>OZ038425.1:4378554-4830609 GCA_964036235.1 Heterorhabditis bacteriophora | reverse complement strand
TCCTTCTAATTTTTGGTAAGTATGATCGACAACGGCATGCCATCGTGAGCAAACTCTTCTACATGCGAGAGCTGTTTCCTTGTCCACTCTTCTCAAAATGTGGAATAGTAACTCCGTGGGCAGAAGCTAAAAATAACTATAGCCTTTCTCATTTCAAAATACTCGGTACCTGTTTTCTATTAATATCTCGGCGAAAATTTTTTTAAAGATCTGTGATTGACGTCATAACAAACAACAAGGGCAGTGAAAATATTTGGTGTTGCAGTAATAGCGATGAACAAAGTATTCGAACAGCTGCTTGCTGCTAATAGATACACGTGAGAGATACTTGTTTGACATGTGAATTCAGAATCATATGCCTCATTTCAAGAGGGACATCTGTTACATATACCGTTCTAATTTAGTCCAAAATTCCATTCAGAACTTTATTCTGCGCTCTTTTAAACGAATAAAGCCACCTATGGTATTAAGGTGTAATTTAAATAACCGAAAACAATTTTTTTACCTTGAAATAAGCCACTGATGTATCAGTGTCAAGGGCATTAGCTTTCTTGGCCGATTTCCTAGACACCAACCATTCCGAAATAGTTCGCCATGCTCCTTGAATACGAGAACCTTCACTCTTCTCGCATTTCTTAGGACGGAATTTTTGTTCCAAACTGAAAGTTCTATTGAACTAAGGGAGTGTAATAACAAAACCTGACTTTGTGATTAGAAAACAGGAAACAATGAGGCAAACAGGGCTTACGCTGATCCTTTGTATTCTTTTCGAAAGTCATGTCCACCAGTAACGGCTAATCCTGGAAAACTCCTTTTTCTTTGGAGTGTTTCTGTAGAATCCAAGTGGGGTGCCATTAGGAAAGTTGGGCAAGGGAAATCAGAGTTGGACCCTGAAATAAATTATAAATGCTTACACAGATACAGTAGCACTCTGTATATTACGCATGAAAACAAGCGTTGCTCCAAGAAGCATTATACAACATTAAGTAACATAAAATTGCAATGTAAAAGTTTACAAAGAAACTATGTATTACTATTACTACCATAATTTCGGTTTTAAATAATACTCGTTTAGTGGAATAAACTTAGTACCTGATTTAGAATTTGCGAATAACTATAATTACTAGATTTTTCTAGAACGCAATATATGATACACTATAATTTGTTTTTGTATATGTGTGAGAGATAAAAGATTTCTAATTTAATCTTTCTTCAATAAAGTAAGCGGACTATTTCGATATTTCATACATGCTAATTTGAAAACTATACACACAAATATGCAAATAAGGAGTATCTCATCAATTTTCGTATACGTGACATTACGCTGCTTTATTATTAAAACGTGCTAACTCTTCGAACTAAATCAATATTTGTATACAACACGAGGTACGGCCACTGGATGCCATGTCGCTAAGTCTAAAGAATAACATCTGAGGACTTTGTCTACGGCCAGTCACGAGTTCTATTAGCCAAAACAAAAACAGAGGCGAAGGAGCTTCGTCAATTGGACAGAGTTTATAGTGACCGTGCTAATCAAGAAAATTTAGTAAGTTCCATGAAAAACATCATAGATCGACACAGAATGCAATGAATTTAATCGATACAAGGCATAGAATGAAAGGAACAGAGCGGAGGAGACGGAACACACAATGATAGGTACAGCAACAAGTTTGAGAAGAAGTGGTGTTTTAGTATTGCGATGTACAAGCCTATATATTAACTTTTAAGTGAACATATCGGAAACCATAATAATTATATACGTTGTAAGTTTTCGATTCAACTTGAATATAGAAAGATGGATGATCGACAGATAAATGACACATTCTGGAATGGACCACGTGGATTCATAATGTTATATAAATAACAATTTATAGAGAACAAAACAAAGGTGAAATTAGGTTGCAGTCATATGAATATAAGGACAAGAAATTAAGAAAGAAAATAAATAAGAAGCATGAAGTAGATATGAATGTGGAAAGGGCGCCCTGTCTGTGTGGGACGAACATCACTCACCGACAGGGGTTGCCCATGGCCCGCCCCCCGTCCTTCACGTGATTTCCACGAGGTTCGGGGCTATCCACTAGTATAGCAAATGAGAGATAGTGTTATAAAAGACATGCCATGCTATCTTTAAAGGTGAAACCACTTTCATGAAATAAACAGCATTTCTCATTAATATGGCAGCTATACTAATCATAGTCTTCCATTTTTCTATCCAATTAACTTATTATTATTATATGTATCACAGACACAAGTACTAAAAGCAGTTTTGCACATTATTAGCAAACAATAAACAAGTTTTAATCATTCACTACAATGTCATTATCGTCTTGATTATCATATTCTTGTATAGTTAATATATTATTAATAAAAAATAATAATATTAACAGTATTATATGTCCTGTTTATTTTTGGTGAAAAGTATAACAAACATGTTTGTTTAGAGTGAGTATAACTAATGAGCGATATTTGTCGCATATTTATTGGTTTGAAACAGGCGCTTAAAAGCTGTTAACTGGGTCGCCTGGAAGAGTACATGCGAAGAACACCGGATAATCACACTAGCCGGCGCCACAGCGAGACTGCTGACTGCAAAAGTACGAAAACGTCATAATGCATGTCTTCGAGTTTGTTAACTGATCTTTTCATTCTTCTTTCTTTTTTTTGACATCTCATCTCTTTTCATCAAGGGCCAATACTTTTATTACAAACAATTATGAGAGGTTTTCATCTTCCTCAATTAATTTACATCTACTTATTAATATCGTCAGAATTTGTATTAAAATTAGAAAAACTGACACCATTTTTTACTTCCCCATATTTCCATGACTATAAATCTGATATATATGGATTTTTTTTAAGCATAACTCCCCACTCAGATTAGTGTAATACCCAATTATTGGACAACCATGCATTAAACATTAATTTATCTATATATTTTAGGCTTAAATCATACTGTTCTATCATATATTTTGTTATCATACCAGTTGGTTCGATAAATCAACTTCATCACAGCGCATCCATCTTCTATGAAAATTCCACTTATGCGATTTTGGTGAAACGATGTTGAAATTTGCAGATCTTTGATAACAATCACATCATAATTTAGTAATTCGAACTAGTCGTTTTAATATATCATTACTGAAGATACAACTATATAGGTAAAATCTATCAAATCCAGAAATCGCATAAACTTGACATCGAAACAGTAGTATAAATATCGTTTCCTTTGTACTAAAAATCGGCCTATAAATCATATTTAGAGTGCAAAATGTCATAAAATCACATTGTTAATTGTGAGCAGGTTAGAAATTTCAACTTTGTCCCATTATCAGTTAATGTTCTTCAATTATTGTGATGACGATAACCACTTGATACTATATATATTCATATTGGAAATAGTCTTGTCTTGAATAACCACCTGCACTCATAATATTGCACTATTATCATATAATTACCGTATATGTTGCAAATGAATATCTGGCAGCATCAAAGAACATGATAAGAAATCTATATGACTGTGTAAATGTACTAGGTTAAACATTTCTTTTAAAAATTGAATTTTTTGGTGTAAAAATAGAAATAGTTGCTAGGTCCAATTGAACTAAGAGCGATACATACACCACTCAACGAAATGATGGTGCAATTCACCTTATCTTTGCATAAGATCAAATTCTTATGATTTCCATTCATATTTTATTTAAATACGCCACTTGTTGAGAAGATCATCCTCTTCTATTTTTACTAGATATAAATTTGAAGGAATATTGTTACCTAACTATCTAGAATTTGCCAATATTTTTGCCAATAGTGTTTACTATATCGACTAATAAATTATTCTCGAGGGCGACTGTAAATATCCAAGTATTATCTATGAATAACGATTATTTTTGAATTCTAATTGAACAAATATGAAACAATAAACATTGTTATATAAGGAATAAAAGAATATGGATATAGAGAAAAGGAAAAATGCATAACAATTAGAAAATCCACATATTACGTAAAATCAAGTATGGGTTTTACAGTATTTCAATCCTTTTAATTTCACTTACCACAGATTAAATATAACATTTGCAGAGTTGCACTTTAAATATTGCTTTCCAACTAAGCATATCACGATTCTTATTAAGTACGAGAAAGAATAATTTTGCCGACATCAACCCTACAACAATTACCAACAACAACTGCACTCATTCAACACTATTCTGAGTAAGAAGTTTACAAGCCACAGAATATAAGGCATAGAACATGATATTGCCGTAGTTATTTATTTAATTCTCTGTTCGTTCACCCTAGGAATTCAGACTTGTCGGTAACCACGACTAGCGATGGAGTACTCAAATCTTCAAAGAGATAAAGAGGAAAAGTTGTAATATCCAGTGCACAAGCCGGGTCCTATGTGACATAACATCCTCGCACTACCCGATGTTGTGCCTAGTCTTTGCAGTGGTACAGCAGTGGCACTCCAGAGTCCGATACCGAGTTTAAGCACTCAATACTACAACAAGTCATATAAATAGTAATATTGTGTTGATATTAACATTCTTATGCTAATCTAGTGTTCAGTTCATATTAATGTTATGTTCGAATTTGTAGGATTAATTTGAATTTTACATTTAATTCTCTATATAATTTAGCACCTCTTTATATAGAGGTATATAAGATCAATTTCCAATTGTTCACTTTACGTTGATTGACATTGTCCGTTTTAATAATTGATAAACTTATTACTACAGTAAGAAAAAAACTGAGAATAAATTAGATCTGTTGGGATTTGGAATGTCAGAATTCAGAAAATTATTTCCTTATGAAACGAAGAGTATTGTACATGTACATTCAGCACATATTTCATGTGATAAAAGCATTAAGAGTGAGGGAATTGACATCTTTGCTCTAACTCTCAATATTTTTTCTGCTAAATGCAAGATAAGAAATTCATCAGGGTTTTAAAAAAATATACTGTCAATTATAAGCCCATTTTCTGATAGTTCAGGATATGATTTTTATGTAAAATCAAATAATTAGCGATAAGGCATGAAATAACTATTGGCCTATATGCATATTCATTAGAACAAATGGTAATATGTCAACATGGAATAGCTACGACTTTGATCTACTCTTAAAGATTCATCTCAGTTTCTGAGACGAATGGATGATCTATGTTGATAGAATGTTTAACATTTGAAATCTGGTGTTATCAATAAGCTAAAGACGAATTGGTAAATGTGAACAAAGTAGTTTAAGAGTTGTACTTTTAGAAATAATGACATAGAATTGGTCCAACTTGCTCTACATTTTAGAGCATGTCACGAATAATATGTTATGTCACGTATCTAATTTTCTTCCATGGGTTGATTTATTATTATTAGAATTGAAGCATCTAACACGGCTTTTACTTGAATTAAAAATTAACTATTATAATAAATCAAATCACAGTTCCATGTAAAAAAACTACCATTGCGTAATAAAGGAAAAGAGAAAATCTACTAATCTTAAACAGGAAAAGGAAGAATATTTAACAAATTACAAAATATGTAGTGTCAATTGCATATAATATAGTTAGTAGCATAATTATAATAATAGCTTGTGTATCTGGACCAAAGGGAAAAATATTGCATGCTCCCTGAGCGGGTTCACGTTGCCATGTCAACCGGATCATAATCTTCATTTCCTGGCGTTTTCTACGCTCTTATTGTTTCAGTAAATAAAGTCATAATTTAAGAAGTCATACCACACACTATGGCTGAATATTCGGATGGACTTTTAAAAACACTTTCTGTTATCCACTATTATCTCAGGTAAGAATGCTTAGCCTATTTGTCGCAATTTAAAAAGAAAATAGGAATAATAGTTTAATAATTATTAAAAATGTTAGTCAACATAATATGAACAACTGGAAATTGATCTTATATATCCTATATAAAAAGGTGCTAAATTATATAGAGAATTAAATTTAGTGTAAGATTTTAATTAATTCTAATATACAATTCTAAAATTAATTATAAATCGGAAAATAACAATAACAGTAACATGAATATGTCAATATCTAAGCAATAGTTGTATTAATATGGATTATTAATAATAAATATACTAGGATTTTCTCCTCTCAAAGTTGAAGAGAAATTTTCAAAATGTACTATTGGTATATTAATTCAAAACGACCGCATTTTTGCTATACTATGCTCATTAATTTCACAAATACATATTTTATTCTGTTATGATCTATAAAAAAAATTCCGATGTCTCACATCAAACTTTTCACGTTACTTTTACTGTAGGAGGCATTTAAATTTGAAATAATTAGTAACAATTAGACATTTAAGGGGAACTAAAAGAATAAATAAATATAGTATATGTATAAGGCAATTCATATTGATAATGGGCGAAAGTTTTTCTCATAATATATTCGTTTATGACCGAAAACGTTCGAGAAACCTTATGAGGTAAATGCAGATCTGATTCACTTGCTGAAACAAGACTTTTATATTTAGGGAAGGTTTCTATGGAACAGCTCTTAGAACATGTGAAGGAAAAGAAGGAAATGAAGCACAAATACAAGTTCTCAAAGGTGTTTGTCTTTTACTCATAGGTAAGTTCAAAATTTATTGAGTTGTATTTACAAAATAGACAATTTTATTGATAAATCAGATTTATACAACTATTATATACGTAATTATTGTTAAGGAAAGTCAGCTGAAGCTATGAGAATATTAGAGGCTCAAAGAGAAAGTAACTGTTCACTAGGGGCATTACATGCTCTCAAAAGAGCACACTCTAAAGCAGCAAACCCTGGTGGATTTTAAGCCCTCTATTTCTTTTTTTTTATAATTAATTTCCTCTCTTTATTTATTATCTTTACTTTTCATTATAGACAAACAGTCTCTCCGAGAAATAGAATCTTCTCTCTCCACTCTTTTACGTGATGCTTCCGATAATAACGTCTTCTCGGCTGCTGAGGTGCTATTTTTTCTCGGCGAACCTGCTAAAGCCAAGCCGTTTATGGAAAAAATTGTCAAAAATTCCCCGGATACTCCACTGGTAAACCACTACGTTTATTTTAAGCATATGTACTCTGAATATTTGTTTAATGTAATGTGTATTTATCATGTGATTTTGTTCCAGTTTTGCTGTCTCCTAGCGTGGATCGAGTTTTCTCTAGGTCGTGATCAAAAATCGACCCTGGATCTATTCGAAAAAGCTATGTCACTAAAGTATTATGATGCATTTGTGGGGAAAATGAGAATACTAGAAGGACGGCATCTCGCGGGTGATATGAAAACTGTGGCAAAGGTTTATATAATGAAGTAGACGTTAAATTAATAGTATCCTTGTTACGTAGCAAAACACTTAATCAATTTCGAAGAAAAGTTTTTAATATAATAGGATTTTGTTTCTTTATTTAATATTTTTAGGATGCTCTTTCACTCTCATTTTCACATCTTCCTTTCCACATAGAATCTGCTAAGGCATGCTTGGTAGCTAGAGAATGGAATAATGCACTTCTAGCATTACAAAATTCTACCATTGTAGAGGTAAAATTATGAATCCATTTGCTCCAAATAAAAATAACATTCTGAAGAAAAACATCATATTTCAGTCGCAAAACGTTTATATACAATTGATGCTCACGGTTCATGCAATTTGTGCTGCAGGAAGCAAAATTGACCCCGCATTAAACGATCTTATGGTGAGTTTGGATACAAAGAATATGAAAACTATAGTGTGCCAAAACGTGGTGATATAGAGATCATAATATTCCATGCATCTAGAAGTTTTATTCGTTTTTTCCAGCGCTTTCGTATAAATATTAATAGCTAAAAAAATCGCCGCTCTTTCGCGTTTTCATAGTGATGGCTCCGTAGTTTGTGAAAAGTCATAAGTCTCGATTGAAGGGTAAGCATAAGCTCACAAAGCAGTTCGGGTACGGTGAGCCACCAAAACTGCATATTCGACATTCTATTCTCTACGAGTTCCAACAAGCAAAAACGGTGCTGAAGCATGCAAATGAATATTTTCTGCACTGGGTGAAGGTCTTCTCTCCTACAGTACTCACACATATTGGTTTCGACGTTTTAGAGCTCGTGATTTTGATGTCAGTGACCGACAACGCTCTGCGACACCACGAACGCCAAAGACTGATGCTTTGAAATGATTACTGGGTGGAAATCCGTCGCAGACCCAAGAAGAACTCGCGGAACGGCTAGGAGCTGATAAAGCAGCAGTCGCGAGACGATGGCATGGGATGGGGAAAGTCGCAAGCTCGGAAAGTGAGTACCACGTGAACTCTCCGAAGACAGCATTGGCCACCGGCTCAACTCGTGCATCTCGTTGCTTGCCAGACAACGCAGGAAGAACTTTTTGTGGAAAATTGTTACTGGTGAGAAACATGGGTTTTGTACGACAGTCCTAAGCACACACATTCATGGGTAGACGCCGGACAGCCAACAACATCCACGGCAAAAAAGTCCTTCTGTGCATCTGGTGGGAAATGAAGGGTGTGCTGTGCTATGAACTCCTTCAACAGAATTATACGGTTGTCGACTGATTGATTTGCTGGATGCAATAGAACAGAAAAGACCATTTATTGGACAAGGAATTCGGAAGGTCATTTTGCAGCATGACAACTCTAGGCCTCATGCTGCTCTTAGTACTCAGCAAACTGTTTTGAACTTAGGCTGGGAAGTTCTTCCGCACGCGGCGTATTCACCGGACTTGACGCCTTCGGATTACCGTTTATTCCGGTCGATGCAGAACTGTCTAGTGGCACAGCACTTTCGAGATGTGGCTGAGGTGCGGAAATGGATCGACGACTTCATTGCCTCCAAGCCGATATCGTTTTTGACGAAGCAATCCTAAAGTTACCCGAGAGATGGCAGAAAGTCATAAAAAGCGAGAGGAAATATTTCGATGATTAAACTGCATTTTCTATATTATGGAAATAAAATGAAAATTGTGAGAGAAAAAAACGACTAGAACTTCTGCGTACACCTAATATCAAGGATAGGAAAAGCAGTAAAATTTCAATAACTGAATCTATATAGACCTCTCTTGATGACGTGGAAAAGGATAACCACGCTATGTTCGCTAGAATTGCTGGTCTTCTTCTACGCATATCTGCTTTAGATCGTACAGTTCTTACATTTGCAAAGTTAGTTATATTTGCTTTTTTAGCTCAGTTTCTGAAAAATTGAGCGATATCTATATTTTATATATTGTTAAATATTTTAGTACTATAAGAAATATTGCATATGCTCAAATATTGGGTTGGCAATTAAGTTCCCGCCGTTTTTTTAAAATTTTTTAAGTTTATTTTTCAATAAAAATTAACAACTAATTAATCAATAATGTATTCTCCCTTGTTGTTTACAATTTCTTCCCAACGTTCAACAAGATTTTCAATACTTCGTTGGTAGAAATCACCCGGTTTCGACTCGAAAAATTCATCTAACCAAGCTCTCAATTCTGCATCAGTATTGAACGAAACTCCGCGCATATCATTTGAAAGAGATCGAAAGAGGTGGAAATCCGTTGGTGACAAAGCGAGAGAGTACGGCGGGTGTGGCAGCACTTCCCAGCCGTGCGTTTGAATGGCTTCCTTAGTCATATTGGCGATATGAGGGCGGGCATTGTCGTTCAGCAAAAGAACTCCATGCTGCCGATTAGGTCCTTTCTCTTTAATAGCTGTGTTGAGTCGTTCCATCTGTTAAACATAGAGTTCCGCGTTGACCGTTTGGTTCCGTTCAAGCAATTCGTAATGGAGAATCCCTTCCCAGTCCCACCATACGTACAACATCGTTTTACGCGGATGAAGATCTTGTTTCACGCACGGTGTCCATTGTTTACCGGGGCTAAGCCATTTCTTGCGCTGCTTAATATTGATGTACAGGCACCATTTTTCGTCGCCAGTAACGATTTGGTAAAGAAATTGTTGCTTGTGTCCATGAGTTGAGCGGCGATGAGCAAGCAAACCAGCGGAGATTGTGGCTCGTTGGTTTTTATCGTTGTCAATTAAAGCATGCGGAACCCATGCTCCACATTTCTGAACCTTTCCCATTGAGTGAAGATGCTTCTCTATAGCAATGTGGGAACATTCCATTTTCTCTGCCAGTTCCCTTGTCGTTTGACGCGAATTTTCGTGCAAAAGTTGGTTTAATCGCTCTTCATTGAACTCAACTGGACGGCCAGAACGAGGTGCGCCTTTGAGGTCAAAATTTCCATTTTTGAACTTGGCTTACCAATCACGAGCGGTTCTTTCAGCTATCGCACCCTCTCCATACATAGCACAAATGTCGCGAGCAACTTTTGCGGCCTTAGAACCTTGATTAAAAGCAAAAAGAAGGTGTCAAAAATGCCAATTTTTCTCAACTGGACATTCCATTTTAATGATCTGGAAATTAACATAAATTAACAAAACATAGATTCCGGTAGAACAAAACATTATGCCAAAAAGATTTAATGACATGCGGAATGTTAAAATTTAAAAAGATGGCGGGAACTTAGTTGCCAACCTAAGAGAATGAAACAAGGTTAAATAAGAACGTAACATCAGATCACTTCTTGCTCGAGCGAATCAGCTGTCTCGTCAAGCAGAATATGTTGTAGAAGATTTACGGGCTTCTCTGGGACTAGAAGAAGCAAAGGAAGTATCGGCCAAGGCGCGACTATTAATGGAGATGGATTCCAGTGATCCTTATGGTGCTCTAGGTATAGTTAAGAATTTACTTCTTGGAATATTTGTAATGGGAACTATCTCTTTAAGGAGTTACCATAGCCAATCTGATGGCAGGCAAAATTAATGATGCAGCAGTACAATACTCCTTCCTACAGGAGTCCCATAACAAAATATCTACAACGCCGGTGGGAAACAAATCCTTTTCTTCTTAAACTGTTATATTGCATGCACATGTGACCAAACCATCGCTCAAATGAAAGCCTATATCAAATTAGATAGGATTATATTTTATTTAAAACATCAATTAAAAAAAGGGTTTCATAAGCTTACAAGTAAAATTATACCAAACAGTTATATAAGATTGTTTAAGAATATAACTTATTACTGGTGACCAGAAAATCATGTTTAATTCACAATCTCGATTCATTGTATAATAATCAAAGAAAATAATACCAAGATCAAGTTGTTTTAACCAAGATTATAAATAGCACAGCTTTTTTAACAAAATAGAACAATAGGTGATGTAATATCTTCACGGAAACAAGTGAGATTGCCATAACCACGGTGAAAACTACGGTAGAATAGTGGATTTAAGGGACAATAGCTCGTTGACGTAGGTATTTTCTTAGTTCAGAATTTGAATGTTCAAAATGAAAAATAAATCCAGTGTTGAGCCCGACATATTCTAGATGCTAATTGTACATGTTGTGGTACATCTACAATTTGAAGCACTCAGTATTGAGCTGGTTTTGGGTGACATTATTTCCGATTCAGTGGTTTTTGTCGTTAAGTGGTTAATAACGTGTGGGCGCACAAATCATAGTGATGATTCCGGCTTTTAAATTGTATAGGTAATATTGTCTTTTCAAATAATATTTATTTTAAAAATATGTCCTGTTTGTTTGTTTGTAATTTTCACGGTTTTTTCTCAATAATTCCTAATATACAGAGTAAGCAACAAAAAAACTGGTTTTAAAAGTATTATAAATTTCTTCCAACTCAACAAGTATTATTCTTTCAAAACACTTCAAAAAGTTTATTTTACTGATTTTTTTGATGGTCTTTAATTAATTACAATATATAAAAAAAAGAAATTATCAATTTCATAGCAGCCAGTTCCGGTACTTTTGAGGGTGACAAAAATTCTGATACGGATGTCAAGTCGCATAATGTCATGATAACAGCATTCGGTATGAGAATTTGCCCAAACATAGGACACCAAACACTGCACGAGTTTGTAGACGCTTCCCGAAGTTACCCCAAATGGGTCACACCGCGTCTTGGTTAGCTTTGTCCCGAGACTTAACAATGGTCCCCGTAAGAAAGTCCAAATTGTACTACGATGCTCCACTCAGCTTATTTTCCAATATTGGCCATACTGCGAAGTCCATCGGCTTCAGATCAGGTGAACTTGATGGCCAAATGTCTTTGTCCCAAAAGTCTGGAAACTACTGCTGGCAGAGCTCAACAGTTGTTTTGGCTCCATCATTTTCGTTGAAATGTCCATTCTGTGACCCAAATGTTTTGAGGCTCAGGGAACCACTACCTTCAATAGAAGTTCGTTTTTCGTAACGATTGAGCTTCATTTTACCGCCAACATGTGGACTCGGGAATCATATGAGTTGAAACTCAGTTCATCTTTGACGCTTCGTCCCATTAATATTGGACTGATATGGAGGTCAGAAGTCATCTTCTTGATCGAACTATTGTTATCTCGGAGGATCCCCTTCTTGACAATTTTTCTAACGCGAGAAGTGCTCACGGACCTGGGCCTTCCACTCCTAGGATGGTCTTCTACCGTACCAAACTCCTGATATCGTTTCGCAGTGCGCTTAAGAGTCTTTCTCGTGGCACAGCTTCTTGGCAGTCGCAACATTCTTCTCTCGCTGCTCGTTCAAAAGGGTGACGGTAGAGCTTTGGACATTAAAGAGCAGTTCAGAGACGAGGGAATTGAGTGAAATTGGAAATATGGTTCTACGAAGAGTTAAGCAACACATTTGCATTAGAATAGAAAATATGCTAATTTAACTTCACTTAAATTTCGTATCAGAAATTTTGGCGCACTCTGTAAATAGTTGTTTTTTTGCATATTGTAATGAAGTGAAGAACGTTAAAGAACTAGAGAAATAACCTTTTAGAAATGTTTTGAAAAAATAATTTTTGTTAAGTTGGAAGAAATTTATAATGCTTTTAAAACCGATCTTTTTTACTTACTCTGTATATGTTAAATATGTGTTACATCAACTTTATTTTAAATCAAAATATATGGCTCCCAACTCTCATAATACTTTAGACTTTGTAATTCTCCAAATTGCATTTTCGCATTTATTCTCTTTATTTGCAAAATTTTTAGTCCAAATTTGTAGGCATCTACTTAAAGTATATTTCTAGATATAAAACTAACTTTTTTAGAGGGTTCCACAGAAGTTCATTTTATTGACAGTGTGCCAGCACCTTTCTCTCAATTTCAAGTTTTTCTTATTTATTTCGCTCCCTTATTATATTTTATGTTTAGTGTTATTGGATAGACGTTAGTCACCCCATTTGAAACAGTTCAATTTTGGTTTGATGGAAGTAAAATTATAGAATATTGTAGTGCAGACATTTAAATCAGAAAAATTGAGAAATCAAGTGATGAGCTGGCACTATCTTAACAAAATTAATTTGGGCAAAAATTATAGGATAAATAGTGGTTTAAACTATAAACTAAGTAAAACGGGGAATTAGAGGAAGATTGGATATCAAGGTTTTGTAATATACTGATCTAATCTTTTTCATAAAGATCTACCATTTTATCGGTTCGATTATTGCTCGTCACCATAACAACTCTTTGCATGAATTCCTTACAAAGATTGACAGCGCTATTGAAATACATTTAGATGGACTCCAGGTTGGTCTGCCTTTTCCAGTACAGCACTTTATCACCTTTAATATAAAATGTACAACATATGACTTAAATGAATCGATTAAATCTGCACAGAATTGGATGAGAATTGGAATTTTATGATTTGAGTGATTTCTGCAGAGCATACCATTCGGATTAGAGTTTCTCAAAGCACTCGATGCTGATTTTCTGTTCACTGTGGCTTTGCAATTAATGGACAATGCCCCTTTGGCGGTTTGTTTCTTCACTACTAGTTTGTAAAAAGTTTAATTTTAGCTCTTGCAGACAAAATCATTTTTTTCAGCCAGTAAAGACGTCAGACGAAGCTCTTAAAAGTGCAGAGCGAATTCTCACTATATTAATTGAAAACTGTCCAGGTAAATTTTTACCTTTATTAACATAAGATTCTGAAAGGAATATATTTGAATTAAGGTTTGAGCCAGGCAGCTTTTCTCATTGCCCGAGCGAAATACTTGAATTCTGATTTTGAGGCGGCTGATCAGATGATTGAACTGTGCCTTCAAGAAAATGAAACAATCGCCGATGCCTATCTTCTTAGAGCTCAAGTAAACTACTGCGATTTTACATTTAATTATGTTTAAGAATTATACAAAGATTAATAACGAATTCAGATCAGAATTAACAAAGGGTTGGTGACCGAGGCAGACAGCTGTCTTACAACGGGACTTAGCTTTAACTTTTCAGTAAAAGAAAGTGCTTTATATCATCTTATAAAAGCAATAGTACACAAGGTCAGGTTTAGTACATGTAAATATAGTTTTGTTAATTATTTTATACTATCATTAATACTGTATGCTTTGCTTATTAGTATATACATTGCCGTAGTTATACATAGCAATACAACAATTAAATTACAGAAAAAAGGTGAGGTTCAGAAAGCTATTGACCTATTGAGGGCAGGTCTACGCCTCCCTCAGAAGGAGCGATCGACAAATCTAATCGGTAGAAGAAAAGTTGTCAATGGACATCAGATAGCTCTTCAACTAGAACTTATTGATTGCCTTCAAATAATGAAGCAAAGTGTTAGCTATTCTTACTACTCCTATCTTATTGATTCTGGCATATTATACTGTATAGATTTACCCACAGATTTAAAGATTCGTTTTTGTTCTAGTTTAATATTTTAATATGCTGAACCTGGCTTGATTAAGCAAGAGGCTGAATCTGTAATGAAAGAAGCACTATATGAATGGAAAGAAAAGCCTGAAGAGGAGCAGCTTATTCTAATGAACGCACAGTTGCATGTGAATAGAGGTGATCCTGACACTGCACTCGCCATACTTAGTAGAGTAAGCTAGCATTATATAGTTTGTATTTACTTTAATTTAGTAAAATAAGCACGAAGAAATAAATGAAGAGGATTCCTTTAGGTCCAACCTGATCAACACAACTATCAATCGGCACGCATCAAAATGGCAGAGATATATTTGGAGGAGAAAAAGGACAAGAGAATGTTTACGATTTGCTACAGGTTAGAAAATATAGTTATCAGTTCTAAGAATGCAAGTGTCAATTTTTCATGTATAAAGCATAATTTCTGAACTATTTCAAAAATGGCAACAGTGAATTTACAGAGAATTACTGAAAAGTTCAACTACTGCTGCTGCTTACACACTTTTGGGAGATGCTTACATGAGTGTACAAGAGGTTTCTTAAATACTTTTGCTATGAGTCACACAAATTACAGTATTTTAGTTGTAAGATATTCAGCCAGAGAATGCCATTGAAGTGTACGAGTTGGCACTTAAGATGCAAAGAAAAGATCTTGCATTGACTGAAAAAATTGGAGAAGCTTATGTAATGTGTCACCTATATTCAAAGGTACATGCATAGGAGAATTTTTTTTCAAGGTTTATGATTTTGTTTTCGAACCGTTAAAATCAATTGTTGGTTATATATATATAAGATAATAAAATTAATTCTTTAGGCAGTCAATTTTTACGAGTCAGTAATGAACTCCAGCAAAGATAAGAAGATGAGACTAAAACTTGCTGACCTGCTTTACAAATTGGGTAACACAGAAAAGTGTATACGGATACTAAGGCAACCGCTCGATGAGGATCATAACCCAACTGGTAATATTTTAAAAATAAGATAGTGGATAATAAAGAATCGTAGGAAAGTAGTAAAAAAAATTTTTTTTACATTATTACATAGATATAGCCTAATTGTTTTTTCATGAATAAATTTTTAAGTCAAATTTCCCTTCGCAGCGTTAGAGAAAATTATATTCTTGCAATTATTTCTAAAATGTAAATAGTAGATATTAAAATACTACGCCATTAGTTATTAGTTGGTAAAATACTGAATAAGAATGCTGAATGATAATTACATAATATTAGTAAGTGCAAATCTTGTAACAGATGTATTTAGAATAAACATACACACTTGTGAATCAGTTCAAGAGTATTTCATAAACAAAAAAGTTTCATAACAATTACCTAAATTCTTTGTCAAAGTCATAATATATCCATCATTTTTGTCCGTCATCTTAGATCCCACAACAATCTCAGCTCATGTCCAGTATCTGAAACTGCTGGCAGATGTCCAATTCGCAGGCGGAAAACACTCAGAAGCTTTGAATGATCTCAGCACGTAAGATACCAACATAATTCCCCATATTTTCAATATGAATAGTATACTGATTTCATCCTAGACATTTTAGTGCTAAATCCCTACAGATGAAGCTTCTTACTAAAACAGACTCCGCAACAAATATTCCAGTTAAAAGGGAAATCTCAAAGTTAGTATCATGATTTTACCAACGAAAAAATATATATTAAAATTATGGATTTCTCAGATGATGTTATTACGTGCATCTAGAAGTTTTATTCGTTTTTTCCAGCGCTTTCGTATAAATATTAATAGCTAAAAAAATCGCCGCTCTTTCGCGTTTTCATAGTGATGGCTCCGTAGTTTGTGAAAAGTCATAAGTCTCGATTGAAGGGTAAGCATAAGCTCACAAAGCAGTTCGGGTACGGTGAGCCACCAAAACTGCATATTCGACATTCTATTCTCTACGAGTTCCAACAAGCAAAAACGGTGCTGAAGCATGCAAATGAATATTTTCTGCACTGGGTGAAGGTCTTCTCTCCTACAGTACTCACACATATTGGTTTCGACGTTTTAGAGCTCGTGATTTTGATGTCAGTGACCGACAACGCTCTGCGACACCACGAACGCCAAAGACTGATGCTTTGAAATGATTACTGGGTGGAAATCCGTCGCAGACCCAAGAAGAACTCGCGGAACGGCTAGGAGCTGATAAAGCAGCAGTCGCGAGACGATGGCATGGGATGGGGAAAGTCGCAAGCTCGGAAAGTGAGTACCACGTGAACTCTCCGAAGACAGCATTGGCCACCGGCTCAACTCGTGCATCTCGTTGCTTGCCAGACAACGCAGGAAGAACTTTTTGTGGAAAATTATTACTGGTGAGAAACATGGGTTTTGTACGACAGTCCTAAGCACACACATTCATGGGTAGACGCCGGACAGCCAACAACATCCACGGCAAAAAAGTCCTTCTGTGCATCTGGTGGGAAATGAAGGGTGTGCTGTGCTATGAACTCCTTCAACAGAATTATACGGTTGTCGACTGATTGATTTGCTGGATGCAATAGAACAGAAAAGACCATTTATTGGACAAGGAATTCGGAAGGTCATTTTGCAGCATGACAACTCTAGGCCTCATGCTGCTCTTAGTACTCAGCAAACTGTTTTGAACTTAGGCTGGGAAGTTCTTCCGCACGCGGCGTATTCACCGGACTTGACGCCTTCGGATTACCGTTTATTCCGGTCGATGCAGAACTGTCTAGTGGCACAGCACTTTCGAGATGTGGCTGAGGTGCGGAAATGGATCGACGACTTCATTGCCTCCAAGCCGATATCGTTTTTGACGAAGCAATCCTAAAGTTACCCGAGAGATGGCAGAAAGTCATAAAAAGCGAGAGGAAATATTTCGATGATTAAACTGCATTTTCTATATTATGGAAATAAAATGAAAATTGTGAGAGAAAAAAACGACTAGAACTTCTGCGTACACCTAGTACTTGGAAGTATGAAAGAATAAAAAGCTATTTAGAATATGCACCAGTGAAGCAGAAATCTACAGTAATCAACACGAGCATAAAATGGTTATTGAAAAGTACAAGGAAGCACTTCATTATTACCCGACAGATATCAAGGTAGTTAAAATGCATATTCATTCAGTCTTTTTCACTCTTCCAGCATGTTATTTTATCTAATTTAAATTTTTTCTACATATTTAAAATCTAATTTCCAGACCATTTTGAGTCTAGCCAGTCGTTACCTCACAATCAACAGGCTTAATGACTGTAAACAACAGTGCGAAAATGCACTCGCCATCGATAAGAACAATGATGAAGCTACCTTGGTTACTACTTTAATAAAGAATAATTTTGTTCTTACAGAATAGTCTTAGGTTATTTTCTCTATTTTAAACAAACTATAGATGGTGGCTGATATGTTATACACCAACAACGATACGGACAAGGCTATTGTTCATTTTGCTCAGCTACTGGAGAAATATCCTAGTTAGTTAGCGTTTTATTTTCCTAAGATTCGATTTCTCAGCCCCTCTGTTTCATTGCTTCTGTTACATCCTCATCTGTTGGCGTAACTTTGCCCGAGCATCCTTTATTCACAGCACACTAATAGTACACCTGACCTGTCAGACATCTAGTGTCATGTGTGGTTTTTTGAGTTCTATCAACCTTGGTCATTATGAATATTATTTCACTAGTTAGTATGTACTTTTTGTATTTTAATTCGTATATAAGCCTATGTTTTCATTCAATTTTTCAAGGGGAACAGAAATGATTGAGACAGCAAAAAGACTAAAATAGTATATTATTAGCTAATGACAGACTAGTGGACGCAGTTGCACCAGATGACTCTTAAAGCCGTCTACTCATTTCTGCTTCAAAATAGTAATACATCTTTCCGTGTTTCTATATATCGATCGATCGCTTTATTTCTTTCGTCCATTATCGATTTCGCCCGCTTATCGACTTAGTTTTTCTGTGTAAACCGGGGCGCCGCTCGTTTTTGTGCTCCAATCGGGCGCCGATCGATAAATGTTGCCATTCTGCTGGCTGCACCACTGCAGTGCACTCACCCTTCATTCGTTGTCAATTAAATTGGAATATACAATTATTGTTCTAGGCCCTATGGTAAATAGATTAAAGTAATATTTGTCCTATTAAGTTTTTGTAAATAACTGTATATTCGAGGTTTTTTTTTTACCCATTGAGGGTGCTTTGATTTTACAATTTGTTTAATCTCTACCTATTTCACTATTTGAAGCCGCTAATTTCCATGGATAATACCATCGCGTTTTTATAAAAGCATTCTAGCCGGTTAGATATTACAGTAAACAATGCAAAGTACCTATCTTCTATGGGGTGCCAAGTTGTATTCCAATTCAAAAATATTTACTAATTATTTTGTTAGAGCTATCCAAATAGTTCTATAAAGTTCCTATTTATAAGAATATAATTAAAGTTAAATACTACTTAGTTCGGTTTAAGATAAAATTTCAAAAGGAATATTCAATTCATTATCGTAAATTACTCCAGTGTTTGATATTTTCTAGATCACTACCATGCTTTGGCTCGATGTCTTGAACTGGCTTGGCGATCTGGCCACGTGGACCAAGCAGACAAATACCTCAAGAAGGCAATTGAGAACAATCCAAGGGCTTTCGTTGACTCAGGGTACAATTACTGCAGAGGGCTTCATGAATGGTTAGTACTGAAAGACATGCCTTACTCTTTATTTCTTGTATTATTATATTTTAACTATTTTCAATCAATCTCCATTGTTTAGGTATTCTGGTGAACCAAATGCCGCTCTTCAGGCTTTCAATCGAGCTCGTCGTGACCTTGAATGGGGTGAACGCTCTCTGTATAACATGATTGAGATTGTTCTCAATCCAGACAACGAAATTATTGGGGGAGAGATTCTTGATCACGGCGATGATAGGTCTGTAACTCATAAATTCTTTCAAATTATCTTTCGTTCTGATCTTCAATAATTTTAGAGGAGATGATGCTGACCGTGAAATGGCATCAAAAACTGCAGAACGTTTTTTGAAGGTATTTCAAGGTCAACTAAATCATATTTAAGTGAATATTTCGTTTTTTTTACTAGGAAGTGACGTTCAAAAATAACAATTCAAAATATATTCTAATGGATAACTCAATTATGGTTGCAAGTGGAATCCGATCAAATGTTCAAAAAGCTCTTGATACACTACTTCCTATTATAGGACCTGACGGAGTGGGTAACGATTATTAAATCATTTTGTAGATGTCACCATAAATGACTTTAAATCTGCAACTAAAATGCGTTTGTATTTACTTATAATATTTAGGAAAAAGTAGCTAGCGTTGGTGCAGTACTAGTAGTTGCGCGAGCGTATATGCTGATGAAACAAACCCAAAAAGCTAAGGCGATATTGAAGAGAGTGAGTCTACATCCATGGTCACTTGAAGATGCTGACTACTTAGAAAAGTGTGAGCATCCTGATTTTTCTATTTGTTTTTTTTACAATACCCAACGCTGATTTGCGTTACCATCTGTCTACATGCATGATTCGTGTAATGACACTTCTGCGAAGAGGGATTGAAACCTTCCCTATTCGCAAAGTGGCATGACTCGTGTCATTTGCGTTAAACCAGAGAGGGTTTCTGTTCTCAACTATCTCGTTCCGTTTTCTGTTGTATGCATTTATATATCTAAATAAATCTGTATTTAGGCTGGCTTCTACTTGCTGATTTATATATTAATCAAAATAAGACAGAACAGGCAAATACAATGCTTCGCACAATTCTTTCTCACAATGCGGTATAATCTTACAACATCTTGCACTCATATTAAAAAATAACGGACATGTTTGTATCTACAGTGGCGGATATATACTTAAGACACCTCTCCTCTCGTTCAGGCTCAATAACGTATTTCATGAACTACGTCAATTTTAACGATGAAAAATGAAAAGAGGTACGAGATATAGTCTACTCCCTAGTATCAACTGATTTTCGCTAATTCTGTTCTTACTTTTTGAGGAAATTAGCTTAATCTAAAATCAACCCATCTTTTGCGCGAACATAGAAATAAAGCATCCCTAAAGTGACTTTATTCCGTTTCACATGAATTTTCCTATGTTGAATGCTAACAATAGTGTAGTTAAGTGTTTTCATATCCATGTAGGCCTGTTTCCAAATGAGTAGAAAAAATAATATCACCCCAAATCAACCAGCAATGGTTAAAGTTTTGCTGGATCAAAACTTGAGTCAGGTGCAGATTGCAAAGAAGTTAACTCTCGGTATGCAGTTGAAAATACTATTAAGCATTTCAATAAATTTGGGATACTGGAAAATGCTCTTCATGTTCTAAGGAAGTGAAATACTACTGGAAGGATCGACTGAATTATTCGTTCACTTAGCAAGGGTAACGGTCGATTAACTGCCAGGGACATTCACAACGAAGTGAAAGTCTTTCCAGAATGCTCATTGAGTGTCAGGTCAATTCGAAGACGTTTGGTAGAAGCTGGATTAAATGGACGAATAGCCAGGAAGAAACCCCTTGTTTCCTTGAAGAACCGGAGGGCCCGAGTTGCATTTGCGCGAGAACACCTGACGTGGTCAACAGCGGATTGGACTAAAGTGGTGTTTTCTGATGAGTCAAAGTTCAACCGCTTTGGATCAGATGGAAAGAAATATGTTCGTCTTCATCCTGGAGAAGAATTTATGTCAAAATGTACAATTCCTATCATTAAACATGGCGGTGGCTCAGTGGTGGTATGGGCGGTCTTCAATAGAAATGGACCGGGACCTCTTCATATCATAAAAGATATAATGCATAGTACTTCTTACGTAAGAATACTAGAGGGCAACCTTCTATCATACGTTAGAAGTCAAAGAGTTGGGTCGAAATAGGATATTCCAACAGGATAACGATTCAAAACACTCAAGTAACGTCACAAAGCGTTGGCTCCGTCGGAAGAAAATCACCAAGATGGAGTGGCTGACTCAGAGTTCAGACTTGAACCAAATATAACACCTATGGGATGATGTGAAGAAGGACGTAGAGAGGCAAAAGCCATCGAACATTAGAGAATTAGAAGCAATTATCAAGAAAGCTTGGACTCAGATTTCAGTCCAACGCTGTGCCAACCTTGTAAACTTTATGCTACGACGTTGCGCTGCAGTTATCAAGAATTTCAGGTATCCTACGAAGTATTAATTATGTACTGACTTATTGTTATTGTTGTTGTTAATAAAATTTTGTTTTCATCAAGTTTTATAGTGTTTTAAAAGCAGTGCTCGAGGGTGCCATATTTCTATGTTCGCACAAAAGATGGGTTGGTTTGAGATTAAGCTAATTTCTTCAAAAAAAAATTAAGAGCAGAATTAGCGAAAATTAGTTGATACTAGGGAGCAAACTACATCTCGTACCTCTTTCCACTTTTAATCTTTAAATTTGACGTAGTTCATGAAATACGTTATTGAACCTGAACGAATGGGGAAGGTGCCTAATTATATATCCTACACTGTATGCTAAAAAAAAAGTACTGGCATTGTAATTTACAGAGCTCTATAAAGGCCTTTGAGTTCTTGGGTTATCTACGGGAGAAGGAGCAGAAATTTCATGATGCAGCTGCGAACTACGACGATGCTTGGAAACTAAGCAGGATGAGAAATCCCGCTATAGGTATAGGGTATTTTCCATAGTTTTGGTATCTACATTTTATTTTATCTCGGAAGTAAAGCTAATTTTATTTAGGATATAAACTTGCCTACAATCTACTCAAATGCAAACGACTCTTCGATTGTGTAGAAGTTTGTCATCACGTATTAAAGCTCTACCCTACATATCCAAAGATAAAGAAAGATATTATGGATAAAGCACGAATGAATATAAGATCTTAATTGTTAACATTAAATACTATAAACTGGTTGTATATCAGCAGTCTAAATATAATATTCTGTGTGGTACGCATTGTCTATAATTTAGGCCTGAACCAACGTTTTAGGCATCAGATTTTAAGGCTGTGTTGCATGAGTTTTAATTATTGGTATTTAAATTTTTCTTAAATAATTTGATCATAGTTTCCATTTTCTTGGAACACGTCCAAGTTTAAGTTGCGAATTAGACAAGGTGCCAAGCACATAACCTTAAGTACTTTTCCCAAACGAAAAAAAACTATTAATTATAATTGATTCTCTCCTAGGTGGAGGTATCCCGATTAGTCATTTAGTATTGTTGTCATCAGTGTTTGATAGTTTCTAATTCTAGATACAAATATCTTCGGATATGTATTGCATGGATTTTCTAAGGTATACTGATATAAAAGAAAGCATTAAACTAATCAATCAATTTTACTCACCTCAGTTGTTATCTCTAGAAAAACTATGATATTTAGCCCAAACTTTTCATAGATTATATGGCAATGTTTTAACAAATAATTCCATCGAAGGTGTACTGTAAAGTTGAATTCTGCAGTCGCTTTTTAGCGAATTGACCGTCTATGCAGATGTTAGGTGCAGTTGCTGTCATAAGATCTGGTAGCTAGTAGTTAACTCTGGTTTTGCTATTTGAAGAGTTGGTAGGTATAAGTTTACAGGTAGAAATAGTACTAAACTAATACTATTGTTATTTTAAAAGTATAGTAATTTTTAATGTTGTTTTTTGTGCGTAGAGTTGTATTTTACATTTTTCGTTTCACTTATTCACCTCTTTTTGCGAAAGAACAGAAATTCATGAGTCCCCATTTTGTAAGCACCTATTTTAAAAATGCATCTTGATTTATATTATGTGGATTAAATTAGTCGTTTTTACGTATCACTTTAATAGCCATTGATTGGTGTAAGTACACTGCATGCTGAACATTAATTTTACCAGTTAGCCTAGATTTATCCTTAATCTATTTTATTAAATAGGATATATTATTGAAATAAATTTATCGAATAAAGGCAGTGCTAAATCACAATTGCTTATACCCACATCTCAAATTAGTACTTGATGGACATTACGTAATTCATGTAAATAATAACATTATTATAATTATTAAAGTTAATTTGAGTACTATATTAAGCATAGATTAGACTTTTCTTTTTTTAGGAAGCTAGAATGTCGGCTGTTCGCCGACGCAATATGACTATTGAAGGAGTGTGGAGTGACCTTCACAGTGGCCTTGTTGATGTATACAAAAGGGAGGTGATGAACTCACAACGATATATGGAACTTTACACGTTAGTGAAATTATTATGATTTGCCGTCTCATTATGTTTAATTTTTTGTAAACTAGCCTGTTTAAGTGATATTTCGTAATAATTTGACGTTTTTTGTCAATTTAGTAGTGTTATGTTTTATGAAATAATATTTCCAGTCATGTATATGATTTCTGTACCTCTGTGTCCGTTCCTGTAGGACAAGGAATAGTTGGTACACGCAGAGTGGCACGTTCTAGTCGTAGCTCTGCATGTACAGCCAGTGGTCTTAATACATCTGGAGTTGCACACGTTGGTTGTGGGAACGCTGATTTTGTGGGAGTGGAAATGTATGGAAAACTGACTGAATTTATTGAATCTTATGTTAGGAGTAGACTTGAGGTAATTATTTTTTTTCTGAAAAATTTTCATTTTGATTATGTCATTACTAGTGATCTTTCTCCAAATATGTCTACAATAGGTTTCTCAGGGTGGTCGTGATTTACACGGTGAGGATATTCTTCGGTATTATACAAACGAGTGGTCAGAGTTTCGATTTTCATCTAAGGTAATACAATTAGCTTTTGTAGTAAAATAAACAGGAATTTGATAAACTATTTAGGTTGTGGATGGTATATTTGCTTATCTCAATCGTCACTGGATTAAGCGCGAATTGGATGAAGGGAATGAAAATATTTTTATGATTTATACGGTGGGACTATAATTTCAATGGCTTATGCTTTACTATTTTTTGTCATTCAGTAAATCCATAGTTTCAGCTAGCACTTGTCATTTGGAAAAGAATTCTTTTCATGGAGATGAAAGAACGTGTTACGGATGCTGTGCTCGACTTAATTCGGCGTGAGAGGAATGGCGAAACCATTCCTAAGAATCTAATCAGTGCTGTTGTTGATTGCTATGGTATGGCTTTTAAGTTGCTACAAATATTGATTATTGCTTCATATTATTTTTATGTTGTAATTGGTAATATTATGATATAAATAGTGTTCTTGAATTTTATATTTATTTTAGTTGAGCTTGGAATTGAGGAAGCTGACGTAGGTGATGTGTCAAATAGGGCAGCAACAGGAAACTCAGCAGCCAAGTTGAAAGTTTACAGAGTTAGTAGATAAAGTTGAAAATGAATTACCGATATTTAATTTTTATGACTATATTTTTAGGACTTTTTTGAAACCAAGTTCCTTAACGAGACTGAGACATATTATGCGCAAGAAGCGCAACAATTTCTTACGGGTAATCCACTAACGATATACATGAGGAAGGTGGGTTCATATTAGTTTATCTCACATTAATTTTTTATAAAGAACACGGTTTTTAGGTTGAGCGACGTTTAGAAGAAGAAAGATCTCGTTGTGAAATGTATCTTAATCCGGCTACACAAGTTAATCTATCCAGGACCTGCGAGAAGGTATTAACTATTAGTAATGAATGTACAAGAACTATTAATTATTTGATTATTTTTAAGGTGTTGATCGAAGCTCAGTTAGAACTTTTTCAAAACGAATTTGGTCCTTTGCTTGAAGCCAATAAAGACGATGATTTAGCCAGAATGTACAAGGTTGTTTTATATTATATTTTTTGGTAATGCTCGATTTCGATTTGATTATGAGAGATCGTATTTGGGCTATAATTTAGCTATGTGAACGTGTCGAAGACGGTTTGAACAATTTGAGGGCAGCACTAGAAAATCACATTACGAAAGAAGGTCATGCAGCAATGGCTAAAGTTGCTGATGCTGCAGCTACAGTTAGTCTTTCATTTTTATAAAATCGATTTTCTTTGAAACTTCTTATCTGTACTGAATTGTTTATAGGATGCAAAACTATATGTGACTACGATCTTAGGAGTACATTCTCGGTATCTATCATTGGTTGGAAATGCTTTCCAGAACGAATCTGGGTTTATGCAGGCTCTTGATAAGGTTAGTTAATATAGTTTTAATTAGTATTAGTTATCGTAAATGTGTTTATTTGCATATGAGTTTAGGCCGCTACATCATTTATAAACAAAAATGCAGTCACTCAGCGGTCTGGCCAGCAACAGATGAGCAAGTCGCCCGAATTGTTGGCAAAGTAATATATTGTTATATAGTTCAATTCTTATAATAATTTTTACAACAATTTTCCAGGTATTGCGATCAACTCCTGCGAAAAAGCAATAAAATGCCAGAAGAGACTGAGCTTGAAGAAATGCTGAGTAAAGTGGTACATTGCGTTAATGTTTACAGGTTTCCACTGATGTTATAGTTAGTATTTATATTTTAGATGGTAGTGTTCAAATATATTGAGGACAAGGACGTCTTTTCCAAATTCTATACTAAAATGTTCAGCAAACGGTGAGAGTATATATTTTTATAAATGTATTTGTAAAGCATACGTGTATATTTTAATTTAACATTCCAATTTTTTTTAAGGTTGATCACAGAAGTTTATGCTTGTGAAGAAGCAGAAGTCAGTCTAATTAACAAACTAAAACAAATGTGTGGATTTGAATATACGAGTAGATTGTCGAAAATGATTAATGACACTCAAATTAGTAAGGTGGGAATATTTTTTATGCAACACCCTATATGTATTTATTATTGCTATAACATATAGGATGCATGTGTCGAATTCCGAGAGTATCTAGCCAGCAAAAATACTGATCTGGGAATGGATTGCAATATGCTAGTTCTAAGGTTAGAAAAGTTTACATATGAGCTGTTAATACCGTTCTTTGTGATACTCTCTGTTATATGGATATTTTTTAGTTCGGGTGCCTGGCCTCAATTACCTCCTCTTAAGATGCATTTGCCTCAAAAATTGAATAATTGCATTGAGCAATTTAACGCCTTCTATAATTCGAAACATAGTGGTCGCAAACTTACGTGGGTAAGTAATGCTTCACAAAATTATTTATGATATCTTCTGTTTACTTTAAGATTTTTTTCCAGGTGTTGTCACAGTCGCGCGGCGAGGTAGTATCTTGTGGTTTTGACAAAAAGTACCTCTTTACAGTATGTTCATTTACTATTATTTGATAGTAAATGCTATAAATAATTTTGTTCCTAACCTTTAAGTTTAATTAATATGTTTATTCACAGACGACGACTGCACAGATGGCTGTTCTTTTACTTTTCAATGAGACAAATGAGATTGTTGTCAACTCACTAATTGCATCCGTTGGAATGGATAAAAAAACATTATCACAGGTTCTAATTTCTCTGGTGAAAGTAAGTACATACGGTCTTGATACTTTTATAGCACCAGATTTATATTTGAAGATGCGTGCATTAATAGAAGATATATGGGTTTAAAATTCTCTGTTTAAATGTAAATGGATATTAACTGTTTTCAGAATGATGTTTTAAAATGTTCTACGGAATTTGATCCGTCATCTGAGATATCCGATGATGCAATCATTACTGTTAATCAGAACTACAGTAATAAAAAAATAAAGGTATATTATCGTTTTATTTATTTTTTTAACTTGAGCTATTTTATTACATATGACATTTTTTAATTGTAGGTAGATCTATCGAAAATGGTAATGCGTACTGATACAAAGCAGGAAACAGAGCAAGTGCAGAAAAATGTTGATGAGGATCGAAAAAGCGTCATAAATGTATGTTACCATATATTTGATTTTTCTCGGTTACTTTATCTTGTACATTTATAGGCGTGCATTGTTCGTATAATGAAGACACGTAAGCGTACTGCACATTCTCAATTAATGACAGAGGTTTGTATATTATCCTATTTATGGAATGATACTATCACTTTCTGCATGTTTTATAGGTTTTACAACAGTTGTCTGCTAGGTTTAAACCAAAAGTGGAAATGGTTAAGCGTTGCATTGGACAACTCATTGAAAAAGAGTACATGTGTCGAGTTGATGGACAAAAGGACATGTATGACTACATTTCGTAGGAAACAATTACTAGGATCATTTTCTTTCTGAGTCATAGAAGAATCTCTACATTCTCAAATTTCTTTTAACCCTTTTTATTTACTGAGCCATAATTGTTCCAGATATTCTTTTATTCGCTCAGTTATTGACTATTCAGGGTAGTATTGGTGATTGATTGAAGCCTAACTTACCTACCTATATTAATAGATCCCTCAGCACGTAGCTGTTTGAAATGTGCATAATTTCACTAGATTTTTACTATTTATTGTTGCTGCCGAATTTGAATCTTTTGCTCCTCTTAGATTTATTTCGAAACAGAATAACGTAGCGCTCTCATTTTAACTGTGTTCATATGTTGTATACTATTATTTACGGCATATAGATTGTGCGCTTGTGGCGAGCGACCTTTTTGGGCTTTGAATTTATTATTTGTTCAGAATAGCATTTCATATGCCATCACTTTTCATAAGATTAATTTATGTTAAGCGGTGATCATTTTATGTATCATAGTTCCATGTAACTACTTGTTGTCTTTACGTTTCTTTCGTATTTTACGAGTTTTTGTGCTGATAAACGTTTCGTGAATACTGTTTCCACAAATCATTATAATAGTGTTCTAGGCTGTATTTAACCGTTTAAATGGCCAAAAATATTTTCTAAAACGGAACAAGACGGTGCTTTTTTATTTACTATCAAATAATAGTAAATGAACATACTGTAAAGAGGTACTTTTTGTCAAAACCACAAGATACTACCTCGCCGCGCGACTGTGACAACACCTGGAAAAAAATCTTAAAGTAAACAGAAGATATCATAAATAATTTTGTGAAGCATTACTTACCCACGTAAGTTTGCGACCACTATGTTTCGAATTATAGAAGGCGTTAAATTGCTCAATGCAATTATTCAATTTTTGAGGCAAATGCATCTTTTGATTTCACCATTCTTCTTATGGACTGTTTCTTTGTGTAAACCGGGGCGCCGATCGATAAATGTTGCCATTCTGCTGGCTGCACCACTGCAGTGCACTCACCCTTCATTCGTTGTCAATTAAATTGGAATATACAATTATTGTTCTAGGCCCTATGGTAAATAGATTAAAGTAATATTTGTCCTATTAAGTTTTTGTAAATAACTGTATATTCGAGGTTTTTTTTTACCCATTGAGGGTGCTTTGATTTTACAATTTGTTTAATCTCTACCTATTTCACTATTTGAAGCCGCTAATTTCCATGGATAATACCATCGCGTTTTTATAAAAGCATTCTAGCCGGTTAGATATTACAGTAAACAATGCAAAGTACCTATCTTCTATGGGGTGCCAAGTTGTATTCCAATTCAAAAATATTTACTAATTATTTTCAGATCTCCTATTTATTTACTGAGCCATAATTGTTCCAGATATTCTTTTATTCGCTCAGTTATTGACTATTCAGGGTAGTATTGGTGATTGATTGAAACCTAACTTACCTACCTATATTAATAGATCCCTCAGCACGTAGCTGTTTGAAATGTGCATAATTTCACTAGATTTTTACTATTTATTGTTGCTGCCGAATTTGAATCTTTTGCTCCTCTTAGATTTATTTCGAAACAGAATAACGTAGCGCTCTCATTTTAACTGTGTTCATATGTTGTATACTATTATTTACGGCATATAGATTGTGCGCTTGTGGCGAGCGACCTTTTTGGGCTTTGAATTTATTATTTGTTCAGAATAGCATTTCATATGCCATCACTTTTCATAAGATTAATTTATGTTAAGCGGTGATCATTTTATGTATCATAGTTCCATGTAACTACTTGTTGTCTTTACGTTTCTTTCGTATTTTACGAGTTTTTGTGCTGATAAACGTTTCGTGAATACTGTTTCCACAAATCATTATAATAGTGTTCTAGGCTGTATTTAACCGTTTAAATGGCCAAAAATATTTTCTAAAACGGAACAAGATGATGCTTATTCTTTCCACCACCAGTTTGTTGGTTGTGGGTGTAGTTGCCGCACTTTTTCCTGGTAGACTACCAGATGAAGGTGATGTTCGTCACCTCTATCCTCAACTTCATCTTGCTATAGGATTGGATAGCCATTCATATATTCTACCGCATTTGTTAGGATATCTGGAAAATCTGGAGTATCCTAAGAGCAGAATTCATCTAGAACTGTATCTTAACAGTAAAGAAGATGCAACAGCCGATCAGATTATGTGGTACGTGATAGGAAAAAAGTGCACATAGATTTAGTGAGTCTTGATCATAAATAGCAACGGCTTATTTGAAGCGTTATAGTTTGAAATAATGTGATATATGGATTCTAATTCGAGAAAATATTGAGAGGGCCACGTAATTTATTTTTACGTTGTCTCCAGGAATTATTTTAGGCAATTAGCAGTAACGATTATATCACGCATTTAGGTAGTCTGTATTGCTAACATCTTTATTTTCATACAGTCACAAAATAATGCTTTGACCCTCAGATTTTATGTTAATTTTTTGATAAATACTTACAACCGTCATCTTTTACCTTGTTTTGTAGTTTTGTAAATACTTGAACTGGCTGCGTGACTTACTCGAATTAGCAAGGAGTGTACTAGATTAGAATGGGACCATAAATATTCAGAATTTTAGGTGGAAGGATTCGGTATCATTTTTGTTCTCATCTGTGAAAGTTATAATAGGCAGTGATAACTGGCTAGAGGCGGGTCTTCGTGCTGCTCGACTTCGGAAAGTTGGAAGAGTTTTATTATTGAGTGGAGATACTTTACCACAGCAAAGTCGATTGATACAGGTTAGCTTCAGGTTAAAATCTTGAGTACCATGATATTTCACAAATAACTGAGTTTCAGCAATTAAATAGTTCCCTAATTGTCATAACACCTCTTTTTAATTCACCATTGGGACGAAAGGAGACAAATGTTCGAGGAGTAAACTTTGATTTCATAAATCAAAGTAATAGGCGAGAAAAAGTCAGTGTTATATTAATTTATTTTAATAGGTTTTCTTCTTTTATTGTTTTGTTAGAAATATATTTACAGCAAACTTATAAAGACAATTCGATGTTTTACCGATTTTTAATATTTTGATTTTAGATAGACCATACCAATGTAATATAATCACTGAATATTATGCAAAAGTTGTTACCCGTTTAAAAATTATTTAGTGATAACTTTATAAACAGGGTTTTGGTACAAACATGAAGGAAGAGGCTTTTGTGGTCTTTCTTATCTTACAACACATAAGATTTAGAATTATTTCAAAACACAATTTTTAATGTAAAATATTTTTATATATTTTGGCTACATTAAATATTCATGATTTTTTACTCTTTCTAATTTAAGATATTTTCGGCTGCTTTGCCTTTATTCATTGCATTAGATACCATGGATTCGTCTTATCTTACCTTTGAAGCCGACAACTTATCATTTTACGAAGGCAATGGGGACCCTTTAGAGGTATTAGTGATAATTTAATAAGAAATTGAATTTCCTTATTTCGCATATGGAATGAAAATTATTTTTGAAGGTGTTTACTCAATCTGCAAAGCGAATGAATATAGATTTGTGGGTTGATTATGAGCATTCCCATGGACTGTACATTAATGAAACACTGGAGAGGGAAGAACGTCGAAGATTGGTTAGATCATACTTTTATTTGGTGTGTTATGTATTTTTACATTTTTATTTATTTTCGCATATATTTCAGTTCCGCTATGCGTTAGCTGACATAATAGCTGATGGTTTCTCTATACCTCTGCATTCACGAACTGTTCGTCCATGGTTCCCTGAGCCTAGCCTCTGGGGTGTTAATAAGTCTGTTGTTATGGAAATTACACTCACTATCTTAGTAAATTTATTTTTTATACTTGTATGTTTTCAGAATATATCTGATTAACTTGGACCGTAGGAGTGAGCGACTGACTAGAATGAATAGGATTTTTAAAATACTAGGTAAATTTGTTTCCAATACTTATTAATATGTTTTAAATTTTCTTATATAAAATCATTGCTTGTCTTAAATCATATCAGATTTAAACAGCTTATAAGAATATTTCCAAGGTGTTGATTATACTAAATGGAAGGCATCTGATGGTAAAGCGCTGTCTCTATCTTCAAGTTATTCGTACAAGGTCCTCCCTGGATATTTAGATCCATTTCAAAACAGGCCTATGAAAGCTGGAGAAATTGGATGTTTTCTTAGTCATTATAGGTAATACTCCGCACATTTTCAAGTATAAATCAGTTGCTATAAAAATGTCAAGAATATCATAGAATCTGGGAGAATGTGGTACAGCTTGGTTTGGATCGTGTCATCGTGTTTGAAGACGATATTCGATTTTCGGAAGGCGGACTAGAGAGAATTCTAGAGGTATTGGAAGATCTCGATAGTTCAAAAATGGAGTGGGATTTGATCTATTTGGGAAGAAAGAAACAAGCTAATCAGGTATATTTATGATATTTTCGCTTTTTTCGGTCACTTTATTTAGTTGTTTAGGAAGAATTATGGGTTCCATATCATCGCCACTTAAGTACGGTTGGCTATTCCTACTGGACTCTTGGTTACCTCTTGTCGTCTTCTGGTGCCAAGAAACTTATTGATGGGAAACCTCTGGAAAAAATTATTCCTGTCGATGAATACCTGCCTATTATGTTTGACAAACATCCTAATAAGGTAATTCACGTATATACTCACGAAAAATTTTTAATATTAATTTAATTTAAGGAATGGTCGTCTTACTATGCAGTTCGCAACCTTCGTGCATTTACTTTATATCCATTAATTGTTTCACCTCAACGATATACCAATGACCAGGACTATGTGAGCGATACTGAAGACTCACCCATCCTTAGTGATATATCTATAAATAGTAAAGATGCAGGGAAAAAAAACACGGCGAGAAGTGAACTTTAGTATATTTAAATACGGTGTATGTTAGGTATGCACTTCCTTCTTTAACCTGCTATGTAATTTATGATGGTATTAAGTTCTTAGCGATGTATAATTACTTCAATGTTATTATATGTTAATGATTTACGTATAGGGAACGAAATCATTGTGATACTGAAGATATTGTTATTATTCCTCGTCTTTAATGTCCTATAGCTTTATTTTTTTGGCTTTAAGTCATTTACTGGTTTTTCACTGCCTTTATTGTTTCCAGAACTTAATAGTTGAAGGTATTTATAACTACTAAAATATGATAAAAAGTCTGCAAAACCTAATAGTTTATGCAATTTTTTCAGGTGCTCACCTGTTATTCTGAAAAATACTTTATGCTGATATATTATTCTCATCAAGAACTATGTATTATCTTATAACTGTAATCACAGGTTATCAACATTAATCTAATGGGGTGTATATGGTCGAATGTCGACCTGGTAGGTGATGGTCTTCGTATGCGCACTATTAAGCATTTGGCTCAAGGTGGATTTAGTAATGTACGTACCATTTGAACATTTTGTAAAAGCTTAAAACTAGAGCTGTTATTTATGGAGAGGCGTTATTTAGATATTGTTATGCGAGGATATCGATAGCCGTGACAAATATGCAGTAAAAATGATGGCATCACACTCGAAGTATGAAGAGGATCGAATATTTGAAGAGGTCTACAAAGGAACACTAGATTTTCTGTAATGATAAAATAAGCTTGACGCAATAATAGTTGTTTTTTTTAGGTCAAAATGCATCGTCGTTTTTCTAGCGCACAAAATATTGTGTCTCTTTTGGCGGTTATCGGCAATTCGGGTGATTCTGCTTTCTACCTTGTACTTCCGTTTTACAGAAGGGGTACTGTTGCAGACGAGCTAGGAAAACGTAGAGAAGTCTGTGATTACCTAGACCAGAACACGGTCCGTTTTTTTGCTACCATAAATTATTCAGTAGCAGCAATTACTCACTTCTATACAGATTTTGCGTCTTTTCTCTGGCTTATGCAGTGCAGTAGATTATATGCATAGGATGGGATATGCACATCGAGATTTAAAAGCTGCTAACATTCTGCTGAGTGATGATGGTCGAGCTATGCTGACTGATTTTGGTTCCGCCACAAGGTTTCATCTTATAATTTTTCTACTTTAATTTTAAAATAATTTGTTGATGGGTGGATTAATTTTTATTTATTTGGTTCTTGTAACTTTTATAAACATTTTTTAAAGTGCTGGTATTATAGATAGATATAATTCCATGCGTTATATATTCATTTTAATAGTAATATTTATCAATGAATTGAAATAATATGTGAAGTTTACAGTAAAGAATGAGGACCACTAGGAACTGACTTAATTAATAAGTATATTAATTCAATGTGTTGGTTAAACACTTCAAGTACTAACTAATCATATGCGGTCAATGCGATTTTGTTTTTAAGAAGGAAAATAATGATATTCTGTTTAGCAGAGAAATATTTCAGATATTATTACAGTCCCCTAAATATTTGTATTAGTCATTTACATTAGATATATTCAGTGTCCCAATCTCGATCGATTCATTGAACGATCAACAGCGCATGCGGGATGAAGCAGCTGAATTATGCAGCATGCCATATCGCGCACCTGAGTTATTTGATTGTTATGTTGGGACGTGTATAACGACAAATATTGATCTATGGGTGAGTATGATTTTGTGCTTTTTATCTTTCTTAGTTTTTCTTGTGTAAATATCTTATGTTCTTGTTGTATTCATCTTTTTTTTAAATTTCGTTCTTTTGTTGTAATATTTTATTTTAGTCTCTGGGCTGTTGTCTATATGCAATGTGTTTCTTCGTCTCACCTTTTGACCTTATTTATGAGAGGGGTGATAGCATTGCCTTGGCAGTTCAAAGTCCGGAAAAAATAGCTTATCCTGATAACATTGTGTAAGTTCTGTTGCTCTCCATAAATATAAAAAGTAGATGGGAATTAAAGCATATAAGTACTTTGCTTCAGATTCGACAATGAGCTAGTGTCATTAATTAAGTGCCTTCTAGTCGTTGATTCTTCCGAACGTTTACCTCTCAGTGATATCTTCAAAAAATTGGATACCCTCACTCCTATTACTAGTAATAATGCTTCTACATAGTTCATAAGTATTGAATTACTGAATTTATGCATACTATTCTTCTGTATATATTGGTATTTGAGGATCTTTGCAATATTATTAAAAATTAGGTAGGTTATAGTTACTAGATTAGCATATTTGAAACTTAAACATAACCTATGACAGCGAATACTACCATTATGACTATATGTCACAATTGAATGTTATAAACATGCGTTGAAAAAGTTGTCTTTAACAACGCATTGTTTATGCTTCTTTTCATATTTTCAGGTTCCTATACATAGTGGTATAAGAATCCTTTGCTTATGAAGCTCTTAATAGGAGATATACGGTATGTTAGACTGGATATTGTTGGAACTTCATTGCGCTATGGAATGACATTTATAATAGTACGTGATGATACTCCTCTTCTAGCTTTTATGATGAAAATTTAAATATATTTTTGATTTATATGTAAAAATGTTGGATGATTACGAAATTCTTAAACATGCGAGAAATGATGGACATCAATTTCTAATCAACTAGACCGTATAGAGCACTATCACACTAACCCCAAATATGGTTTTCATTCTCTCTTCTTCTCTAGGTCTTTTAAAAATTCTTGTCTATTCCCTCTTATCCGTTTAGTATCTGGGACTGCCAGTAGCCTCAGATATTATTTGTTTAGCACGCAGGCAGATCGAAATAAACACAATGCGAGGCCATACCCGAGCACACTGAATCTTGTATCAACTGATTAGAAGAAATAACTATGAGAAGAAACCGTGATAAATAAAGAGAAATATGGAGTTACGTTGCAATAGCATTGAATGTATGCGAAGAAAAGTGGATATCAAATATCATGAGACCATTTTATGCGTGTCTACCAAATAAGGAAGTAATTCTAGTCAATTAGGAGGCGAATAGTGCTGCTTGCTCTTTTGTTCTTTTTCGAATAAATGTTTTGCATAATCAGATGAGTCCGGAACACATAAGAATTCATAATCTTTCTTAGAAAGGAATGACTGAGTAAATATATTTCGGGATCTTTTCGACACACAAGTGTATCCCAGCTGTTATGATCATTAAATTTGAGATTATTATTTTAAAAAGTTAGCATTTGTTGGTTCGGTTTCATTTGTGTTGGCAATGGCTGGTAATAACGAAGTCCTATAAATCATCTTTCATTCACCTCCTCTATAGGTCAATTTAGTCTATTTGTGATTCGCTAAGGTACGCTCTACGACCGCTATACAAATAATCAACACACGCATCGCATCATAGATCGCATTAAAAAAGATATCCGTCCTTTTCCCATTCAAAAACAATGGAATTCTCGAATTTATTAGCGAAATTTTAATTTAATTAAAATTTTCCCATCTGGCAGTCTTGCTTTGCGTTACCTTTCATACGTTTACCGTCTCTAATGTATTCGGTTTCTCATTGTTCCTTCTGTCCCTGAATAACAATAACCGGATGCGACTATTTGCTAACCAGCCTCACCCTCCCTTCTTGACTTCTTTCTGATCGTTGCTTGGTTTTACTCTGGCACTGCTTGTTAAGAAATATAATTTAAATATAATATAACTTCTAAAAACACCATTATTTGCTGTTAATGTACAGTAGGCTCTTGTATTATATTAAATGCTGGTCTCTCTTCTAATTTTAATTTATTGGACTATTTACCTCAAATTTTTCCTTTCTGTGTGTCTCATCTTTGCATGAACTGAATACCTACCTCAGCTTTTCATAAATATTTAATTTCTCTACTACCTCCTATTGTCTATTTCCATAGTCTCGTTGTCCTTAAACATTTTTGAAACAATGCGGTTCGCTGTAGTTATGTTATTTACTTATTAATTCTATATATTCTGGTACTATATTCTCGTAAATTTTGCTCAACATCTGAATAATATTCGAGATAAAACTTACCTAACAGCCTAATTTCGTAAGATGACCACCTGTCACCGTAGATTGAGTCCTACTTGTTATTGATGAATATTATATATGTTCTTTGCTAATGAATTGTGGATTATTTTAAACAAATGGAAGCACATATAGCCAAACACAACTCTTCCTTCTAGCATCACACGGATTTGGTGGGCGGAGTCTGCCATCTCCAAATCCGTGGCACTCACTACTTTCCTTTAAATATTTCCTTCCTTTAGTTACGAGCATCGCCATACAGTTCCAATATACAATTTATTGTTTTCACTAAACAATAGCTTTATAGGTATTAATTCATCAACTCTTAATGTGCTTCAATCACTTTACCTATTTCAAAAGATTACTTTGCTTATTCTTCTGTTCGCATCTATGCTACTACAGCTTAACCAACTGCTCATCGACCTACCTGCTTCTTACTCGATGCCTATCAGTTTCCTTCTTGTGGGCGGAGTCTTTGTCTATCCGTCATTCCCGAACATCCTCTCCTCCGACAGCCAATCCATCTGATCTGACCACTAATCACACTCTACTGATTTACTACTTCAGGGCATTTTCTCTTAGCTTCATTTTTCACTACAAATATATCTAAATAACTATCTTTCAGTAAACGATTTTTCATATGAAAAAAATTTATAATAAATAACTGATCAACAGAAATTAACAATCAGTGTTATATTTTCTATCATCTGTCTTCTTCACAGCTGCAATATTGCTGATCTCTTCTTCTTTTTTTAGCTACCAAGTGCCAGCTAATATTTCACCATTGCTTTAATAGCTGGTGTACTTTACAGCTCATAATTACTCCGATCTCACCGTGCTAGAAATGCCCGCTACAGTTACAGAGAATCATTTTCATATCTGTTTTAGTTCTTCACCATGTAGAATTTTTTACATTTACAATCTCTATGTATTAAAAATTAATAATATGGTATTAGGTGGGTTCACATACTCATAATCAAGATAATAAGGGCTATTTAGAACAGAAGTATTTCCTATATATTATCCAATTCAACAAACACTAGTTGCTAACTTTCTGGGCATCTTATGACTCCAAGAAACAATATTCGGATGACTGCCTAAAAATTGGCATTTCAGGGCTGAATGTGCTTTGTTCCCATTCTAATTCCCTTATATTCTTATTTTTGTATTCTCGTCTTCAAATGTGGTTTCTATTGCTCCCTCACGCGCGGCGGCCGCGCATCGTCGTGGCTGCAAATATTTGCGGTGCGCGGTCACCTCACTATCAAAGTTGATCGCCGCGCCGTCTTCCGAGAGATGTTTGCCCATCGGATGAGTCTCTCTGCTATATTATGTACTCAGTGAATCGATTTGAATGGGTGGTTTAAACAGGACAAGTGAATGGATTTATGATCTTATAAAAAAGTTGAAATATTCACTGTAAAATTCTATCCTAAAATTCACATGGTGAATCGCTGAGAGAGACTCCCGTATTGAATAATCTTTTACCGTATATGGATTATTCATGATATGTTTGGTTTTACTTAGAATGTCCAAACTATATCTATTTTTTAGTAGAAGGATATTAAAATTTTAGGGATAAACAGTAAAACTGTATAATCGAAAATATAGACCTCAGTATTTAACCTATGACCAAATCAAGTGTCCTCTCTTCTTGCTCCACCCCGATATTTCTCAGTATTGTATGGCTTCATGAATAGTTCCTAACATTGCTCCTACTTTCCACTTTCCCATCATGAAATATCTCTATAAGAGAATATCCTAGATAGTTTTTTTCAATATACTAATGCCTACAACTACTTCTTGGTAAAATATTGGATAGTTTCTATGTGCTTTTCAATTCTTCACCATTTGTGGAGGAACATCATCCATTAAGCCCAATCAAATAATTAGTGATTTGCGCCGTTTTTGCACATTTACAAGTAGCTTCAAATGGGAGGTTCGAACAATGACGTAACACGTGCATTTCTGTTCGTTTACATCTTTTATATGGAAATAGGACGTCGCTCTTGATATCATTAATTTTTGATTTATTTTTAATATGACTTTGTAAGTGAAATCTTTATATTTATTACATATAAAGTTAGGAATTCAGTCCCATAAGTTTTCTTTCCCTCATTTGGTAAAATAATGCATGTCATACACATTATGTAATTCTACGGATATAACCTATCCTCTTCACAGCTAAAATCTGGAAATTTATTTGTAGAACTAGCATTTTTTAGCCCACTAAATTACTTATTGCTTTGCGTTTCCCCTCTAGCTCCATCTGATGTTTCCTTACCTGTTCAATACACATTCACTGTCCAAATAAAGCAATCGATCGTTCTTTTCCTATCTTATCAGTTCTTAGCTAGTGACTCGCTCATTCATTATAAGCTTTGTTAGGCTAATAGCTTTATTGATGGCTGATCTTTTCAGGTATTTCATTTTCGTCTTCTTTAAAAGTCATAAAATTCTATTGATTTAATATCCTCTTTTAATTTATATCAAAATGCATACGCATATCTTAATTAGAAGTGACTTATTTCTTCAATACAATTTAAAACTTAGTTATCACCTTGTACATTTTGTTATATTATAATTGGGTTTATTTGACGGAGTCTTTCTATTAAAGCATTACTTTTATAGTATACTCATTAATATATTTTAGATGGATCCTCTACTAAACGGGTCATATGTACAGTACGGTATTGGAATACCGACATCAGCCTACGCAGGAACCCCCGCGACGCAAACATATAGGTATTTAGGAGTAGAGAAAATATTGTGCTGAGGTCAAGGGAAAACAAGTTCGAAGATGTAGAGGGATATTTTTATTTCAGTTCACAATCTGATCACTTAGCGGATCCATCATCGTCTAGTTCACCTAATGCGACACCCAATATGAGCATTATCCTTACCATTCGACTATTAATGCAAGGAAAGGTATATTGGCTTTACTAATATTAATATGAGAGGTACAAGGAAGGCATGTTTATCATAAATAGACAAATGAAAACTAAAGAATCATAGTGAACTGGTCCAGGAGGTGGGAAGTATAATTGGCAAACGAGGAGATCAAATTAAACGAATTCGCGAGGAGTCTGGAGCAAAAATCAACATATCGGATGGATCTTGCCCAGAACGAATTGTGACGATTTCGGGCAGCCTGCCAACCATTAACAAAGCATTCGTAATGATCTGCAATAAGTTCGAAGAGGTATTGCTTATCATCTTTATTTCATTCCTCTCTTTTCAAACGGTTTTCTTGTTCTTCAGCTGCCAGTCGGCTCGGATTTCTTACGGATCAAATGGCAGCAATCAATGAGTGCGGACAGCGCACTTGTTAGTAGTAGCTTATAAGCGAACTATAAGATAAACACGAATAGAATTAGCGGAAGAAAAGTTTGAGAATTTCTGCCATGCATAAAAGTATTCACACATATTCAAGATAGAATATTAGATCTTGCAAGTCATACAAAATTCTTAGTTATAAACACTCATTCTTTTTACATCATTTGTCTACTCATCACACTTAAGTCCTTTGTATAGTTATATATTAATTATTTGTGTCAAATATTTAATTCTAGGACATGAGATCTTTGCCAAACTCAGTCCCTAAACCACCAATAACTATGCGACTGATTGTTCCAGCTACCCAATGTGGCTCTCTTATTGGAAAGAGTGGGTCAAAAATCAAAGAAATAAGAGAGGTGAAATATTGCGATACCTTTTATTTTATAACGAACAAATCAAATTATCTAATTCTTCACATAATTCTCATTGTTTATTTAGTATTTAATATGTTCCTGAAGTTTTTATACTACTGGAGTATTCTACCCGTGAAACTAGTGATTTTCGTGTGTACTTAGATTATCGCCCTCCCAACGGGAGGCAAATTCAATTTTTCAATAAGCAGAAAACGAGTAATAAATTGCTCTGATATTAAACAAAAAATAAACGAATGATAACTGTTTAAATAATGAAAGAACAGTGTGATGAGGGATTGTTTCTCATCGAATTTTCTAATTTTAATCGATACAAAGATTATGAAAACGATCGATTATTGGACGTCACAAAATGATTGTCAGTTGCTGTCGCGGCTTTCAGGTGCATATTATTACTACAACTTGCACCTTGGACACAACTGAAATCACCTAGGAGGGAGTGCATTAACTTACTGAGGATTACAATAGCTAATATGCATGTGTTCATATATCCTAATAACAGTATTAGATATAAATAAATGTATTTATTTAAAAAATTTGTGACAATGGGCTGCCTTTTATTATATACTCATAATTGACTATTCCAGGCTACGGGCGCCTCCATTCAGGTGGCATCAGAGATGCTACCGCAGTCGACCGAGCGCGCAGTTACTGTATCTGGAACCGCAGATGCTATTATCCTCTGCATGGGGCAAGTATGTCAAATACTTTTAGAGGTGAGAATTTTTCTACATTATATTATAACCTGTTATATAAATTCTAATCAATAATTTAGAAATGTAAACCGTTCCTCGAAATAAGAGAAAAAAAGGTAGTCTTTCTCATTAGACATCTCCACTTTGAATGACATAATTTTTCACACGTACATTTGGTCCCGACAAAAAAATGTCCAACGTTCGTTATTACCTCGCAGTCTCCAATCTCGACAAATCGAGGCCTAATTTAATTTCCAAGGCTTTTTGCCAATTTTCACCTCTTGAGGACCACTCGGAATGTAGCTAGGCGCATGCATATTGGCAGCCAATGGCCGCATTAAAATGGAGGCAGGGACGAACCGTGGGAATGAACGGATTTGAGGAACAAATGTTGCGGCGAAAATAATACAAAACTAGATATCCAACTTTTGAAAAATAATTCTCTATATGTAAATATTGGTATATCAAATAACAATTAGTTCGCAGGTATTTAACTATTAACTACTACTTCAGGCTCCTCCTAAAGGTGCAACTCTACCTTATCGACCGAAACCCACTTTCAATCCCTTGCTGATAGCGTCATCAGCAGCGGCTGCAGCTGCACAACAGCAGCAACTTGCTGCTCTATTTCAGCCTGGACTCCTTCAGCAAGCACAACTAGCACAGATGATTCCTGCTGAGGTACACATATTTACATCTATCTACCATTATGTTTCTACTTCTGTTGAATACGTCTTGTCCTATCTGAGTCCTATCTTATTTTTACCCAGCTGTTTGCATGCAAATTACGGTAGCATTATGTCGCTCTACTTTAATTTTTACATCTATGGATGATTGTCTATTCAGACCCATAATCTTGAACGGCTAGTGTATTCATTTGCTAGAAAGCGATAATCTTGATTGCGCACATTGTGTTCCCCTGCAGCACCCTGTCTATCCATTCCGGCGAGCATGCTCTGGCACGCACTGTGTGCGAGTCAGCCTCCACTCTTTTGTTTCAGCTTGCGCGCATTATGCCTGCGACACAATTCGGAGCGGCCACCGCCTTCCTCCCTGCCCCTTCCCTCAACCCCCAAGGTACTTCCCTTTCCCTATATCTATCCCCCCGTCTCAGCCCTTTTGGCTCATATCTTTCCTGTCATCGTCGTCACCCTCCCTTCATCGTTGACTGTGTCTTCTTCTCTTGAAATCCTCAATGAAATACAAGGCAAGGAATTTTCCTAAAGCCTTCATAGAAATTTCAGTATTCGGTGGTGGACTAATCTTAGCAGGCGGTGGAATACAGGATCCCAGTAAGCAACCGACTGCAGGTGTCTGGGGAGAGGACAAACAGCTAGAGCTATTAAATCAGTACGCAGCCCTCAACAGCAGGTAGACAGCAACATTCCCATGAAACATGAGAATAAAGCGTGATGACTCCATACGAAGAAAAACATTCTCAATTAGTAAAACATGAACAAATTATTCCTACTCTCCCAAAATCTAACCACGTTTGTTCAGTGTGTTGATGGGAGCTCCTCTGCTGAAGGGAGCAAGTCCACCCAGAAGCTCCGCCCATAAAGCTAGCGGTGCACGGTTCACTCCTTACTAACTGTCCGCTCATTCTGTCTGAGGTCCAGTCTAACTACAGTCTGTGTTAATGTTTTACTGTATTGCCTATTGTTATATAATAATACTTTATTTCACTATGTGCTTTCTAACAGAATAACAAACATGCTAAATTAGAAATTTAACCAACACGACGGGGATGTAAAAATTGTACATACGTTCTTGCTGTGTGTACACTTGTCAAGGAGAATTAACGTCGGGCACTTTGGTTGCTTTATATCCCTATGTTGAAAACATACATATTATTAGAAACTAAGGATAGGACAAAAGTTTCTTAAAATATAGTAGTACAGAGTACAAAAAAAAATTCTCGGAAAAATTGAGACAATAGAACCATCATTTATGAAGATTCACTCAAAATTTGATGATGTGACTACTATGCGTCTAATAAAGTAGTTCATCAATGCTTCCACATTGGTCCTTCTTCATACTTTGGCCAAAATAATTGGAGTTAACAAGCTAAGATGTTGTTTAGAATGGTCTCCATAGAAGGGGTTCAAACCTAGTAAATTTGATGACCAGATGTATTTTCAACAGAGGAAAGGATATCCTTGCATATGCCACCATGATTTCTTATAGTATGCTAATGTCACGCCATTCTGAACCTGTTTTAGTCTCAAATTTTTGTTAAATGAGTCAGTTTCAATATAATTTTCCTTTAATATTAAACGCTACTAGAGTTGACTTTTTTTAATCGACAATTTAGCCTTCCTAGTAACGGAAAAAGCACGACAAAGAAAAAGAAATTCCGTCTATATTGATGACTTCGATTTTGCAAATTAAACTTTTTCACATATACATGAAAATGTAGTCACACTCAATGTATGCATACTGGAAAATCTTATGAAGTTGTGACGTGGAAATCATGAATAATACAAGTATTCGATATACGAGATCATCTGGCAATCAACTCAAAGTGGTACAAAAAGTATCTCTGGCGAGTAAACACTGATACTATATTAGAATAATAGCAAAATAACAAAACCTAATAAAAATCAGCGCAAAATTGCATAATTTAGAATTTTATAGTAATTTAGATTATGAAACCCTGATACTGGCCATTTTCGAAAATGATTGCTATACATTTTTAAGAAATAAGGTATTCTTCATTTTCCTCAGCATTTAGTCGAATAATTCAAAATATTGCGAAATTATTTCTGAGTATAAATACCAATGGTATCGAAAATTATAAACTCTTAAGTATTTAGATTAAATGTGCATTTATTGCCATATTCCACAATTTTTATTTCCGAAAGTGTCTAGTGACTCCTGAACAATTAACAATGAATCACTGACAGATCAATATTTTATGTTGCATCTCTCTTTTAACATAAAGATTTCATGTTAGTAATTATTATTCTGAAATAATTTGCATAGATACCTATTTGTGGAACCATTTTTCATTTGTCGTTTATCAACATTTATAGTATTTATTCAGGAATTATATAGGAAATAACTAATAGTAATAAAAATGATTCCCTTTATAATGTTATTTTCTGAGACTCACTGAAGCTGAGCAAATAGTGATTTCTAGGAAAGTAAGGTTTAAGCTTACATGTTAGTTAGGAGCCAGCTGTCGTGAAAGTGAGAACTTGAAAGCACGATAATTGATTTCCTGGAAGTACTCCTATTTCATCCCCACATAATATTTTTTGTAATTTCCTTACACTAATATGAATCAATCTGTTAAATATCTTTAGCATGACGTTAATTAGTTCCCAGATAACGGAAAGACAAATTTGTTATATAGCTATAAAATATATCAGTTAGTGACGTTTTTATTGCTGATGACCAGAAATAAGTGACTATCATATAAAAATTAAACTAACTAGCAATTGAAAATTATAATATACAATATAGGACAGAGCATACACAAATGTTGCGCATATTCCAATTTTCTGAATGTCGAAGTATAGAAACATCAAGAGTGTTGTTCATAGCGACGTAATAAAGTAGTCGGTAAGCAATGAATTCTGACTCGTTTGCGCAGCCACCTATCTCATGATAAAGTAGTTTAAGCTAACTTTGACACTTAAACCAACACAACTTATAGGTTAACTCCATCTTGATAGACTTTCCCCTATCTCTATTCTCCAAGTAATTTTTCTTGAAAATTAGCCAAAACATATTTTCTTAGAATCAAGTATTTACTCTCCAACTATACAGTCCGTTACTAAATGTTCCTTGTCTTATTCCACTCTCCATAGTTCTGTAATAATCCTTTATTCCACTCTGTCGTCTTCTAACAGAATAATACATACACAAAATGAAAAATTCAGTATATACGAGTGCAGCGTATCACAATTATCTTTGAATTTAGCTGCATTAGTATATGAAATATATCCTATCTAAAAAAAATACACGTGAGAATGAAAAGTACGTATAAAACTGCAGGTAGTGCCATTTAAACCTCAACTGTTTAATTATTCAAATGTTAGAATTTACACAAAACAGAGATCGTAATAATAATCACGACACAAATGTGGACATTACCATACCTATATCTGAATTGAAACAAACCTGTGAAATACTGAATTTGCTGAAATATCCAAGAACGCAGACAACTGCCTTTAAAATACCTTGGCCGAGTATTGACGACAATCCAGAACTCCGTTCACCTCACAATTTATCTCCATTTCCTTCAGCCACTCCACAAGATCGTGTTCAGAAAGTGCCAGCCATTCACTCACCTTCTTCACTGGAATTGATGGACGATATCTGAAAAACATGATATTAAATAATATATAGTCACATATAAATACTATTCACGTAGTACAGTGGATATATATAACATAATAAAAAGGCCTACTTACGCTTTGCACCAAGCAGATAGTGCAGCCCTCCGCTCACGTTCCACGAATAAATCCATTATGAATGCACACATCTTCGGAGCTTTCTGTAATACATAATTTTACCAAAGTCTATAACATAAACTATTAATAAAAGCTATAATTTGAAATATTTAATACTTGAAATAATGAGAATAATTTCGGGTAGTTGGCCAGCACCACCGCTTTCCGAACGGCCATTGCAAATTCTACACACTCATCAGAACGCATCGATGGAGGCAGATATGGAACAGGATAATTACAAAAGCCCAAAATATACTGTTTTTGATAGATTTAAATATATTTACGTATTTAGCTTTCAGCTTTATATCAATCAATACTTACGAATTGTAGTCATTTAATATTGCATTTTAAAGGTTAATTATCAACTACATTGAAGATATGACCCAAATTGTAAGTTCATGAAGCAAAAATATTAGTGATAACTTTTTTTTAAATATCAGAACTGTATGCGAGTGCACCATATCACATAAACATCCTTAAATCTGGTCCAGGTTTAAATTATTAGTGTTCAACAGATTGGTATATTAACTGAATTACAAATAGACTACAGTGCTAAAGGACAGCTTGTAGTACCTTTCAAGAGTGTAGAAACATCAAGAGTGTTGTTCATAGCGACGTAATAAAGTAGTCGGTAAGCAATGAATTCTGACTCGTTTGCGCAGCCACCTATCTCATGATAAAGTAGTTTAAGCTGACTTTGACACTGAAACCAACAAAATATTCGGTGAACCACAGGGATGAAAATACCTAAATTTATGAGTCAAACTCACTTTGTTAAACTCTTCTCTGTCTTTATTTTCCAAGGCTATCCGAGCATTAATTTCGTAAACCATAACTGTAAATTTATTCCGAACCCGTTGCACGGTAAGATCTTGTCTGAAATATCCAACAAGTATAAAAACAAGATTGGTGTAAATAGGTAATTACAAAAACCTGATAGATTTAAGTTGATCCGAGAGGTAGCGATAAGCAGCTCCTGACCGATACTTTTCCTTGACATTATCCAATGACTTCTCTAAGATTTCTGGAGGACGAACTTGACTGGGATCAGGAGCCTAATTTACATACTTTATAAGAGAATGAGATGTAATAGAACTCTATTCTAAAAGAAATTAGTCTTACGGTAGTTAAGCGGAAGAAACTCTTCTCTATTTTGTTGCAAGTGCCTTTAACAAGGCGAATCCTTACAGGCCGAGCCACAGAAGACTGTGATAAACGAGAATCATCTGCAAATCTACGAGCCCGTTCTTCTTTTCGATTATCATCCTAAAAATCATTGATAATTACCACCAATTTGTATAAACCCTTCGATAAATATTGAAATACAAGACCTCTTCCACCTGCCACCGCGGAGCATCTCTCTCCTTTTTCTTTTGTTTTGCCATTTGTACCTCCTTCTTACGTTCCTTCCTTGATTTCTTCTTAACTACGGACTGAAACTCTATTTCGTACTAATTGAAATATGTAACTGAACTATACTGCAAAGAAAAATAAGCAGCAGTACCCGCTATCAAACTAATATTCCAGCTGAAATATCACTAAACAAATATCAAATATAGGTACGCAAGAGCAACGCAATGTTTTTTACTATGTAAGATCGCCTAAAAATATCCCCTACATCCGCTGCACCTTGACTTTAACCACTTCAGGTTCACCACTGCTGCTACGTCTGTCCCTTTTTGCACCCCCATCAACAGGTGACCGCGATCTTTTCCTGTTCTCCTCTTTTCGTGACTGCTCTCTCTTCTTTGGACTCGCATGTAGCACACTGAATGGAGTCCACTGAGTAGGCAAAACATAATCTCTTTCGTGAGGTAACGGTTCTCTATCCCAATCTACGGCTCGCGCAGTTCCTGCTTGTAGCAGGGGTTTCAATCTTTTTTCAAGATACTCTTGTACTTTCTGGCGATCTTCTGACGACTGAGCAGCCAAATATGCACGCTCGACGTAGCGCCTAAAAATGGATTAAATTTATTTTCACTATGGATCGCGTAAATGAAACGCGCACTTAATGTTTACACGAACAAAGTAAGTTATTAAACTTAATACCAAAGCAGCAAAAGAAACAAAGTAAGAGCCAGAAAAGAAGAATATATAAAAGCCATTAATTAATTTAAACACGTCCTAATGTTAACCAGTTAATTAAAATTATCCCAATCCATGTTCTATATTTTAGATTTACCTAACTAACAAAACCATTTACGCCTTAGCCTCTTTTAAACATATACACGAATTAGTCTAACAACCAAGTTGTTTTAAAACATCCGCAGCAACCGTTTTTTATTCAAACCTACAATAATTATCATAGATATGCTTTTAATTATAGCCTATTTATTGTTTAAAAAAAATATTTAATTTGGGTGAAAGGCAGTAGGTAATGAAGAAAGAATTAATTACGCAAAAAACATGCGGAATACCAAAACAAAAAGCAGGAATCATCCGCGCTGGAAGAAACTGACTTGACATTATCCGGCATAGAGCCCAATCCGCCTGGTGCTGAGCTTTGGTCTGGTGGATTCCGTGCCTGCACAAAAGAACTCGAAAGAGTGCCGGGCAATTTGTTTTGCTGCAGCGTGAATGGCTGGAACTTCTTGGAACTTTGCTGCTGGTTGGTGTTCGGCTTATTCCATGTTTTTGGTTCATTCTGAACGAAATTCTGACCGGGCTGCCACGCAGGCCGCTGGATCATCGATGGATTACCCTGCTTAATCCATTTTTGCTGTGGAGAACCCTGATTCCCACCATTCCACAACTTTGGTTGCTGGTGAAAATTTCCATGATTCGTTGCGTGCGGTTCGTAGTTAGAATTTGGAGCAGCAGACTGACCATACGTTGCATACCCAGGATAGTTAGATTGAGAAGGATACTGCTGCGTTCCATAACCACCCATACCGTATTGTTGGGCCATCCAAGGATAGTAGTGGAGCATTGATGTCTGTGCATTTGGAGACGGAACAGGAGGCTTTGGTTGTTGGGGTGCCACCTAAATTTATTATGGGTCTTATTATAAGACAACTACATTAATATAATTCATATAAAATAATTTAAATGTAGTGGTATCTAACCTTTTTTAGTTCCTTCTGTGCAGTTTCCCAAGCTGATTTAACGGTACCATTAGAAGGCGGTGGCGGTGGCACACTGCCCGGCATCGGGATGGAGGATAATGAATCATTCCTTAAATGAGTAATTATGTAATTGCCTTCCAATAATCAAACAATTATTAATATTATTTACAGGTTGAACATTCTTTAATAATCAATTATGCGCTAGTGCACAAAGCAATACAATATTAACTAAGTAAAATTTAATCTGGGAATTCTTACATTATTTTACATACTCATATCTCAACTTATAAAAGTTCAAGGATTCTTATATAAGAATATGAAACATCTAAGGCTTGGGATGTTTGTTACAATATTTTCACATCTACCAAATTTTGTAAGTTAATCGTATCAATCAATTTCGAAATAGCAATTACATCTAAAATGCAACACCCCAACTCTTTTCCCTGTATAAGTTCAATTTTAAATTGCACCACTTAGTATCACTAAATAATTTATGAGATATGAAACTCCACTTTATTTCAAATCGTTTAAACAACAAGTGATTCAGAATCAAAACCATAACATTATCCCATAGACAGTAAACTTCCCAAGATAATTCAATTATTAACGGCCAAGTACGTATCCTTACTATAATCCTCAAATATACACAAGGCTACTAAAATTGACATCCTAATTATCCAAACTTTAAAAAAGTACTGAGTTCTCAAAAATCTGTTTCCGATTAAGCAAGTTTATATCATAGACTCCACGTTCAATCTACCTCCTACCTCTAATTGATAGTCTTTTCTATCATATCAAGTGTTCAACATATCAAATTAATGAATATGGAACTGTTTAAATTTATAGCAATAGTTCATATTTATTATACCTAAAGATAAAATCATTCTACCTTAGTGATTGCCACTAATAGAATTCTAACTTATAACTTACACATTGGGAAACATCCGGATTATTGATGCCTCGTATAGCTGGTGTAATCTTAGTAAAAACTGACAGGTATGTTCCTGAAAATCATTCTATTAAAAATTCAAATATATATACCTATTAGTATATTTTTTATTTCAAATTATTGAACCAGTTGCATACCAGTGTTTCTATATTCTTGAAACATAAAGATAATTAGATCCTATTATACTTGCAACACCTATGCGTTAATAACTACACACTTTTCATGTAATATGATTTCGCAACTATACACAGCTATAAGTTTATTCTATACATTTAGCATACTTATTACACTATAAATAACTGCGATTTAGATATTTACTCAAATTACGCCTTATGGTTAACTATTATAGGGTCGTGATAAACAAGAATTAAGAAAGAGTAGCGTGCAATATTGAGTGGTAAAAAACGCAATCAATGAATTAAAGGACCAAAAAACGTGATAGCTTTGAAAAAAATGTACTGTATTGCACATTATAGCACATTGTGTAAATACTAAGTTAAGAGTGATTCGCTGAAATATTATCGCATAACTAAATTCTAATAGTGAATTATTTAAACGAAAAACTGCCTGAAGAGCTCAATAAAATTTTTAAAATGTATTGTTTAAATAGTTGTTTTATGAGAGGAACCTTCATTTAAAAAATTAAAAGATGCTTATGGGAGAACCCATTTTCATTTAAAGAACAGATGAGAAACATCAGAAATCTATAACTTCAAATCTATATCTAGTTAACCTGTTTTTTGCATAGATCAGACTATTCAAAAACTTAAAGAGAACTTTAAAGTTTAGTTTTTAGTAAAACATTTTCTTAATGAACACAGGATGAGACATTATATCACCAATGATTTCTTATCATTTTTTCAATGAAAACGAATTAGAGGAGGAAAATTTATTCTTAGTGATAATATAGTATTCAAATCTCATAATATGCTAATTCGATAAAATCCATTTAATGTGTTACCTTTACGTGATTCTGAGAGGTTGCTTTTTATTGATGTCGGTGTTATCATTCCACGTTATTTTAGTTAATACATATTGAAATACTACAATTATGTAAAGAATAACCGCTTGTTATACAAAATCTTGAGAAAACGAAGATCGGTTTTTAAACAACAGTTTCCGTTAAACTTAAGAAGAAATAAACACGCAATGATAGTTCCAGATGCTTTATTCTAACATTTATTGTACATAGCCTTGACCACAATACTCTTTATCGTCCAGGATTAATATTCCTGAAGAAGTACATATGACCATTCAATATCACTTTCCTGTTGATGATTTTGACGCATTTCTGATCAAAAAAATTATTATCACAATTAGCAAACTGTTGTTCAATACTTGGTTTTAAGTGAAGAAATTTTTTATATAGGTATTTTAAGAGGTCTGCATTTGCTAAGCATAGTTTAACAGTGGCGGATTTTGGCTGTTCTTATAAAATTAAGGTATCAGAGTTCGAGTCCCTGCTATTCAAGTAGAGACGTCATACTAGATAACACCCTATTGATTGATGTTTTGATGTTTTTGAGTCTTGAGTCTCGTTTCACTTTGGAGTGTTTCGATCTCCCCATAAGATTGAGGGCATCCTAGAGAATATTCTTTTCAAATAACAATCGCGCTTTTCCAAAGCGAGTAATTTCGAATTAAATAGTGATATACTATCCCCTCCCTTAAAACAATAGAGCAATAATATAATTATCTATTATATTTAGACTTTCTGTCCGTATTAATAAAATATTTCTAAAGTCGTTTATACGATTTCTGAATTCAGAGTCATTAAACATTTATATCGGTTTACGCTGCGATTAGTTCAGCTGTTTCACTTGATCTACATAGTACAGCAATAATTAACAAGAAGCAATTATTGTAGTTTAATTTTATGGTTAGATGTTTGGGCTACATTATGGTATGATGAAGCCGAGATAATAAACAATGGTATACTACTGGATAATGAGATAATGTTTTTCGAATATAGACAATATTGCAGACATTAATCTAAAATATAATTGACGAGCCAGTAAATTTGTTGGTAATTAACATTTTAATTTTATTGGATCAAGTCATCATTTTCGTATAAAGAACTGCCAGGAGCAGGAAATTGATTAGATTTCCCCTATATAAGGTCAGCTAAGAATCTGGTGTGCTTTATTTCTGTTAGACAGTATTTTTTCTACCTTTTTTGACTTAATAACTATTGTTTGTTTTGTAGTTGAAAATACTTTTTTTGAGGGATATGATTTCGTGTGGCTATAAGTGATGATTAGCAAAATTAGGACTAACCATAGATCAACCAACAAAAAGAGTCGTTATTAATTTTTATCTCTATTATGTATATTATACTAAAAGTAGACCTTAAGTATCTTACGACATCTCATACTTACAGCGTCACAAATTAAAGAAAGTAAAGTAATCATGCGGAACAACTATTTATAGCTAACAACCGTGGTAAATCATCTGTGCAGATTCATTTAGAAAAAATAAGGTATGGAAATACAGAAAATAATTTTTTGCAACTTTCCTTTCCAAAAAAGCTAGTATTAAATATAATGTATTTTAAAACGTTCATTATTAATTGTCAACAACGATTACTGTTTATCTAACAGTGAATAATACTTTGCTGTTTTAATAGATTTTTATATCGCCCAATATGGGTATCTATATACTAATATAAACACCATATACCATACTTCGCTAAAATTAATATATTTCTTCCCAGGCAATTGGCCACGTTTTCGCTTAATATTGCAAATTGTTGATCGATGAAAATATCATAGTAATATATCTATTTGAATATGAACTAAGGTTGTGACGTTTTTTGTTTTTTTAATCTTCCTTCTATTTCCATTGTTGTAATCTTCTCTTCACCTCTCTTTTCCTCTGGGAGTCATTTGCTATTTCAATCTGCTAATGAGAGTTTTGTTTAGGGAACAAATACATAGTTACATCAATTATACACGAGGTGGTGGAAAGCCTCTCTGTCTCTCCGTCATCGCACTCTCTCGTCTAGGAGGCGGGGCACCTTCATTCACTCCCTATTTTCATTCAATCTCTTATGGCTACTTGTAGATTTCTCCTCTATTAAATAGTTACAGGCGAAGATATTCTAATTTCCTACAGTATTTCCGAAGAGAATATGTCGTGCAGGCTTTCTGGTTCTGAGCCCTTAGGGCCAAATGAGTTCGACTCACTCGCATGTACAAATTGCTTCTTTTTTATCTACATGGTGGTAAAACCATATTCTGAACTATATTATTCCAAAAGATGTTCAAACGGACTGCTAGTATGTCGCAATAGTCGGGATCCAAACTGTGTTTGTGAGAATAAAGACATGGTATTCAATATTCCTGAATTCGCAATTAATAGGTAGGTGAAGGGTTTTTTTCATCTTCCACTTACTTTTAAATATATATTTTTTTAATAATAAAAATTTAGTTGTAAAGTCATTTGAATATGGAAATCAACAAAATTAGGATAATCTCGTAACCTAGTAATATTTCATGTTAATTGGTCAACTAGGTAACTATTGATAGGAACGATGGGAGGTCTTCCGGTTTGAAAGCATTATTGAACTGCAGATATAATCAATTTCTTTTTTTGAAGTTTCTCCAAAATTTTTATTCCACCTCCATCTATTTTTTTAACGATTGTCTCATTTCCATGCGAAGAATGTTGTCGTTTCAATTCCCAATGTTTAGATATTTCCCAGATACTTTATGGACAAGTTCATAACAGCTGACAATCTTGGCAAAACCCCGTATATCCCAAAGGGAATTGAATACGTCTGAGATAAAATTAAAATCGATCCACATTTACTACTTCATATATCACTAATATTCGTTTATATCCATAAATTAATTGTCCATATTCATGATTTTTCCTGTACACTTTCTCTGATTATTAAGTGATTTAATGTCTCTTATACAAGTCAAATAATTTCCTTGCTCCATACGTAAGCCTTCATAGATCATACTAGCAGTGATGGGAGCATATCTTATTTTGGCACTAGTCTTCACTGATGAAAATGCACAACACTGATAGTGTTTTGACTGAGGCGTACTGCTACTAATTCATTTATGTATTATGTAACACTATGTGACACTCCTCTTGTTGTCATATTTTTGCACTTTTCTTTAATTCTGTATGATGTCCAAGCTACCACATTCCCTTCTATTTTCTCTTCACTCTTCACTGAACAATAACACTTGTTTCTCATCAGATCTCTCTGAAAATTGCCTGCAGAGGTCTTACAAAGTATCAAGTTTCATCAGCAAAGAGTCATGGTGATTCGGTTGTTCCCTTGCCGGCAGGCAACTGTTTCAAGGCGTCGGACAAGTTGCTTTATGTGATCGATGTGTGCCTGATTCCTGTCAGACAGACTAAAATGGTGACAAAAAGAAATCTACAAAGCAGACAGATTCACGCCTAAGCTTTAGATTAATCTCGATGAGTTTTCTCTGCAAAATAATCGTTAATTCCTAATACATATACATAAATATCTATGTATATACGAAAAACAAAACGGTTAATCCACCAATCATTTTCATTGCTGTTTCTGTTGCGTAAATCAAACTATGTAGGTTTACAATGAACTTCTCATAGTTGTGATAATTAAAATTAGCTAGTTATATACGCGACGAGAAAATTGCAGTGTATGAAAAGAAAGAGGTTTTAAGAAGAAACTATCTGGCTTTTAGTTTACTTTAGATACGCAAAGTTATTTTATAGAACAAACCCTATAATTCCAAAAATAATTTGTAATTGTTATATTAGAAAAAAGAAATATATTATTTATCGTAAACTGTATACTATAGTTTCATACACAACTCGATTAAAATATCATGTTGATAAATTTTGGAAAGAAACTTGATGAATAAACATCCTTTAAAAATATCCATAATTCTTTAGAAACATTAATTACCACGTTTGTGATTTAATAGCTGCACTATCTAGCAATTAATTTTAAGATAGCCCAATATTTCGTCTTTAAGTAGGTTACCGTTTTCAGCCAAGGCCTGCTCATTAATTTAATTTAATTATTTTTGTGTTCCAAGTATTCAGTTTTTAATATAAATTATAAATATTGTAATAATATAAATTTATACTAAGAAACAACTGGTCACACTTAATAACCCAGACATATGCATCAGATCAGGGATCACTTCCCTAGATCAACTCGAATTGAAACCTCCACTCAACGAACATTTTGTGCATCTTACAAGACAATGTTGTGCTGCAGCCCGCGAATGTTGCAGAAATACACTTCTCCCGTCGAGTTTAGGACCACAGAAAGGTAGGAAGAGTGGAAACGATTATATAGAAACGGAAATAGCGATGTAACAGTTATCAAAGAATTTGCACTTTCCAGTGTGCCCCGCCACTTGGGATGGATGGCAGTGCTTTAAAGCAGCCTCACCAGGTTCTGCCATTTCATCTAGTTGCCCACCCTACATATATGGAGATTTGGCTAGGCCTGAGATAGGAAAAAGTTAGTTTTCTCAGCTTTTTCTTACAATACTGTCACTGATTGGGTATTAGTTTCTTTTGATTTATACCTCCATCCCTACACATATACTCATTTTCTATCATAGTTTCAGTGTAAATGCGCACTTCAAAGTGTTTTTGTGAATGTGGTCCACTCACATTTTCCATGTTAAATAATTCATCTCCACAATTCACTGTTGTTTTCTGTCCAGCTTCTATCGAAAACGTAAACACTTTCCCTTGAATTAGATTGTGTAGTTCAAAATTACCGAGAATTAAGACAAAACAAGGCCTAGGATGGGGTCTAATTCTCATGACGAAGAGAAATACACTAACTCATGAAGCCAAGAAATACCAGTAAATATCCAATAGTAATTTTAAAAACCTATTTATAGTGTCTCATAACTTGTTATGGTTTTTCATAGATATCAATATTAACCACTTACGTGAAAAACGAACTTTTGTGTAATTGAAAGTGATGGCTTTCATATGATCAATTTATCCTGCCTAAACATTGCTCCTATGTTTCTTCTTTCTATATCCTCACTGTCTCTTTGTTGACTTTTCTAGTGTCTTAAATATCCTTACGTATTGCTATATCTACCCTGAAGTCTCATATTTCACCATATCAAAGAACGTGTAAGGATTTTGATTGGAAGAGATTTCAAGAATCCCAAACAGAAAACATAAAATTTTCAAGCCGACTTTAACTCAAGCTTTCTACTCCACTACATTATACATTGTGAACTGCATGTCTGTGCTGTGTCCTGTTAATATATAATTGATGAACTTCTCTTTAAAAAGTTTGCAGACGCTCGGAAAGTATGTGAGAGTCATGGATGGGGACATTCGCCTGGTGGTACAGGTGAATGGACAGATTATACTGGCTGTGATGTTGTGCAGCAGGTAGGGAAATGAAAGTCTCATACAGATTGATAGAGAGGAGCAGAAGTAAATGACTTAAAATATTTCAAATAAATTATAAGAAAGTAATACTGAGAAAAACTGGTAATGAAGTAGCCATATTTATAATATTATCATTTAAAAGTAAAACTATAGCAGCAGGAACTCTTAAGACTTAAATTTCGATTAAGCATAGGTGAACGAGCGGAAATTTGACTGTTTACGCAGTAGATTAAGGGGAAATTGTTCACGGTTCGCAGAAAAATTCTAGTGAGTTTTAAATTTTACTCATGGGTTAACATTAAAAGTAAATAAACTAACTGCTTTTACAATACGTCTTTGTCCATTATAGGTTTAACTCAATAGTCTATTTTATTTTAATTCTATGTGATTTATGAGAATAAAGTCATAAAGCGTCATAGATGAAAGCAAATAAATACAAATTACTGTTTTAGGAAGCTCAGCTGAAACTTCTATCAGGAATTCTGGCTTTTTCAGTCAGCGTACTTTTCCTTCTCCCTGCAATTCTCATTCTTTCTGCATTCAGGTCATTTTTCCAATTTAACTGCAGAACTAAGTGATACTCTCATTTTCTCATTGAAATTAATACTTGTATTGTTGTGGTGTTCAAACAAATTAGTAGCTGAATTAAAAGGCAAACTGAAATATTAAAATGAAATCCTAAGAGCAATTAAACATATTTCTTGTAGATCTCTTCGTCAACAACCAATGTTTGTGATCCATCGCCATCTATTAGTTTCATTCCTGCTTTCTGGTCTCTTCTACCTTTTCAACTGTTTCTTTTTTATCGTAGATGGCGCTCTTGGAGATATTCTCTATTTCACCAATCACGTGAGTATGTTTCGCTCAAATGTGATAGAACGAATGGTGTGAGGCGATTGGGAGACATGGAAAAACAGGAACCTAAGTGAATTAAGTAGCTATTGTGTAGCACAACAAAGATGGAAAATCTAGTTTGGAAAAACTATAATTGATGCCAAACCGATTTCCTGGTATTATATAAATACACTCATCACTGTTATTGCAGTCGTATGCCTTTATCGTTCTGCTACAGCTGTAAAATGAAGCTATTGATATTTACATGAGAATAAAATTGGCCGAAGGGTAGCTGAATGCGAGTAGAATAGTCGGATTTGTCAAAATACGCCGTAAAGCATTTTAGTAAAGAGAAAAAATCACGAGATCGATTAGATATTAGCTGATAAGTCTTGCAGTATTTTCTTCTACATTTCACAAGATTTCCATAATACCCAGCTGAGTGTAGTTTATTTATCTTTTAAAACTTAATAATAGATAGGGATCAGAAGATCAAGAATACTTCGGAGTTTATAATTAATTTAGGAACTCCATTGTGGTGTCTTTTAGAGTCGATGACAATAGAAGTCCTCCACGGAAGAACTGAGAAGAACAAATACATATATATGAAGAACATATAACTAGCTAATACTTTCCTACTCTAGGCTTACTTTAAATTCCATCACTGAATTATTAAATATTACATCACTATAAATAGAAATAAATAGGATTCGACAACCAATAAATATTAGTCGAAAGATAATTTTGAAACAATTCATCTAGTGAGAAATGAGTTCTCCAATTATCCCATTACAGCTTTCCTGTCGTTTTCTCTTTGCGGTTCAACTGCGTTTTCTGCGTTTGTCGACATTCAGTTGGATGCTGGCAGAGGGTGTCTACCTTTACCGTCTACTTCACAATTCCTTTGCTGAAGGAGAAAGCCTAACTCCCTATAAGGTTCTTTGCTGGGGTACGCTAAATTATAATACTGTATTATAGATAATAACTATTCAAGTATTCCAGTCAATTTCCTTTAGGTGTACCAGCTGCGGTAGCAGGAGTCTATGGTTTTTTAAGAGAAGTTTTTGATAATGAGGGTTGCTGGGTCTCACCTTCAGTTCATCCTTGGATAGAATGGACAATAATCGCTCCTTGCCTCATCGCTCTTTGCGTTCGTTTTTCTTTTTTATATAAGTTTTACTTCCTCTTTTCTCATATTAATAACATAAAAATTGACTATAGCTTATATAATTACTTGCTGTTTCTATTTAATAAACAAATGACACTAGGAAAGGAGGGAACAAAAAAAAGTTACAAATTAATGAAATTTTTTTAATCAACTAGGGAGTACTGCATATTTTTGGTTAAATCTAACAGTGTTAATCTAGATCTAATTAACATATCGAATTTATTTCGAATATTATTTAAAATTAATTGGGTATAAACTATAGTTTTTCTAATTTTCCAGGTGAACGTATTGTTAGTCACATCAATAATGTATATATTGGTCAAGAAACTGCGATGTGATCCCCACTTAGAAAGAATGCAATACAGGTGAGTGTTAATGAGGGAATGGAAGGGGTATAATAGGAGTGGGCAGTAAAACAAAAAATTCAATTAGATTAAATTAAATCTCATCTGTTTCTGTTCTTCCTCTAGCTCAAGCTTTAAGCCTAATCGTTTCGTTAATTATAAATAATCTATATACGTTGCGCCTTGACGCGTCCTCTAATTTCTTCTTAATTGGACAAGTAAAGGGCATGGTGGTCCAATGTTTCGCCACACAATATAAATAAGCCCGTAAAACAACCGAAAAATCTAAAACCTAATAAAGGCCTACTAGCTATTCATAACTGACCACTTATCTATTCACCCTCATTCTTTGTAAAGTATGAATTGTTCTACATCCTCAGCTGATGATTAGGTACTTAAAGTCTGCCACCACTCTCTGTCTTCTCCGGTTACAAAGCCGCACAGGATTCGGGTCGAATTTCCTCTTTAGAAACAATTCCAGATTAACTCTGCTTTTGAAACTTTTTCCTGGAGTTTTTTTCATTAGGGTTGCCTAGAACAATTGAGGAAGCGTTAACTTTTTATTAGGAGCTAAAAAATAATGAGGTCAATGACTGTGACACTAGTTTCCTACGCTAAAGTGGCTTTGTCTCAGCTTCCTTGTTTGACAAACTTAATTATTGCCTTAACTACATAAGTAAGGATAAAAATGATTAAAAATTAAATTCAAACAATATTAGAGTTTGTTAACAATTGTGGGTTAACCTTAAATACTATGCTAGGAACTATTAGAATCTTGGTAAAAAAATGACAAGTCTACAACCAGAATATGCTTTTATAGGAAGGCAGTGCGTGCGGCATTGATGTTAATACCTGTATTTGGCCTGCATTTCCTGTTTACTATATATCGTATTCCAAGTACAACACATCAGGTCGTTAATCTAGTCCTTGACGGCTTACAGGTGAGCATAGTCTGATTGAAGAAGACGATCGGAACTGCCGTCAAAAATCTAACAAATGATAGACATAAACATAATCCAGGGCTGTGCAGTCTCTCTCATCATCTGCTATACGAATAAATCAGTACTTGAATGTGTGATCAAGTGGTGGACAGGGCTGCGTGAATCACGAGCTGTGCGCGCTGAAATCAAAGCACGCGAGAGTTTGCAACAGGATACCAAACAGCCTCTTGTCCGGAATCCATGATGTCATAATAAATGCTTTGTAAATTTTAAAAAATCAACTTCGACTTTTATAAAATGATTCAAATGCCTCTTTTGATTAATATAAAAGCAATATAAATACCATTCATCTATATGCAGTCAATACGAAGCATCATCACAAAGGCTAGAAGTGAAATGAGCAGCACAACAATCGATATGCAGGTACGACAAATCCAGAAACTATCAATCGGAAGTTTGGAAATAATACAAAACATGTTAAGTTGAAAATATTCACAGATAGCACAGAATGAGATAACTCAGTTCGATGAGGATATGCAACAAGCAGATATTATAAGAAAATGCCGAGGACAACTGAATGGCACCAGTTTTTAGCCAAAAGACCTCAAGGCAAGATAACAATACACAACATGTATTGGATTAATATACATGCAAATGTATACAACAAGCAAAATTATTGCACATGAGATACAAGCTGTAAAACCGTTGATATATGTTCACACAACATTTCATCATCACAAGGTAAGATCAACTTATTGTACAGGAATTATTGAATAATAAAAGGTGATTAGTTTAACAAATATGAACTATAAGGAAGACATTCTTAACAATCAGTAATACCATCAAACATGTTCCCTTGAAGTCGGCCTCTATTACGTGATCTACGAGCTGGTAGACTGCCTCCAGTTCTTGAATTCCAATCGTTCCACACACGACAGAAGTCAGCCCCTCGAATTAATTGTACTGAATTTACAGGTTCTTCTATAGAAGTGACAATACGACTATGTGTGTGAATACGATCATCATCAGGAGCAGTTACAACGGACAACAATGGACGTATACCATCTGGTGTAGAAAAGGGTCGAACTAAACGGTGGCACGACGATGTATGGTCTGTAGAAGATTTACAAGACGAGTTTAACCTGAGAGATGATAGTGATGAAGAAACGGAGGGTGACTGTTGTGTCGACATTTGGGTAGATATATGACAAGAATTTGAAACAGGCACATATTTCAAGGAAGACGAAAACGGCATTACATCAGGATGCGATGAAATGTCTGGTGGTTGAGCTTTTTCATGGATATCGACAATAGCAGATTGCACCCCTCGACGTATTTTTTTTCGAGCACGAAGAGAAAGTCTTTCGGTAGTCTGTGACTGTAATTGTGCCCGATTCGGTACTGCAGCGAAAACAAATCTGCAACAATTAATGTTAATTAGTACCAATAATACGTAAAAAAATTTAAAATATACCTAGTACTGGGAAAAGCGATTGGCGTAGAGCTGAGAAGGTTCGGCTGGTGGCGAGTAGTAAGTGTTGGTGTGAGAAGAGGGGATTGATTGAGGCCAACTACGCCCGCTTTCTCGTCGTTCCACGGGGACGTGAATGGGGGTTGTGTAAGCAGCCTAAAATATAAGTAATTTACGATCATATTATTGTATTCAATCATAAAAATGGTACTTTGACTGTTGGCGATGGTCCAATTCCACCACCTCCGCTGTATGCAAACCACGAGTTGAACATATGATAGTAGTCGGGATTTGCTCTTCTGGATCCTCCATCATTGCAGTAGCCAGGATAGAATTGTCCAGAGATTGATCCCCCATGGTAGGATTTTGAACTGTATATCATGTATTTTAACACAACATTATATTATAGAATTAATATTTATTATACCTGGGAATAGCGTGGTGATAGGGCGGCGGTTGATGAGCGTAATCTCTTGGGTAGGTTCTGTCTCCTTCAGGGTAGCGATGTGCCTGGTATCTATCGATGAGGTCGTATGTGTTGTAACTTGGCACACTTTTTGACATATCGGGCTAGAATAAAGTATATTAAATCATAATTTTCAACGGGAAATAATTCATGCATTTCGCTTGTTAAAACATCTAACGCCGCTCTGCTTATATATACGCTACTAATAAGGATAACAGGGAAGAGAACATGCATACGTAACAACATGGAAGGGGAAATGTGTTGTAAGGATTGAATAATGTGCGTGACAGGGGAAAGGACAGTTAAAGGTACAGTAGGGGCATACCTAGCCCTGTGATTATGGTAGAATCGAGAATTGGCAACGATGAGAGGAGGGTCAGTAGAAGAGGGCTGAAAGGATCATCATCGCATAGATGATGATTGGTAGAAATATGAGTAGAAATGATTGATTAACATGCCCACGAGCAAACATACCATCACATTCGAACTTAATAAGATAGCAATAAAGTAGCAAAATAAATATAAAAATATAATTTATATCTATGATAAAAACTTCTATACAATTTTGGCAGTGGCAATATGCGTGGTTTTGTCTAGAACCATTATTGTAACAGTTAATAGAGCCAATACTAACTTGATTGCCATGCGTAGGTTCGTACTCAGAATATATTCTGTGAGGCATTTCTCTACGCATGGAAGGAGTTGATGGTGGCCGATTCGCCTCGGCTTCCTTCTCTCGCAACCTAATGTAGTGTTCCTGGATTCTAAAATTAAAAAAAACTGATATGTATAACTGTAAAATACTCTTGGGAGAACTAATCAACTAACCTACGCCTCTCTTCATCCTCCCGACGTTTCATCGTTTCTTCACCATTTACTTTTTCTCCTTTCTCAGGAGAAGTTTCTCTTGATTTTAATCCAAGTCCAAAGAAACTTTTCATGGCGCTAAATATTCAAAAAAGTATCTTTTAGCATAATAAATAACTAAAATTTATAATAACGTGATCTTCTTACCTTCCCATACTTTTTCTCCGCTGTTTGTCTTTGTCCCTTCCCATAGATCTTGACTGCACTGTAACGGGAGATCCAGGAGGGCGTAGCTGCGATTTATCTACCGAACCTTCAATAATGTTTAATTCGGGTTAAAAAAAATAAATGTAGCTAATCTTATAATTAATTTCAATAGATAGATCTGCTAAAATTATTTGTTATATGTTCACCATAGACAGGTTCACTTTGGCCTCCTTCCATTGCTTGACGAAAACTATGACTCGTTGGCACACTACGATTCACCTATAAAGGAAAAATTAGTGTAAAATATTAGACAAATATCTATGAAAACAGTGAAATTCAAATAAAAGAATGTTTCGAAATTATGTCCGATATTAACCTTTTTCATTATATGTTCTGGAGCTCCTTGCCCTCCTATTTTATCATAATTTCCTATTATCGATCGATTTAAACTTTCTACACTCAGAGAACGACGCTTCGCAGACACTAGAATTTATCACGTTATCTAAGCCAAGTTTCAACCTAATTATGTGAATCGAAATTTTTTAAAGTTCTTAGTGGTTTCTGTAATAACGCATACCCATTTCTTTTGTTCGGCTCTTAACTATAGTTGGAGCTGCAGGGGTACGTGGATGAACAGAATGGCTACGTGCGCGAGCAGCCGCACGTTGTGAAGCAGAACGTGCAGACTGACCGTGAAATGAAGATGAAGTGGCAAGAGAGGAAGGTGGTGCTTAAATAATTTAAAATAAAGATATTATTAGTATTGAAGCCAAAAAAAAGTTTAATAGCAGATAGTGCATGCTAACAAGAATATTGCATAAATATAAAGTAAGGAAATAGAAAAAAAAGTACCACTAGTCTGTCTCTGGTGCTTGATATCTTGGAATAACTTAATGTGATGTGGGTCAACCGCTGCTCCCATACCCCGCTTTTCACTCATGCTTTTTCTAGTTGGAGCTTCTCGATTGAATACGTCAACTTCCACCCTTTCTGACTCATCTAGTCTGCAATTACCTTGCCATATTATTAACTCTCATTATACACTTATCACTTCTAAGTGGTTAGTACACGTGGTTTAGTAAATTAAGGTGGACCTTACCTAGTTATATCACTAGCGACAGAAGTTCGTTTGTCGCCATCTGATGAGATACTGTCCCTAACCAAAACTTTTGATGGCGAAGCAATAGATCCTCCCAAATTGATTGTTGAATCGATTCCATCAATAGTATTGCGGGAATTTTGTCGAGCATGTGAAGGTGACATGGCTCGGTGAATTCGAAGACTGAATAATGAATAAGTCTTCAGAGAAATTATAATTCACCAAACTTTATTAACTTACCGAACATGCTTAGAAGAAGGTCCAATAGCTTTAAGTTGTTTTGTAACAGCTTCGCATGCAATTGCATTACTTTCTCCAGATAAATTAATATCCTCTATGCCCACTATTCGATCATTTACTCGAAGACGACCATCTTTGTGAGCAGCCCCACCATGTAGAACCTGCCATTGAGATACAAAATGTATCATTAAATATAAATTTTCCTCTATCAAAGAAAGCAAATTGATTTAACTATACAGCATATGATGCGTATTATTTTAAGTGTAAAAGGACCATGTTTTCTAATCCTATAAGTTATAATAACTAATACTACGTAGAAAAATAATAGATCTCTTCAAAATAAAATTAATTACATTTTTTATGAATATCCCGCAGTCCTGTCTGGTGCCATCACTCTTTACAGTAACTCTGACTTTCAAACTAACACCCAGCCCTGCACTACCTGTATCATTCAGTGGAATCGTCAATTCCATATCCTCAATATCTGAATATCCTGCCTGAAAAAATCCTAATCATAAGACTGAAATAAATCAGAAATAGTAAATGATACCGATAATAAATTTAAAAAATGGAATGGCATACTTCATTTTTGGTGAGAGCTGGTGGTCTATTTTCAATATCGCTAGACTCCAACTTTCTGTGATCATCGATCCCTACCCTCGATACCAGGAAATTTACTTTATCTCCAACCTCTGCTTGCTTTAAACGATCTACCACGTCAGACTGAGTCAGACCACTTGTAGACTCACCATTAATCTAAATTAATATAAGTAAGTGTCAAATAATCATGATTTTTAGTTTTTCCATGATTTCACCTCTAAAAGTCGGTCGCCAGCTCTCAAGTGACCCAGCGCCACACCATTTGGCTTTACGGTGCCAATATAAAATAGCCTCTCGCCTTTAGCAGTTTCTCTCCCAGTTACAGTGAACCCAAAACCAGCATAACCTAGAAGTCACGTAGATTATTCATATAGCAATTAGTTCAATTTTTTATGGAATAATTCTGACTTTTCTCCAACTCGACCACTGTTGTGTGCCCAATCAATTGTGTGTTAGCCTGCTGAAGTGCAGATAGGATAGGCCGGTTATGAAGTGATGAAGTAGATGGCTGATTCCTTATCAAGCTGGATTCATCTCCAAAACTTGATAGAGGGCGAGCTACCGTTAGCGAAGGTGCAGGGCGTAATTGCAGCTCACTTAATAAAGCACGCACCCGCAAAATTGACATCTAAAAATATGTCATTTTTAAAATATTCACAAGCGTACCAACCGATGTGCTCTTACTATGATTATTCACATATTACTCAACTGTTTGTTAGTACACAACTGCAAAAAGAAAATCATATATGCAAATAGTCAGGAAAGCAAGTAAACACTAAAAACACCTGATAAACTGGACGTCCATCGATTTCCACAATATTGTCGCCAATGCGTAGTCGTCCATCAATGCCTACCCTCCCATCCGATTCCATTCGTATAATCTGCACCGATGATAAACGGCTTGTTGGTAAAGAATCGTCATGCACACCCGTTACCTATATAAACATTTTTATGAAATTCAAATTTCAGCGTTTCTATAACTTAAAAAAACAATATAAAATTGTTATTCGATTAGAAATTTCCTCGACCTCAATTCCCATCGGTGTCTCATCAATATCAGCAAAAACCACAACAGTATTCTGTGGATCGAGAGCCGGCTGAAGAGGAACGCGAATGTGAGAAGAACGTGTCAAAGGAGAACGTAATTCACGAGCTTCATCTAGACGATCCTAAGGAAAAACATCAAGGATATAAAAATGATTATATTAATCTGTTTAAAAATCTATAAACTAACCTTGGCATCAAAAAAGCTTTCAGTTAATCGAGATTTCCTTGCTGATCCCCGACTAAGACGAGAATCTTTTTCACCATCTGCAAGGCGTTTTTCCACTTCTGAAAAAACTACTCATTACATTAAACCAATGATGACAACGAATAATAGTGTAGCAAAATGCTATTGTGTTATGAGTGTATAAACTACTTTTGATCTAATGATGGAAGTACCGTGGAACTCTTTGAATCTCTTAAAGTTAAGAATTTTGACCATAATTATTCAAAACCTACATTAACATAAAGGACTTAATTAATTATTTATAAGCAAAAAAAATATTTCAACTTTAAAAAACATATACCAGGACTTAGAGTCACTCTATGTTGAGATGGAGTAGACATCTCAGATCGAAGAGATGATCGTACAGGTGGCGAAGATGTTGGACCATCTCCTAATATATCATCCCGTTTTTCAATCCATTTCTCATTACTTCGATTCTCTTTTGTTGCCGAAACACGTAATCCTTTACCTTAAATATTTACTTTCGAATGCTGTAAAAATCTTGACAAATTCAAGTCGTTCATAACCAAAACTTACTAGGTGGATTATCAAGACTAGTGATCTCGACTACACTATTCCTAACTCTTCCAATAACAGGTGATTTATTATAATGAGCAGAAGATAGGTGGGTACTGAATTCAGGTGCAGTAGAGCATGACAGCGTTCCACTACCATTAGGAGACTGTTCGTCATAGATTGCTAAGATCTGCAGATAAATAGAATAAAAAGTAAAACAATAATATAAAACTCAGCAAGATATATTTGTAAAACTGCTCCTAATTGAAGGAAAATAGTTAATTATGGCATTAAAACCACAATAAATATATACCGACCAATTATTCTTTTCTTCTAATATATAAATTCATAATTTATATAAAATCCACTTTTCCAATATCTTCTTATTACATCAATTTTAAAATAAGTAGTTGCACTTTAAACCTACCTGATCCGAGACTTCATCAAAAACATCTATTATTCGGTCATCCTTATCTAATATACCCTCGTCGCGTATGCACTGCATTCGCAAGATTCGTACATCGGCATCCATCTATATATGATATATATAATACTCACCGTAACATAGTCTCCTGAAGTTGCTGATGACTGACAATATGTGGTCATGACAATTGATCAGAGACTGATCCCATAAGGATCATTTGATCTAGAGTAATCGATTAAATCTGAACCCAGTTCAGGTTTTCTCATTGAAATATAAGATATATGAGAAGATCAAATACGGAACAAGACGAAAATCGAAAAAGCAAACAATCGCTTGAAACAATTTTCAGGGGAAAACGAGATTCATGAAATACCTGACAAAGCAGGCAATAAATAAGATAAGGGTAGATCTGCTAATGAAATAAATTCTTGACAACATTATTCCTACTGCAATAAATACAGAAGCCATCCCCTTAATGGTTAGAAATGAATCCAGACATCAGCATTATCGGCAAACACTGAATGGAAACCTACGATCAATAAACCGATTACACGCAGATTTGGTTGCACTACCTGTATGTAACTTAGAAAAGAGTAATAGGTCAAATATTATTTAAGTGAGCAAGCTCATTCAGTTAATGCAGCAAAAATGGATAATCTAATGTTGAAAATAACGTTAATTAATATTTGCAAACAAAAAGATTACGAGACACGAAATAAATTCCAAAAATGCTGATATTTGATACTGAAAACTGATAAATACCAAAAATAATGTTCTAAACTTACAGAATGAAATGCTTAAAGTATAACAGTAGTTCATATTTAATTTCACCAACAGTGAAGACATATTGCGATCATAATAACAATCCATAACTGTCATTACACAACAGACAGTAATGTCCTCAAGAGTAAATTGACACATTCAAGATGTCTTTGCTTTACCGCACTAATTATTTCAATAATAATCTATATTAAATGTGGAAAGTATCTATGAGAATTAATAATCAAAAAATACTAACGTGGAATGGTCTAGGAACGGCTGCCTTAACTATACAAACAACGAGAAAGCCATGACACGCAGCGACTGCGTCGACCTCACTTCTCAGACCACACACACCTTGCTACCACATCTGCGTCTCCGCGCAAACCATAATAGACACACACTATTTCATCGACACGCAAAATGTCTGCATTCTCAACACCTATGCGTGCTGACAGTCACATCTCCCTGAGCCTTCCCGAATGATGACCTCGCTGGACAAATCGCATAACGGTATAATTATCGAAATCATAAAAGGGATGCTATTGATTAGTCGAATCTCACCTGTAAATGAAATTTAGATTCGTTGTGATTACTATCATAAAGCCTTCTGCAGTTAGTATCACAAAGCAAGAGCAATTATAAGCTTAGCTCGTGAGTTATGTATTAAAATCTAAGTTCAATCATTGTAAGAACTACTAATAAAGAAAAGCTTTTATATAATTGTAATACTAAAAAGCACTGCTTTCTAGTAGTCATCCTACTTCAAAACGAAAATAAGGAATTTGCAGTAATCATATATTATATATCACCTTGTTTTTAAATAACAGTGAACAAATAAAATACTATGAAGCAAGATGGGCATTTAACACGATTATATATTAGTGCAACAGTTATATGACCTTGTTGCCCTCATGATCGAATATGAATAATTGCATATGAATGAATCTAGTCATATATAATGAGCTCACATTACTTATTTTGAGGATAAAGCAGAAGATGCAGAAAAACTGAATAAGTATCACAATGAAATAATATACTGGAGAAAATAAGCTTGACTTTGACTAAAATCAACGACGACAAATCAAATGCAAAAATACTTATTAAAGAAATATAGACTTGTCAGAAAAGACTCAACAGCTATATAATATCTTTCGAACGAATTGAACAATATTTGTTTATAGTGGAGATAATGTGACGTTAGAAAGAAAAAATTATATAATAATTCATAATTCTAAAGAAAAAGGTTCTCTAAATATAGAACCTGAATAGATATTTTAAACCACATATTGTCAATCAACAGTAAAATTGAAGATTTCATAATAGTAAAACCTGCAAAAAAACGTCGACTGGACGAAAAAGTGAATTCTTTCTAACCTTATTAGTAGCTTTCTTATAACGGAGTATTGCAGCGTCAGCAAGATCAGCTACTGTCATAGTTTCATTTGGACAAGGTACGACCACTCTCACTTCCCCAAAACGCACCGTCACACGGCGCTTCATTGGAGCTGAAGTATTTGTATACAACTATAGTAAACAAAAATTAAAATATGAAATAGTTGTCCATGATACGTCTCCTGTTAAAATAATTTTCAACTAAGTCTTTATACTTAAAAACTGGATAGAGGCAGGTTCGGCAATTTTGGTTTCCGGTTTAAGCAATACATATATAATATGAGAGTTACAAAATGGTGTCAGAATGAAGACGAGGAAAATATATACTCAGAGAAAAAATAACTAGAGAATATAATCTTTTTCCTAAAGTAGGCAGATTCATAACTGAGTATAAATATCACTGTAAAGATGCCTCAAACCTTTTATATTAGTAATAAATAATGCAAGAGATGCAAAACAGAACTACATATCAACATATTAACTGATATCAGCTTAATTTTAAATGCCTTTAAGATTAAATAAGAGATATAGTATATGAGAGAATAATCCTAAAGTTACAGTATTATACATTTCAAATCACTTTTTTCATTACGTCAGTATTAAAAAGTGATAATACCGGTTTAATGCACAAAAATTACTACAACTTATTAATGTAATATCACAGATAAATGCACGCGCATACCGATAAGATCTAAAGGAAACAGATAATAGTATTAAGTGGTTAAAAAAATACAAACAGTAAAAATTCGTATTAAGCCGTGCCTCAATAAGTCGATTTAAGCACCAGCACACTGCGTTTTAATCTATTTATCACAGCAATGCATTTAACTAATATCACTTAGCCATGTGACAAGGCAAATGGCTTGCATCTGCACAGTGAAAATCAGCATTCACACAATATTAGCAATTCCAAGTGTAATCTAAACATTTACAACTACTCCATATGGTATAAATAAGAGGAATGACACCAATATTATAGTCTGGTGAATAATCATTTGTGTAACAAATATAATCTTCTACATCCACACAATTAAAAGATGAGTTGATATAAATCAAGATAAAATTAGTAAAACAAGTGGCTCTCACTGTAACAAAAAACTGAACAATTACAAGATGACCGCTCAACACATAGAAGAACCAACTATTTAAACAGAACTTGACCCAATGTTTGTTTGAATATCGTTATCATATGCCGAAAGGACACATGGAACCAGCGAATATTATAGATCTTCAGTAATTTTAATGAATTTAGTTTTATATCTTATTTGCTAGGAATTTTTGTAAATTAGTGATTATAATAATTATAAACATACAAGTAATAGCTAAGTTAGAGGAAGATTATGCAAATTATTTTGAGAAAGAACCGACTTGCAGGGATGAGTGTTCTGTGTATAAGCAAAACTATGCAGGCTAGCGTCTAGATGAAAGATGAATCATGCATAGACCAGAGACAGACGATCAATAATTGCCAAAGTGAATAGAAGTAGTGATAACAAGTTGATCACGATAATTAGATTACAAATTATGGTGGTTGATAGATATTTCGTAAAATGAATTAAAAGACCTGACATAATACGCAAAAAGCTATTGAATGTTATACCACTGATACTGACACCCTTATGGTAAACCTAATAGATATAATAATAGTTATTCGAAAAATCTTATAGTACTTTTAAAACAGTTGTTACGACGATTATTTTGCAAAAAAAATATTCAGCAATAAAAACGAACATTAAGTACTTACCACAGAGCGCGCAATGGATTCAGAGTAACGAAGCGCTGGGGGATGCAACTAATCAACAAATGAGGCAAATGAGTCGACTAACCAATAACCAAACTAAAATAATGTTTTACTTCTAGTAGAATATAATTTCAAAATTACAATACACAACCCCAGTTAAAGACTAACATAAGTAAGCATAAATAACACATCTATCTTGATTATAAACTATCTTGGTATTAGCTTCATCCCTCTTATTGGACATATAAATAATTAATATGCTAGTAGCAGAGGTGTGGTTTTGGGCAGAATATGAACAAGTGATGGATGTCCAGGTCATATGTAGTCATTAACTATGTAATTAAAAAGATATGAGTCCACAATTTATGTGCTGAAGTGACACCAAAATAAAACCACTAATAAATAATCCCCAAAACTAAAAGAATATAAATTATATGATTAATTTAACTATTGACTACCAAATCTTAACCATAAAATAGTCGCCTCCGTATAATAAACTAGACTATATATTCAAAATGCTAAAATCATTTAATTGCCCTGAAAATATAAAATATAAATGCTCAGAAAATATAAGTGATAGAAGTAAAAACATCATTAGCACCGAATGCATGCAAATATATAGATAATTTGATTTAAAATACAGTATACTCACCTTTTTGATAACGCATTCTGTTTGAATGGTGAAGCAAAAGTAGTATTTGATGTTTTATCACAAACTTTGCCTTACGATAGCTCAAAATGCTTTATCATAGCAATCAATTTTTACATCATATGTAGTATTCAATTATGCATGTCTGAAAGCAAACTTACTATGTACAATGATATACGAATTATTTCGAACAAACAGAAATAAAAAGTAAGAAGTAAGATAGCATTGATAAAGTAAATTAAAATAACGAATGATGTTATCAATTTATCGGTATGATTTGCAGAATTTTATGCATCTCTAAAATATCTTCTCATTTTCATATGCAAGAAATTTACTTTATAAGAAATGCGTAACCTTCAAATGTATTGCCTATAAAAACGATTGCTTCCACATAAAAAGAACATAGACTAAGAATTAATCTAGTATATCACTTTAACACCAATAAAATTAGTACACAAAACGCATACATCACTAGACAACCTAATCTGAATACAACCACAACTGCCCGGTACTTTCCGCAATTATGGGATAATTAACATTACGACTTCCCATGTTACAGTAAACTAGTGCATTTCTAAAAAGCTAACTTCTCAATATGTAAATCATATTTGCTATGATGTAAACATATTTTTTATTAAATCTGTATAACATTTGGTTTCCTAAAAGTATATCATCAGACAGCAGTTAACCCCCTTCACTGTAGTACTCTTGCTAAACATACTTTCCTCATAACTGTGACCTAATAGCATTTGAGCTATAGGATGTAGCTTTATATTTATAACTAATCATTCTTACAAAATAAAAGTCCTCACTAGTTTTCATTTCTAGTTTAAACGTTCATTCGCTAGGTATGATTACTTACAGTGGAAACAACTAATGGTTTAGAAAATGTACTGTTTAGTGCTCCTGGCGCGTAATTCAAATAAGATTTCCGGTGGGCGGGGCGTCCTGCGCGAAGGGTTGGAAAATAGGTTTTGAATGCCATTGATTTCAACCATTATTTTCCTTTCTGGTTGACACTAATTGTTTACTACCTAATTAACCTTTATCTTGTATTACCCTATCTATTAATAATTTCTACCATAATTTCTCTCTTCTTAGTCATATTTATTTTAAAAGAGATGCGCACTTTTTCATTGTAATTTGTATATCTCAATAGTTTATCTGTAAATAACATCCATATGAGTACTATTTCTGCTGAATAGCAAGTGTTCTTCTATGACCGCTGGAGGACGTCCTCAAGAGTTCACTGGAAACAGAACAGCTGCTCTGCCATTTGGAAACCGAAATGGATTTATACTGATCAATTTTTAATAGTACTTATACAGTCCAACACGATATTTATTTATCTTAGATTACTTATAATTAGCATAGATTAATAATGGCACCTTCACTTAAGTAATTTTATCCGTTTCTCACTTCAACCTTAGACTTTCTAGCAACCTTTGCTATTGTACACGCCCTTTATGCGTCATTCCCATTCATCTTTGTATTTAACCGCCTTCGGTTGCTCCCAATATCATGGATTTTTGAGATTATCGCATGTTTAAAATCATGTCATTCCAGTTCTGCTTTTAAAAAATTGTGTTTTAACACATTGCTCTTCTTATCGCATATTTTACTGCTTATCACTTGAAACGCCATCCCACTTCATCCTTTTCGACCGATTATTACTTCTTCTTGATGTATAATTCGTTTAGCTTTACTAGCTATGCAGTATTTATGTAAGGAAAACAATTTTAATGTTTCAGAATGGCTCTTGCTGAGCATGACCCTAAAGAATATGGGGTCGAAGACCTAGTATTACTTTCTAAAATTGATCTTTCTAATATTGTCAGTAATATAAACTTAAGGTGAGTATCAACTCATGAGAGCTATAGTCAATAATACTTATCTTACTTCGATTATTTGGAACTAAATTATAGTATTTTACTGTAATTTGAAATTTTGATAGTCGATACAATTTTGTCTCTCGACTGGGTATTGTTAGTTCTTCCGGTTATGCAGATTTCTCTGCGAGATCGCTCAGAGGGTTCAACCGCATTACAACCATTGAGCAGAAATCATAAATACCGATTTGGAAGCAATTTGTTGAATAATAACAATCCAAAAGCTTTGTAATATAATTTTTAATTGTTTGGTTTAATTCTAATTTATTTAAACTTTTTTACTTTTTGTCGAAATAGCTGTTCTTTTAAGAAAAGTTCAGGTTCCTTCATTGAAATGACTAAGCAAGTATTCCTTGTTTGCTCACTATTCTCAGGTGAGCCTAGCTATTTGGGTACCACTCATGGTTTATTGACAGTTAGAATTTATAGTAAAGAGTATATGTTGTGATACATATGTGTTTAAGAAGGCAAAAAAACTAAGTAGGGTTGAGGGAACTTCATCTAGTTTAACCCGAATGTAACTTGATGTTTTTCTGCAAGTTGCTTCTTAGAATGAATAAATTCGCAAACAGTTGACTGAAGTCATTAAGCACACACTATGACTTCACACTGGTAATGCATTCACCTAAAAAAAGGTAGTTATCACAAAAGTCAATAGAAAGCAGATCGGGAAGACTGGATGTTAATCTCATAAAAAATGAAAGTCCTCTGTGTAATTTCAATCACACCACACTGCAACCGATATTAATTAAGAGGTTAAATGATTAATTAAGTTATGCTATTCCACCTCATGATTTTTAGTGAATAGACATCATACAGTAAAAGACAATTAAATAGTACTAATCTGGACATTGTGGTCGTTTTATTGTGAGATCGACATCCCATAAATGCACTCCGTTATAGGACAAGATTTATATAGAGTTGGAGATAATGCTCTGTGCTATAGAAGGGAAAAATATTCCAAACCTATATCATATCATGTACACCTCTAAATACTAGAAATCAATTATCACGTCTATCATATAGTAATAATTGTAGATATTTCGTAGCCGAATATATAACAACATATCTTGAGGATAGCTGTGATTTAATCTTAATTGTATTGATGTTCCAATTATTCAAAATTTTGCGTTTGGGTAATTATTCAATCTAAAAAATTATTGTTGTTTGCAGGTTCTCGAAAGGTAGAATCTACACCTATATTGGTGAGGTACTTATTGCTGTTAATCCGTACCGAAACTTGAACATATATGAGAAAAGTACAGTAGAAAAGTATAAGGTGACGACTTATTAGTTACAATTAGTTATATAAAGTATAGGAAAGTTATATGATGAAATAAAGTGGATAAAATATAAACATTCATTACTGCGTCAGGGTCGGGAGATCTATGAACGTCCACCTCATGCGTTTGCCATTGCAGACTCGGCATACCGTTCCATGAAGCGATATGGGAAAGATTCCTGTATTGTTATATCGGGTATGTTTTTTCTATGAATCATTTAAATTCAATTCATACTCCTTATTTAAGGTGAATCTGGAGCCGGGAAAACGGAAACTAGCAAAATTATTATGCGTTATCTTGCTGCAATTACAAATCAGCAGCAACAGAAGGAAATCGAGAGGTAGGCATGCTTGTGTCTTCTATTCCAATATTTTTGAACTATGTTCTCATGGTTATCGCTATCATATAATAATCTCGTTATATGTGTCTTTAATCTCTCGCTGCCATTTGCATATTGTGTTCTGTTCAAGAAACTGGCTCGTATAACTGAAATGTCAATAAAAAGTAGCGGACATTCCGTTCGTTAACTGTTGCAGTAATGGTTCACACCCTTTCTGTTTATTGACATTTTCTCTGTTAGTCTCCTTTTGGCGATCCTTTCACTAATCCCATTGAGATGAGATTTTGGATCAAAGGGTTAGCTCTATATGACGGTGGACGGGAAAGTATGAAAGATTAGCATCTTCTACGGAACCAATTGCTAAATGATGAGCATGAATGGACAACTAGAATTATACGTCAAATAATTTACGACTACAACATTCTTTCTCGTAGAATTATATATCGGTCACAGAAAATACAATGTGTAGTAGCACCGTAGGAAGTACTTGCATAAGCATTTTTTTCTAATAGTTAATGCGTAAGTGGTATATGAAGATTAGAACCACTATTCTTTCCATTTGTGTGAAATTACCAATTGAAGTCGTTAAAAGTTCAATTTGTAATTCTCGACCGCTTATTTCGCGAAGAATTGGCTATAGACACTCTAGTTTTAAGGTGGACTATTTCTCGTGCCATCAAACATTTCACTAAATTAGAGATCACTCTGACAACAGTTTTCACTACTAGAATGAAATGAATCATTGAAGAGAATCGACGGAAACAACAAGCATTCGGTAAGACAGATGGCAAAACGATCTTAAATATCGGCTAGGTCAGTGGGCAGAATTGTCACTGAAGATTGATAGATATGTTCTTGTAAAATTTTGACATGTTACATTTACTAACTAATAGAATGAGATTTATTAGGTTAAGAGATTTAAGAAACTTTTAGACGGTGAGTTTCTTTTTTAAAATATCATGAGCAAGTTTCATAATTACGAAAATCTCTTTGAAATTATATGTAAAAATTGGGATAAGCTAGGAAAATCGGTTAAATTAAGTTAAATGTGGCACTAAAGACTGAGAAATCTCCCAGTACGTGGAAAATCAGAGGATGGCATTTCAGGCAATCGTGTCAATTATAGTCATGTTGTAGTTTTTTTTAAACAAATTCATAGTGTAAATAGTCACTTGCAATATCAATATTCCATATATCACATTCTATATGCAGTATTATGCACTTTTACACAAATATTCATGCATTTCATATGTATATATATATATATGCGAAAGATATTGGTAAAAGCTATCTCGTTTGGTGCGGGTGATTATTCAAATTCGATTATACTGTCTTCGCCTAAACATATTTCTTAGAAGATCAATAGTGACGTAATTGAGATAGTTGGCAATTTGTCGCCTTTTCTGGCTCCCCTATACTAAATTTAACTTTTCTTACCGCTCCTATTATATTATATTATATTATTGACCGCACAGATAATGAAATGGCCAAAAGCCGATTATTTTTATATATAGACATTATTTAATTAAAGGAGACTGGAATTGAATTCCATATGGGGATTATTTGCCTACCAAATACCCTCTCATTGTTCGCTAGTGGTCAGCTGTTAAAACAAATAAAGCTATGACATGAATTGCAGAAGGAATTAGGAAATATAATTACAGATAATTGTTAACAGAAGATGTTTATTGACATATTTTGTATAAAGTGCTCGAGTTCTAGAGTAAAGAACGTTTTGCTGCGCTCCAACTGCATCCTCGAATCACTTGGTTGTGCGAAGACTACTCGTAATGATAACTCGAGTAGATTTGGGAAGTATATGCACATAAACTTCAATTTTAATGGTGATCCAGTAGGAGGAAACATCTCTAATTATTTACTCGAAAAGGTATGTTGTTGAAATGGATGTCAAATCGTTATTATCATTATCACACACGATCTTAATATAACTCATACGTAATATTCTAAATTTCACAATTTCTAAATTATTTAGTCGCGAGTGGTCCGTCAGCAAAGTGGTGAGCGTAACTTTCATGTATTTTACCATCTGCTGAATGGCCTAAGCGAAAGCAAATTACGAGATCTCGGCCTTGAGAAAGACCCCAAGAAGTATTATTACCTAAATCAAGGAGGAAGTGGTAAGGTTAGTATAGTATCCAAATAATATATAGTAATACTTGTTGTATTGCTACTGTTATTAGCCAACTGTGTACAGGTGAACTCAATTAACGATTCACAAGCTTTTCGAGAGGTTCAGCAAGCACTCCTGTCCGTACATTCCTTTAACCAAAACAGCATAGATAGTGTGAGCATTGTTTCTCTTCCTTTTACTGAGAATTATATGAATATAAAACTGGCATGTATTTCAGTTGTGGATGGTGATAGCCGCAGTTCTTCACTTAGGCAACATCACGTTCACAGATTTTGATTCTTCCTACGGTGCTCACATCGCTGATAAGAGCGCTCTTACTCATGCCGCAAAATGCTTGTCAGTCACTACTGACCAGTTATCACAAGCTCTTTGTTCTCAGGTACTATTAAAAACTTTTATCCTGATTATGATTATCTATCGAAAAATATTTTGCTAAAATGAGACAAACTGCAGATAGGAGTTAGCACATATGACGTAGACGTGGTTTATTTCATTCAATATAACAATTAATAAAATTATTAGTCTAAGCCAACTTACTAAGTTAGTGTTCCCTGCAATCCGCTTTGTATTATTGCCTGAATGGTAGATTCGATGGCTCAGGTTCCAATGGTCATATTACAACAATTTGCAGTTTTAGGTCTTACTTTGCTCATTTTTTTAAACAAACTTCCAAGTGAAAAAAATAGCTCAACTTTTATAGGAAAAAAAAAATACTATGTATATTTTATATCATATACGTGTAGACAAACATTATTCTAGGTTGTGGCGGCCAGAGGGGATGTTGTGGCAAAACAACATGATATAAGTGCTGCTTTATACACAAAAGATGCCTTAGCTAAGGTATGACTCGTTTTTCATTCTAATTACTTTTCAGTATTATTTTCATTTAAACTTGGACATAACAATATAAGTTTTAAGCTGTTTATTCAAAGGAACTTACTACATCTACATCCGTTTACTGTTGTTCCAGGCCATCTACGAACGACTATTTTCTTGGGTTGTTCATAAAATTAATGAATCAATTGCGACCGAGCAAGTTTCACGGTACAGCAAGAGTACAGTATTCGGAGTACTCGATATTTATGGATTCGAGATATTTGGAACTAACAGGTCAGGTACAGTATGACATTTTAAGTATTGTCAAATAAAGAATATCTAGTGTATACATTACTTTTTAGATAAACTAATAACTTTGCACACTCTTAAAAGGACAGTTCATAGATTAGAAATCTCACGGACTAGTTTTTTGTCATGCGTTCAGTTTATTAATCGAACATAAAGCAACAAAAAACAAACAAATGTATTAAAATATTATGTTATAAGTTCTAGTTTCGAGCAACTGTGTATAAACTATTGCAATGAAAAACTACAACAGTTATTCATTGAGTTGGTGCTTAAACGGGAACAGGAGGAGTACGAGAAAGAGAACATTAAATGGACAAAAATAGAATATTTCAATAATAAGGTACGGTCGAAATGCTAAGTTTTATATGTTAATCTCATTGACGAGTGAATAATAGGATGTTAGTATATGAAATTCCTAGCTTGACTAACATAATTTCTTTACAGATAATATGCGATGTTGTTGAGTTACCGCGTTCCGGCATTTTTTCCGTACTTGATGATGCATGTGCCTCTGTTGGAAATGTGACTGATGAAGTACGACTAGGAAGAAAGAGAATTAAAAACGAATGGAGGGGTTTAAATTTTACTTAAGGTGTTTTTGCGTGAATTGGACAAGAATCTACAGTCACATAATCACTATTGTAGTCGTTCTATCAAACCATCCGAGAAGAGTCTTAAATTCGAAGAATTTAGGTATATACATAGATTAAACTTGAAAAATTTCTGGAAAATAAAATAAAATAATGGCTACTTTGTGCTAAGACATATTTATTCAGCTACATTCTTTTATTTTAAAGCCCAACATCAACCAATCAGAATTTCAGTAAGTGAGCCATGTATCCATATATATTAAAGAACTGTGATTTATAATTTCAGGATAACACATTATGCCGGTGATGTAACATACTCTGTTTATGGCTTCATGGATAAGAACAGAGATACTTTATTTCAAGACTTAAAGCGTTTAATGTATAATAGGTGTGCTACAGTAGTTTTCAAATAGTATTAAAGCTTTTCATTGCATTGTTATACAAATTAAATAGTGAAATTACTCTTATCGAGCATTGTATAGCAAGAGCGACCTTTTGAAGTCTCTATTTCCCGATGGGGCTAAGTCAGTTACTGAAGTTAATCGTCGACCGCCTACTGCAGGATATCTCTTCAAGGTTAGTGCTTCAAGAAATTTGATTAGATAGTTCTAAGTATGTTGTAAAAAGAATTTTCAAAAATATGTCAGTTACCAATTTCAGAATTCGATGTCAGACTTAGTTATACAATTGGCGAGTAAAGAGCCTCACTATATACGCTGTGTGAAACCAAACGATGAGAAAAGCTGCAGTGTATTCGATATCGAAAGAGTCGAACACCAGGTAATTCAGATATCACGCTAATACAAAAATATTCTGGCTAATCCAGCTATCTATACCTTCAAGGTACGTTATCTGGGTCTTCTCGAAAATGTTCGGGTCCGGCGTGCAGGTTTTGCTCATCGAATCCTCTACGATCGATTCTTAAACAGGTGAATTCTCAACATCATTTTCATATCAGATCATCATCTTAATACGAATTTTTATTTTAGATATAAATTATTGTGTCCACAGACATGGCCAAATCCTTGTAGAGGTAGCCAAAAAGACAGTTGCATACAAATATTAAAGCATATCGCTCTCAACGAAGACTGCACATACGGGAAAACTAAGGTCATGATTACCCAGAACTTAAAATTTTATTCATACTTTTGATTGTTTTTGCGGCACTCTATTACATTTTCTTATTATTGTCTTTCTTGATTACTGTAAAATACTATGATGTCTAATTTTTAAATTTGAAAAGCATGATGTAATTACATTTTTTCTAGATCTTTATTCGTAGTCCACAAACAGTATTCAGACTAGAAGAGCTTCGAAGTGAAAAGCTACCTGAAGTTGTGGTTTTTTTACAGAAGGTTTATATTCATCATTCAAGTTTAGTTTTAAGCAGTAAAATTTTTCCTATTTTAAGTGGACTATATTTGCTTCAGATAGTTCGTGGGGTACAGGCACGAAGGCGCTATAAAGAACTGAAAGCAGTCTACAAGATTATGGGTGCCTACAAAAGATACAAACTCAGGGCATACATTCTCAATGTAATTAAATCATTCCGGTGCGTAACGGTTATTAAAATGTTCTTAGAAAATAGTTATATAATTACCACTTTAGAGGAGTTCGTCAAATGAAAGATCTGGGGAAAAATGTTCATTGGCCGGTGCCTCCTGTGGTGCTTGCTCCATTTGTATTAAAACTTCAAATGGTACACCAACGTTGGAGAGCAGCTACTATACTTGCTAGAATGCCGCAACATCTAAGGTGAAGTTGTTCTTTAAATTACACATTTTATTAAAATTAAATAAATAGTACTAGCAAATATTTTTATGATTATAAAGAAATTGTCGGTATTAAGAGAATCTCTTCCTCAAAAGTTGGCTGCGTTTGAAGTTCTAAGTGGTAAAAGAGATCGATGGGGATATACAAGATCATGGAAAGGCGATTATTTGGCTTTGGTAGGTTTGAATTAAAACCAGATACTATATCTATTACTCTGATAACTCTCAAGATATTTCAAAAATAATATGACGATAAAAATTTCTTCTCGCATCCCATTTTTCTCAGAATGAAGAAATTGAGGGTGATGGAAGCTCACACCTATACAGAGACAGCTTGAACTCTTTGAGAACTAAACATCCCTATGGAAAAATATTATTTAGCACCTACTTACAGGTAGTAATCTTTAATATCTTCTTTATCTTTTATCTTAATAAATAATATTCTTAAGTGCATATGTATATTTATACAAATTACAATGGACCTAATGTATTTCCAGAAATTTAACCGTCACAATAATTCCGCATCTAGGGTTATGATCCTTACAGATAGATTTATCGCTAGACTAGATTCCAAGAAGTTCAGATTGCATAGGAAACCCATTCCTTTACAAGAGGTAAATGACATTGGCTTTTAATATATATGTGTGAACTAATAGTAAAGAACTGAATATGGGGGAAAGATGTAAATTAATGGAGGTGAACTCTCAAGAATATGAAAAACCGAAACGCTTATATTTTATCTACAGATTTCACAAATATCTTTGTGTATTGAACCAAATGGCCTCATCATTATCCACGCAGGAGACAATGATCTCTTGGGTTGTATGAGAAATATAAGAAATGAGGAGCGGATAGGTGAACTAATCGGAACGCTGTTAGCACTGTACGACAGGTCAGTAACTAAACGAAATACATATTCACCATTAATCCACTTGAAATTAAAATTTATTTCGGAGGACAAGTACTCTGCTGGATAATGAATTCTACTTATACTATATTTAAATACAGACCTAGAAAATATTATCTGAAGAATTCAAACACCTATCTTAAAACTACATTAATTAAAATTACCGATTAATGCAATTACAGACTTGGCATGCACCGACCACTTGTGCGGGTCACCCATGCTCCATCCTGCTCTCTAGGAGGAAATGCACGTACCATTAGAGTATTTGCGGCAGAATCCTCCCAGCATCCCGTGTTCAAGAAAAGTGGCAAAGATATTGACCTCATATGCCACAACCTAGTAGGACCATAATAATGTAGAACATCTCCCAGCATAGTATTTCCTACTTGGTCTAACTTTACATCAAGATACCTACTATTTCCAATGATAATCATGTTTATAGTACTTACATAATATCTAGTCACTATAATGACGGTGATGAACGTTTCCATATCTCCAATGTTCTTCCCCACTATATAGTAGCAATACACCTATAGCCCCCATGATCAAGACATCTCATTAACAATAAATACCACTTCTGGACAAACAAATCTATAATTAACAATTTATATTTATCAAAACAACGAAATCAGAAGATCATGTTATGGGGGCATTGATTCTTCCCAAGGGAAAAACGTGATCCCAAATAACCGAACAGGAATTTGTGCTCGGGGTGCTTTTTGATCGAAGATAGGATTGTCTTATCAATAGCCTTCTGATCTGCCTTCCTTTGCTCGGTAACCTAAAAACTCAAGCATTTAAGACTGTTATAAAAATGCATACAGGATAAAAATTACCTGATATTCAACCTTTCCTGCAGCAAAAATATTTTCTCCTTTCTTGGCAGAAATCGTTTTCCTTTTAAAATAGTCGTCATTAATATGATCAGGAATCGTCACTCCAGAAACATCAATCTTTGTCTTCGTAGCGATAACAAAAGCTTGAGCAATTCTTCTTAGAGGGAAGTTGTTCACTTTGTGAGGTCCTAAATTTAATATTGGGTATTTCAAGCATTTCATATTTATAGTAATATGTATGAGCACTGGGTGGGAAAGGGGAGCATTTAAGCAAGCCCATTCCGCATTATGTGACAAAATTATTTACGGGATAAATAGCACCAAATAATCATTTGAGAAACTTGTTTGGTAGCTTGATTCCCGAATATTACCAAGGTAGAAAACCAAACGTTAAACAAACCAGTCACAAGTAATAGGCCAGATTTTTCCAATTGTTTAAGGAATACGACGCGCTTTCCCTTATGCCGTCCAGCAAGCACTATCAAAACTGTTCCAGGAATAAGAGTTTTTCGAAGAGGTACTTTCTTAGCATGACCAAGCTTGAACTTAGGACCTGTTCGACGTAGGGGAAGGAGAGATGCCTAAATTAATTTAATCTTCAAAAATTCTAAGAATTAAAAACTGGTAAAAAAAAGTATATGCCTGAAATTGCATAATTTCTCATTGAAAAAAATGACATGAATGCTTAGTAGTACATCACCAAAACAATTATTTATTGTTACCTTGAGCATAAAATGGAAACAAGTGAAGGGCACCATTTACAATTACTTATATGACTGATTCTTAAGAATTACCAATGTAAAATTAACGCAGCTATAAAATTAGCTTTACCTCTTTCTCCTTCTTGGGAAGCGGCTTTTTCTCTCCTCGTTTCAAATAAAGACGAGCCGCAGAAAAGCGGAGAACTCCGGGCGAGAGATCAAAATTACGTCCCAGTACAGGGATATTCCTTCCACCCACCATTTGATTCCTAGTAGGACAAAAGATAAGACAAAAATGAGAAATTTTGCAAACTGAGCAATTAATATTAAGTAAAAACCTAGCAAAACTAATATAGAACAAAGGAAAATAACTCAGTTCTACTGAAAACAATATAAAAACGATATATATAAAAAAGTAAACAAATAAAATATATTGAATATTAAAATGACTAATATGATAGCCAGTTCTCCAGTATAAAATTTTAGGAAGAGAAAAAGCAGCGAATGAAAATTTCCCTAGTTTCATTGTAAACTGAGTATTCAACAAAATGTGTGTAAAGTCGCGTAGGGAACTTATTTATGATATTTATAATATTACCTTTAATATATTTTGAATTAATTTTAAACGGTTAATCTTGGAATTGATTCGACAGTATATATCTATTAAAATATCATGTCTTTCAATAATTTACAAACAGATTTTGATCCATTAATTCATATTTTAAAACAAGACAATATATGGACTTAAATATAGCAAATTTAGATATTTGTACGTGGTGATAGTTTTTATTAAGATATTGCAGAAATGATAGTGGAAAAAGAAGTTGAAAAAAATTGTTTTACCCCTCGTGACTATCAGGTTAGCATTTAATGCTTTTTAAATACATGCTTGCAGAAATCTTATTAAGTGTTAATATTAAATATATACATGAGTACTTGAAAGTACAGTATATATTTTAAGGTGGAACTTCTTGACAAATCTTGTAAACGAAATACTATTGTACAACTTGGTACAGGAGCAGGAAAGACATTTATTGCAGTACTTCTTATTAAAGAATATGCCCTTCAGCTCATTAGTCCATATGAAAAAGGAGGAAAACGAGCTCTTTTTATTGTTAATAAAGGTATGGTTTCATGTAAGTTGTTGATTGCAGTGATAATATTTGCAATGAAAGTATTTCATTCAATAAAATATGAATGGAATGTTTTAGATTAGTAATAAATATTGTTTCAATTTTAATTAAAAAATTTGTAGTGTGTCTCGTGGAGCAGCAAGCTAGTCACATAGCATGTCATACGACACTGAAAGTGGGAAAACTTCATGGAAATTTGAATTACAACGCATTAGCTAGTAAAGCTGACTTCGAGAATTTTATACGCGAATTTAATGTAAGTTGAAATTCGTAAGCCTTGTTTCTATTTATTTATTTGCCGAAGCATAGCTTGTAAATGATTTCTAGGTGCTTGAGAAGTCTTTGGATGGTCTTAACTTGCTTGATTTATTAGGAACATCTTCTAATTTATATTTAGTTGTATTATTTAAATTTAAATTATTAACCATTGTGAAGACAGAGTCTTACATTATCTGTCGGAACGGTCAAATATTTTTTATAATGTACGGCATTGGGAGATGCTCTTGTTGCTTGTAACTAGAATATTGCTTGAAATTTTTATAAGTAGAACAGTTTATCTTAATGTACTAGATACTATTAATTACACATTAGTAAGTTAAGAAATATCCGGAAATTTTTCCATTCGTAGTGTATTTCTTGTAGATTCTTGTTTATTCTTAGGTGGTTGTCATCACCGCGCAAGTACTGGTGGATATCGTCTCACATGCATATCTGAATCTAGATCGTGTTGCTGTGCTTATCTTTGATGAATGTCATCATGTTCTGGGTCTTAAACACCCGTATAGAGTTGTCATGAATAGGTATATGCAAGTTGTTGAAGGTATATAATATATAATTTTGCTTTCCATTATGTTTTTTTACTGACAGTTTAGTTCTGTAACGACATTTTTTCATTTTATGTTAATATATTTCTAGAACAACGTCCACGAATTCTTGGTCTTACGGCATCTCTTATAACGGGTAAGATACCACCCTATAAACTTGAGGATGAGCTAATAAAATTAGAAGGAATTTTAAATAGTTCTATAGAAACTGCGTCTGATTTGGTATCTGTGAGTTTTATGTTTATTTATTACAATTATTCTCTTGTACGATTCTCAATAGATTAACAATACTTTTTTAGATTACGAAATTCTTTGCCAAACCTGAAGAATTCGTCCTCATTTGCGCAGATTATGAATGTAATAATAGCCTCAATATGCAAATTATTGAATTATTGGTTGGTTTTTTTAATCTAAAAAAACTTTTCTTTTGTTTTTTTCCTTGTTATTACGTTTTAATATTTTTTCAGTCTTATACGCATAATTTTTGAATATAAACAGGACAGTTGCCGTCAGTTTTGTTCGTCTACAAATGAATTTAACTCTAATTATGACATTGATCCTAGACGACCTATTCAAGAAGCTCTTAATAGAACACTCGCAGTATTGAAACAAGTCGGACCGTGGGCTGCATGGAAAGTTAGACATACTATATATTGAAGATCCATAAGTTAAACAGATGTCATAATGATTAGAATGTAGTTAAAATGATAATGTCTTAATTGATGTGTTTTTGACTACTTTTAGGTATCTCAAATTTGGGAGAAGGAGCTAAAAAAATTAGGAAAACAAAGTTTTTTGCAACAAAAAGCAATCGATTTTCTTAGAATGGGAGAGACGTGTATGAATACAGTGAAACGTATTCTAGATCCAAAGGTAAGTACAAACAGTAAGTTGTAGGGTTTATAACATCAGGATTTGATTACATAGTAATCCACACGTACAAAATGAATATTTCAGATGCGGCCTATTAAAAGCCTTGAAGCACTTTCTCCATTTTTGCCTCATAAGGTCATTCGTCTTCTTGAGACTCTAAATTTATTTAGCCCCGACTATCAACGAGAACACGGACTTGAAGAGTCTCTTTGTAGTATTATATTTGTTGATCAGCGATATGTCGCATACGTGATGAGTGTTAGTTTTTCTTTATTAATGACTATCATTACATATTATGAAATATAATTTTTTTACCTTATTGGAGTAGAAGTGATAAAAATTGATTGGTTAGTCATGATAACACCAGACATATTCTTCACTTAAATTAAAGGTACTTCTAAAACACATTTGTCGTTGGGAACCTCGATTCAAGTTCATACAACCTGATTTCGTAATCGGCTATAGTGGAGGAAGTTTCGCAAGTGATGACAGTCAAGGACTGCATAAAAGACAGGAAGATGTAATTTACTTTGGCATATTTTTAGTGAATTATGCTTACGAATATAAACTGGATAGGATTGAACAGTACTTTAATTGCATTAGTGCTTTCCTATACATGGTCATTTAAAATTAGCATTAAACAAGGAGAAAAAACGGGCATTTTTCAAATCTAAGACTTTTGCCATTTACAAGATAGTAGTAATAGAAAATTAATAGCACTTCTTATCAGGTTATGCGTCGTTTTCGTCGAGGCGACTTGAATTTACTCGTAGCAACTAATGTGCTCGAAGAAGGTGTTGATGTTCGACACTGTAACCTTGTTGTCAAGTTTGATAGACCATCTGATTATAGAGCATATGTACAGGTTTGTCAAATTTTTTCCTTATCGTTCATATATCTAGATTGTATTTTATGCAAATCCAGTCAAAGGGAAGAGCTCGCAAAGCTGGTGCGAAGTATGTTGTTCTGGTAGATAAGAGTAATAGTAATATGTTTTCTGATCAGCTCAGGGATTTCATGAATGTAGAAAAGGTTTGTCAAGTTTATAAATTGTATATTGATTATAGATATTATCAGTTATCTAGTTATTTTTAAATTGAAGGCATATTTAATTAATACTTTAAATTTAGATCCTTTTACGGCGTTATCGTACCGTACATAATCCAGTTAATGCAGATGTGGAGGATGTAGACCTTTTATCTCCTTATGTTGTTCCTGAGACTGGAGCTAGGGTGACGATGACTACCGCTATCGCTTTAGTAAATAGGTAAGATAGTTAGAAATTTCTAATAACTATAAGTCTTTTGTATATTTGTTATTTCTGTTAATTCAATGCTTATAGATATTGTGCTAAATTGCCATCCGATATTTTTACTCGACTTGTACCAGAAAGCAAAATAATTCCCATTCTAAAAGATGATAAGATATATTATAAAGCTGAATTACTGCTACCAATAAATTCGCCTATTAAGCAGGTAATTCAAAAATACTGTCATGCTGCTTCAGTTATTGGGAATGGTAGTATATTTTAGGCTATTGTTCTGGAAACCCCTATGCGCTCCAAGAAATTGGCTCAGATGGCTGTAGCACTAAAGGTGAATATATCAAATGTTTTTTCTAGTCTTTTTAAAATTATAATTTTTCTTTAAAAACAACATAATTTATTAGGTATGCCGTTCATTGCATATAAAAGGCGAACTGAATGAATATTTACTACCCGTTGGAAGAGAGTCTATTGCTAACCTTTTATGTCATTTGGATGAAGATCCTGATGAATGGGCTCCTGGAATATCAGCTAAGGTTGGCTCAGCAAGAAGAAAGCAATTGTATGATAAAAGGGTAAGTTATATAGAAAAGATAAATAATGCATATAAATATCCAAATTTTAGATTATTAGAAGAAAAATAATTTTTAGGTAGCAACAGCTTTACATGATGCACTTCCAGAAAAGGGGAAACCATGTTTTATATACGTTATGGAATTAGAATTAATTAAAGAACCATCACCTGAATCTAATCCTAAACGTCGTAAATTCGCTAATCCACATGAATATGAATACTCTTTTGGCTTTCTCAGTATCAAAAAGCTACCACAGGTATAATTTCCGCAATTTCTTAATTTCAGTATTTAAAATTTTGTTTATTATATTAACACAGGAGAATTTTAAGGTTCCATCATTCCCTGCGTATCTCAGGCAAGGTGATATGAGAGTGCGCGTGGTTCGTGCACCAACACAGGTAACGTTTAAAGTATTTGGCGACTTTCATTTGTAAGGTAAACAAAATTTATTGGTAATAAATGGTATAAAGGATTTAGTTTTACATATGACAATTTTTATTACGATCTAACTTGGAAGTGGAGACAAAATATTTCAATAAATATGTTTCTTATTATCTAATCTTACCTAGACACTATAAACACTTGTTCAAGATTTCTGTAGCTAGTATGTGTGACTTAATACTGTACGCCCATTTCATTCATCAAACATTCTATAAGACTTTGATATGCGTTGTCATTTTATTTAATTTGCATATAATGCAAACATTTTTTAGTTATTAGATTCTTAAGGCTATATTGTATATATAAATGATATCTAAAGAATACACGGTAGGTGTTGTAAGCATACAAACTGTTTAAATATAGTTCTTTTTTTCAGGTAACTCTCGATAGCCAGACACTTACATTAATAAAACACTTCCATCACTATATCTTCAAGGATATTCTGCAACTCTGTAAAGGCAATCTTGACTTTCGTGTTGATGCACTTACTCCTATCAATACCCTGATTGTTCCATTAAACAGAGGTTTTTTTTTAAATGTTTAAATATAGAATATCAGTGGCCTCATATCAATACTTCCTTTTACCATGTAGAATTAGTCATCAACTTATGACTAAAATTAAAACGTATTGTGTTACATCTTCAATGAAAAAGTGGGGTGTAGATTGACTGAAGATTATAGTTATAAAAATAATAGCTGTTGGGAAAACGGTATTTTATAAGCAACTCAAAGCCCATATTTTTAATGGCTTCAGCTATATCATCTTAATTTTGATTAAGAATGATATTTTATAGTAGTATGCTTATTTGTCATGCTACTATTTTAAACTTCTTAAAAAGTATTTTTTGATAGTTTAATAAACACCTACACTAGTGCGAAAAATCACTTATTAAATTTAAACAAAATCAAGAATAGAATCTCAGTGAAATCGGTCAAAGAACAGAAGTTTATTTTCTCACATTAGATATTTACTTGTATAAAGATTCCATATAACAAAAATAAATTTTTATACACTTAATGGGCAGATATAATTAGTAGATTCTTTAAATTATAAATCCTGAAAGATCAGAAAAATAAACATTTTATATGAGTTTTAATGGAAGTAGATATTATATATAATGCATGAAGTTTTTAGTCGTTATGAGTGACGGTCGATGGGATTATTCAATCAACATGAAATATGTATTTGAAGTGGTCCAAAACAGGGGAGATATGCCGCGAATACCTGATTCTGAGCAGAGAAAACACTATAAATTCCGGTTTGCTGTTTAGGCATTTCTTTTAATGCTTATTAGCTTATATAATTCCTAAAAATTTAATTAACATCGATTTTAGTAGTATTTAGTGATATTTTCAGTGCTGAGGACTACAAGGATGCCGTCGTGATGCCATGGTATCGAAATGTTGAACAACCAGTTTTTTATTATGTAGCAGAGGTATAAAATTTGTTTATTTTTGAAGCAAATGAGGTCTGGAAGTATTGTATTTTGCACTCTAGATTTTGACCGATATGACGCCATTTTCATCATTTCCTGATACTGATTATACAACTTTTAATGAATACTTCATCAAGAAATATGATTTGGAGATATATGATCAAGAACAAAATCTTCTTGATGTTGATTTCACATCGAAGTTAGTTTATTTACCATTCTAATAACATATTCATATAATCTTACTGTGTTAACTTTTTATCTTACAGTCGTCTTAATTTACTGCTTCCACGGGCAAGTGGCGCAAAAAAAAGAATTCAACGTTCAGCAGAAACGCAAGCTATCATATCTTCTCAACGGCAAATTTTTGTTCCTGAACTTATGGACCGTCATCCTATTTCAGCTACTTTATGGAATCTCATATCAGCATTACCCAGTTTCTTTTACAGGTAAGTGTTGTTTTAAAATACAATATTTAGCATTGAATATTTAACTTAAGGATAAACCATCTTCTACTAGCGGATGAACTGCGAGAAAGGATCATGATTGATGCACTGGGTGTATCTAAGGTGATGATTAAAGTAGTAACCACTTTGTAAACATGTTTACTTTCTTTATAATCATGGTGTACGGTTCTAATCAGGAAGACGCTCACCCTCCAGATAGTTTTGAATGGGCTCCACTGACATATCCGGCCACATATGAAGAAAAACAATCACTTATTGTAACGAAAATCCAGCAGCTTCGGGATCAAAATAGGGCAAATGAGATAGCTTCTGGAGTGGAGCAACCATCCAGCGAGCGTATTGGAGATGAGGTAGATCCATCGACACTAATGTAATGGCGTTAATGTTCGTTCTTTCACAATATTTTTAAATGCTATATTGCAAGTTTCAGACATTTGAAATAGGCGTCTGGGATCCAGAGCTTAGTGCAGGACTATCGTGGCCGAATAATGAAAATAGGTTGATTGAAAGTGAAGTTAATGATGAAACGGTAATGTAACTGTTATCTTCTTGTTTACTAAAAAGCTATTAATTTTGTTTCAGGTTGGACTTGTCTCTTCAGCAGTGCGCAGTGGTGATTTATCAGACGATGATGATGATGCAGATGCTGTTGTCATGTTTGACTTTGCAAAATATTTGTCGGAAAAGGCTGGTTGGTTTTAAAAGTAATTTACAGTCTAGGAATGGTTACTTGTATATATTTAATATGTAAAAATTTCTAGGCGCTAAGACAACGGAGTTTGCAGCTCCAAGGCCAAATATTGAGACAATTGGGTGGGGAGATCCTGATGATAATATACCAGACACACCATTTGTAAGAATTTTTTTACAACATTTTACTTGAATAGATAATATAATTTGATGTTAAATGACTATTTTTACAGCAAATTTTGGGAGTCGGATCTATGATTGATATGAATTCTTTGGTAGCAGATCTACAGAGACAGATTATGCCAGAGATGGGAAGAGATGTTTCGCCTGCAATATCAAAGGATCCAGTTATAAATGAAGCCGCAAAAGAACTACGTGTTCAGCAAGTGGTTGGTTCTAGGCATGTCTGTACATAATTAAACATCTAGATTTTTAAAGTATATTTCAAGTTAACAGTACTTGATTTTTTAAAAATAATGTATGTTTATAAGCTTATTATTTTCAGATGTACCTAGACTCGATGGAAATGATTGAGGACAGAGAACGATCACAAAAAGAGGATATTATTGATCTCACACAATTTGATGATGAAGACCAAGAAAGTATGTATATATTATTGTTTGATTCATATTATACACTTATCCATATTTGAACTTTAGCATCGCCTACGGAAGCATTGTCTATGGATATTGAATACTCTATTAATGAAAAAACAAGTTCTGATGAGGAGATTGAACAATTAGGGAAAGGTGAAGAAGAAAAAAATCGTCGAGATGAAGCTGTCTCTCTCAATGACATTATCGAAATTGTAGGTGCTCTTTCCTATGGGGACGATTTTTGTGTTTATTTGCATTACTCTGATAAGTTATAATAACAGGACGAATTCTTTGATTCGTCTCTTCCAAGTGCACACAGCCATTTCTGCTTTGCTTCTGCATCTCCATCATCTGTTGATAGTATTTCTACAACTAATACTTTGCACTCTGCATCCCTGGCCATGAACAATCCATATGGCGTTTCTCCATGCCTTATGTTAACAGCTCTCACTGCATCAAATGCTAATGACGGTTCGTCTTAAAATTGTTAGCAGTTATTAAGTATTCATTTTCTTTGATGAAAATGAATGGGATATTTTTAGGTATAAATCTGGAGCGTCTTGAGACCATCGGAGATTCCTTTCTTAAGTATGCAGTTACTGATTATCTCTACCACACTCACTATGATCAACATGAGGGTAAATTATCTTTCGCAAGGAGTAAAGAGGTGTGTTTGTTATAAATTACAACATTTTAATGATTTGCTTATTGTTACTGATGTTTTAAGGTTATAATTTATTTTGCTTGAAGGTATCCAACTGTAACCTGTATCGTCTGGGAAAACGACTTGGAATTCCTTCCCTTATAGTTGCATCTAAATTTGATGTTCAAGACTCCTGGTTACCCCCTTGGTACGTTTTGCATAAAGCCTCATCGTTTAATGTTTTAATTTCCTCTTATACTATGTTTTTTTTACATTACAAAGGGGCAGACTTTTCAGTTATTTACCTAATGTGGATTTCAAAGCTCCAAATTCAGAGGATGCAGAAGAAAGAGATAAATTTATCGAAGATGTGCTTAATGGAAATACCGTAACTAACCAGACTGTATGGTTTAAATATTAATCTTTGAGCTATTCCTAACGTGATATATGTATACATATACATTACTCAGGTGAAAGCACCTACTGGATGGGACCAACCAGACCTAAATAACGAAGTTCATCAATTATCTGATGGAGTTGAAACTATCAATTTTGCTAAGGTCTTCTTACTTTGTTCTTCTCCTTATATCCTTTAAAATAGACTAAAATTTACAGCCATCTGTGACTACGGCTGCGCTAGAGGAGCTGTCACCTCTTCCGTATAACATGCTTACTCAACAATACATCAGTGATAAGTCGATTGCAGATGCAGTTGAAGCTTTGATCGGTGCTCACCTCCTTACTCTTGGTCCCCAACTCACACTTAAGATATGTTTAAAGGTTTAAATTATTACATTGTAATACTAATTATACTGCTTTTTGTTTCGTTTGAATCTGGGCAAAATTATGAATTTCTATAATAAAAAACGAAGAATGATAAGGTAGCTTAGCGTTTTGATTGTTTTAAGTGATGAAATGGATTGGTCTGAAGGTTCTTACGGAAGATGTTGCTACCAAGAGTCCACTACTTCGGTATTTATTTTCATATTATCCTATATTCTGTCTTTTTTTTTCTTCAATTGATTAGTTTTAGATTCATTGATACTTCTGAAAATCCAAATCAATCTTTGCATTGTCTTTCTCGTATGTGGGTCCAGTTCCAATTTGCGCAACTCGAGAAGATCATAGGGTAGTTTAAAGTTTGCACATTTTTCTTGGTAATTAATATCATTGATAAACTGGTATATTGTTTTTTAAAGATATCGATTCAACAACAAAGCGTATCTAATACAAGCATTCACTCACGCCAGTTATTATAAGAATAGAATTACCGAATGTTATCAGGTGCATTTACCATAATACTTTTATAAAAATAACATCGGTTTATTTTCTTAGTATATAAGTACAGGCCATCTATAATTAATTATTTCGTTCTATAAATGAAATTTTATATCAGCGACTGGAGTTTTTGGGTGATGCAGTGCTGGACTATATGATAACACGTTACTTATTTGAAGACAGTCGGAAATTTAGTCCTGGTGTATTGACCGATCTACGTTCAGCCCTAGTTAACAATACTATATTTGCCAGTTTGGCAGTCAAGTACGACTTTCACAAAGTATGGTAATATATTATGTTAGCATGTAATAAAGGTTAAATTTTCATATACATTAGATGTATTTTTTTAGCATTTCATAGCCATATGTCCTGGACTTCATGGTATGATAGAAAAGTTCGTCCGATTATGCAGAGAAAGGAATTTTTTTGATGCCAATTTCAATGCTGAGGTTAATTCTCTTATTAATATCTTAGGCTATGGTTAGAATATAAGCATTTATATGATTCAATAAGCCTTTAAGAAATAAAATCTAGATGTATATGGTGACAACAGAAGAAGAAATTGATGAAGGACAAGAAGAGGACATTGAAGTACCGAAAGCAATGAGCGATATATTTGAAAGCTTAGCAGGTGCCATATATCTGGTAAATTATCAAAACTACTAGGGTATTTAAATAGCTAGTTTTTTCTTAAGTTTTATATTTATACAATTGGTGATTTTTAGGATTCGGGTCGTAATTTGGATATAGTTTGGCATGTATTTTACAATTTGATGAAGCAAACAATCGAGGAGTGTTGTTCAAATCCACCGCGATCTCCTATTAGAGAGCTTATGGAACTTGAACCTGGGAAGACAAGATTCAGGTTTTAGAAATCTTATTTCGTTTATTATTTTATTGTATATGCTGTCCGCAGTTTGTGTTATCTATACACAAACAAACAACATTGATATGTGTAAGATTCTAATATTATTTTTCCTAGTAAAATGGAAAGGATAATCGAAACGAGTAAAGTTCGTGTAACGGTGGATATCGGTAATAAGATGAAGTTCACCGGAATGGGAAGAAATTACAGAATTGCAAAAACCACAGCCGCTAAAAGGGCACTTAGGTATTTATTTATTTATTTGTATAATACTAATATGTATGTATCGGTTATATTTTGCTTTGTTTTCAGATATCTAAAAAGTTTAGAAGAGCAGAAGTTGAGGGAAGCTGAGAAAAAAACGAAGGGAACCTAAATTTGGGATGAAATTTTCTGAATCTTATTTTAGTAAATATAATCACCATTATGTACATTAGGGATTACGCATTTTGACATGATTTAATTTGCAATTATCTTTTAATCTTTTCTGCCTTGGGCTGACACGTGTATATTATCTGTATAGATGATTTAAAATATATACAAGAATAATTTGTTTTCATTCCTAGATAATTACTACTTAAGGAGATTTTTGTTAAGACTTTGTGTCTACGTTGTTTTTCTGCGTTTATAACAAATATCTATTCATATATAGTGATGTTTTAAATCTGTAGTTAGGAATAGTCCATGTTTTATTGCTAGTTCCATGGATTCGCGACATATCACTGACTTGCGTAGGTATCTACTCTGTTGCACATTATCATTGGTTTCACCTGTTAGATCTTATGCCAGATCAGATGGGGTAAACTTTGATCTTCCGCTAAATCCACTAGAACTGGTTTGGATTAGCTATCTTGTTCTTTATATATCGTCGTATATGCTTATTACTTTCATTGGAGTTAAGCTGTACATCCTTGTATGTACCGCTTCCTTCATGATATCACCATTTAATGGAGAGTTATTCCTTCATTTCCACTCTGGTCATACTTCATAATAATTGCACATAGTTTAGTTGTATTTTATGAATTTTGAGGTGTCAATTATTATTTGCCGTGATATCATAAGCTCATAGTCTGAATTATGAATGGAAAATTACGACGTAGTGTGACATTTCAACTAATCATAGTTGAGAATATAACATATTGATGAATGCTTAATTAACATTTATATATCTGTCTCTGGCATAGACCAGAAGTGGATTCACCTCTACAACCGATCGATTAATGTGTATTATTGGGCGTGTTTACAGTTGTATGAAGGTATATAAATGGGAGTGGGAAGCAAACAATCAATCTAAGGCGTAGTCATTGGTCCTCTTTTCTAAATACTTTATGCCGAGCATGTATTCAAATTCTCTTTACATGAGATTTGGATCTATTTCCTACAAGTTTCCACTTTGTTTATTATAGGAGGCTGAAGATTTAGGAAATAGTTGGTTTCAAAGGGTTTCTCAACCTCTAGGACTGTTTATCGGAGTACTATATTTGTGATCGCTGGGATAAAGTAAACATTTATAGGATTTCCTCCATCGGATTTCTACGATTTGTTATTTGGCGTAGTAATTTGGCCACCATAATAAACTAACGTTTGTCAGTGGTTTTTATGCTGGGCTACCTGGAGTATCTGTTTGGCCTCCGTCATTTCCTGCCCTGTAAGGGCAGTAAATAAACTCAACATGTTGGCAGAATTATACAGCTACTTTCATCTGGATTATAGAAATATTTATATATAAACAATTATCAGTTGAAAAATGCCCGAAAGATAGGAAGTAGTTACTATTTTCTACAACTATAGACGAAAATGGGAATCGTCTTTTATCAAACCACGGGCGTTTTTTACTAATTTGAACTTTTATACTTAAATAACTCAAGGACAGACATTGCATCTCTGAACTCACGGTGAGATCACTGTTTCGTATGTTGACTAGTGATGTTTGCTGAATGTCTTAGCCTGCAGACGCTGTATTATTGGGCGCAGAGCTGCTGGTTTATTTGCCAAATTATTTGACCCTTCTCTTGAATAGTTAGCGTAATTGATACGCCGTTTAGCTGACAATCAATTGATTTGACAATTAGTTCCTGTCTAGCACTGACCAGTCATACGGTTGCTAATGTTTGTAGCTTTACGTCGTATACTAGTTACTTCTGTTATATTAGAGTCGTTATCATCCTCGTTATATTTACTTTTTTGTTTTAGTTGCTTAATATAAAGTGTCAGCTCTTCAAGCGTAAGTTTTTCAGTGTAATTTTAATATATACAAACTTATGCAAAATACTTAGTTTAAAATGTTATAGAGATCATAAGTATTTTCTTTTACTTTGTTTATTAGGTTTTTATATGCGTACTTTTCTTTGACTTCCAAACTTTTCTTTCGGATTTGTTTTTTCCCCTATCTCATCCTACACTTGTCCATTTGTCAATTATCCGGGCTCCATCTACCTGATATATTACTTTATTTTCTTCCCAGCTGTGTAACTACTGAAATTGATTCCACATGCTATATTATCCTGATCTCGATCTTTTCTCGATTGTTATACCGGATTTTGTCGTATATAGATAGTTATTTGTCAATTACTTTAAAACACGATGCGCAGGGTCTTATCTCATTCTTTTCCATGATCTATTTTTTTCAGAGCATTTTTGCTTGAATGAATATCTAGTACTTCCGCATATAACTTTACTGTAGTATCTATTTTAGTAATTAGCAAAATTGGCATTTGGGTGTTATTTCTCCTCTTTTCTTCATTAAATACTATTCCTATCCCTCACATGCGCTTCTCGCTGTTGCACCGAGTTCTTTCATTTCCGTTATCGACCGCTTCGGCTAACGCTCCTTGTTTTTAGTTATTTTTCAGTTCAATGCCTAAATGGGGAATTATTAAATTTACAATCGATTCCTTTTTTTTCCATCTTTAACAATGTATACCAGAGTTCTTATTATAGATTTATTCTTTCACCACTCTATTTTGGACGTTATTGCCCTTTTAGCTTAATATCTTTCCCAAGAGAACTCATGAAGTCATTAATATGTATGTCAAACCTCCTGTTGTTTAACGCTCTCTACATTTTTTAAAATTATTGACTGAAATTTTATAACTGCAATTCTGAGCTGAAAGGAAGCATAAACCTTGAACGTTCTGTTATCTATAATCCTTATCTCCCTTTCTTTGTTCCGGTTTCTGCCTTTTTAACTTTCGTGAGATTTATAGTTTTTTATTTCTACTTTCTATTTTTCGATTATTGCACTTTTTATTTTCCGTTCCGGCATTATTTTGCATATAACTCGAGCTTCGTATTCCAAGAGACCTCTGTTTTCGATATGACGACCGGTTGGTGGTAGCTTCTCGCTTGCTTTTTTCAAATGTCATAAATAGTGTAACACTTCGTTTCACGCTCACGTTTCGTCTGTCCAGTTCTAATTAGGAGCACTCTGAATGTTTGCTTTTTATGATCTATTATGCAAAATTCCCTCGTTTTTGATCTCTTATACTTTCCGCCATCCTTCTTATTTTCTATTATTTCATGTTTCCTTTGGCGCGCCTTTATTAGCTCAATATTGGCATTGGAAGTGATCCATTTATCCCTATTTTCCCCACTCAATTAGCACTTGCAGATGCCTGGAATGTCGCTACTAAGAATATGAATAATTCTTGTTTACTTTCACTATCAATTGAGCACGTATCATGGGAATATAGGCCTTCTTGTCTCATAATCCATTTATAGATGTTAGCCATGTTTACTGATGTTCGTTATATATTCATGTCATTTAATATCAATATACTTATCACTTTACTTTCTTGTTTTCATGCCACCTTTTTCTATAATTTCCTTTTTCCTATTTTTTTCTTATAACTACTTTTTATTAATATCCTAATTTACTAGTTTTTATTGATGCACGACATTCTGGTGAATACTTGATTGATTTTTTACCTTTCAGTGCGTTCATCATGCTCCAGTAGTAGGTGTCATCACAGATTATTATTTTGATCAAATAAGATGATTGATTATTCGAATATTTCTCAGCTTCCCAACGAGATATTGCTAAGAGTTAGCCAATTTTATAAGCATTTTACTTTACTCTTACATATTTAAAAATCATTTCCTTTCAGCAATATTTACTTTCATTCACCATTATCCTCATCATTATTTTTCCCCCAATATTTATATTTTTACAGATCATTCAGTATCTTTCTGGTAAAGATGTCGTTCTTTCTGTTTGTCAAGTTTCGCGCCGATGGAGAGCTTTAGTTAAGAGTAACTTAAGCAGAGTGCCCAGGTTAGCTGAATTCGAACAGTTAGGAATGCGCATTTTGTATAGGCTTACAAGAAATTTAGCGAATGAATCCAAATAGAGGAACTATATGCTTTTCAGGATTCCAGCCCATTGTCACGTATATGTGATGGATATCGACCCGACAACTAGTGAGGATAATAGTGGTAGAAACCCCATCATACAGTATGAATTCACTGCGTTTGATACATCGAGAAATGGTAAGTGGGTAGTTATTTCATAAACATTATAATTATTTCTGGCTTATAGCGCCAATAGAGTATCAGTTTTCAGACTATAAAAAAATGCGAAGATCCTGCTTGCGAGGAAATGATGAAAAGCTGAGAGGAATGTACGTACATAATCAAAGGAGTGGGGGTATGGAGGTGGAGTGGTACAGAGGTGGTGGTTTAGCTGTAGAGAAGCTTGAAACCGAAATCGCTCTTTCGGTGAGTAAAACTGGTGAATGAGGATAGAAAATTTAAGTATTGGCGTGACGAAATTCTCCGACTAAAAAGGTGCCATTACAGTTATTGTCCTTCTTGGAACTTGAAGGTCTTCGTTTCCACGTTTATAAGAGAGGGCGAAAGCTAATGTCGCGACGAACAGATGAACGACTGGCACATGCAATTGCCTTTTGTGAAGATGTCTGTGGAAAAGTTGATCCCAGGTATAGTTTTTGAATAATGTTCAAGTATCTAAATATATTATTCTTTGTTTTATAGTAATATTGTTTGTTATACGTTTGCTTCGCAAGAAAATTATAGCAATTTTGGGCATGTATTGCCCCATTTTTAATTAAATTATGCTTAATATGTAATACTTCTTGCAGAGCTCTGCTGTTGTCTTCTCAGAACCAGTATTTTGCGTGGTGTCTTGGTCCTCTTTCTTTACGTCGACTTTCATCATTTCATCGTCTGGACTCTCTTGTGCTAGAGAACATGACTGGGACTGATCTTCTTTCCAGCGGAAAAGATGGGGTTGACATTAGACGACTAAAGTTTTTGCGTCTGAAATTCGATCCAAAACACCAACAGGAAGTTGAAAACATGCTGTGGATTGATTTAGATGGTAAGATACTTAATAAGCAATTTTTGTTAGTACATCAACAAACTTCACGTTAATATTTAATGTAATTTTAATTTAGGCTCACTTCTGCTTTCACTAGCATCAGCTCATGTGCGTAACTTGGACTTTAACGCCTTCGGTGGTACATACAACACCATCACCGCCATCACAGCCAGAGACATGTGTGAATTCATCAAGGTCTACTTTTCGTTGAATGATAATGAACTATATTGAATACGTTTCAATTATATTTAGTATAAGAAACTTACTAATATTGATTTATTTCGATCAATTTTTGATATATCTATATTGGAAAGTACAAAGCTATAACTTTAGTTAGTTTTTATTTCAGACGTGGCGATGGCTCCGCTCTCCTTGGCTTATCAGATCTATAACTTTCAATTCAGCTGTTACAATCAGCGAATTTCGTACCGTAGCTTATCGTATGGGAATTTTTGGGAAGGAACACCTAATAGATATTCCCTACTGTAGATTTAGGACTTTCCATCCCAGTAATCCAAGCGCCAAGCTAGAGCTGTCATGTTATGGAAATGGGGTAGGACTAAATTAAAAGAAGAATTAGTTTTATGGAAAATGAATTTTTGAAATATATATAAAATTAAATAATTTTATAGATGGCTGTTCAATGGTCTTTCCGTTCAGGATATTTGTCCTCTTGAAATTATCAGCTCTTCAATTTTCACACTGGTTTTTAACATAGTGTTGTATGCTTTAATTATATAATGAGTACTTTTTTAAATAATAATAGCAATTTTATTATATTTTATTAAGAATGGGTTTTAATGTTAAAGTGTAGTTCATTCACATCGTTTTTAAAACCCTTCTAATCGCTTCGAAGTAGAATTTGTTAAAGCATTGTATACATCTATGTGCTGATGTTTCTTCTGATGAAGCCTTTTAGCTAATTATGAGAATCATCATCTGTCGCTTTGTTTGTTATTTTAATTAATTAATGATAGTATGTGCTTTTGTATATATTCTTTCTTATTTAATTCTTAACATTGTCTCGGGTATTTCATTGATTTCGTACAGAAAACTAAAATTTTCGCTCATGAAAGAAAATACGGTATGATCATTTTGTACAACAGTGTTTTTGCTAATTAATAAATGGAATCTAGTATAACCTAGCATTGACTATTAAGAGGCAATAGGAGAGAGAGTAAGAGAGTTACTGAGTTCGAGTTAGTAAATAATGGAGATATGTTGAGAGATTTGGAAGATAATCTAGGTTTTGTACTGTAATGGCCACGCTGAGAGGATGCTAAGACACCAAACAGTAGAAAATGACACGTAAGTGGAACTTGGTAATGGACTCATAACAATTTCCGGACGCATGTCCTCCATCATCGACCATTCATACCCATATGAATCCAACAGGAATATGCACGGTTGACTCGCTTAAGGTCGGAAGGCGAAAAATCTGTACTCTTCCCCATTATAGGAGTAAATCGAGCATCCTAGAAAAACGTCAAATCACAGGTTATCTCTCAGTCAGTAGTAGCTACATTTATGAAACACATTGTTTTCCTCTTCTTCGATTTCCTACTTTATTTTCCCTCTTCCGTTTATTTATTACACCATACCTTTGCTTCAATCGTGCTCTTGCCATTCCTACTTCCCTCGTTGCTTTCGTAATGCATTATAGACAAATAATCATATGCCTCTCCATAGTACGAAAGTCCAAGGTTAGATAGTTTGTCGAAATCACCATTTGCTCCTGAATATTATGCCAAATGAATATCACTCTTGTTATTTAATATTTATTAAGTTCTTATACCTGGAATTACATTCTGCCACACGATACGTACGAAATTATCACGATCGTCGCGTTGATGTTCATGTATAAAGCCTTAACAAATTATTGAAACATTTTTCAGCATTTAAAGGGGAAATAGAAAATAATAAGTGTGATAGTCACCAATGACATGCATGAGTTCGTGCACTATAGTGGCGTAGTCGATACACTCGTCAGCTAGGGACACCTGCTGTCGTCCTCCGACCCGTGCAAAATCGGCATAGCAACTAAATCTAGGATATAATTAAATAGATCTACGATATAATTTAACTTTTAATAATATAAAACACTTATTATGTAAAACCTAAATTATATTCAGCACAATATTACGATATTATTACAGCTGAACCTACCCATCCAGTTTCGCGATAACGACATAGTCCTTGTCATGAGCCGTTTTTGGTACAAAGCGAATGCACGTCTTCTTTTGATACGCAGCTATTGCTCGAGCAATAACAGCGCGTTGAGTATCACCTGAGAATAATTACGTCTAAAAGACTTAGAAGGAGACTTTAATAACTAATAAATATGAAAACTTCGAGGAATTGTTGTGAAATACACAAGCCAGAAACTCAAAAAATTCTATCAGGCTTAGAGAGCAAGAAATTACTGATAAGTGGTCAGTTTTACTAACTATACGCTGTGGACAAAATGTACGGCACTCTCCCGTTCGGCCATTTATCTTTGTCACTAGATACTCCTACTCCACCTCTTCTGGCTCTCTGTAATACTGAGATTGAAATGTATCTATATTTCAGAATTAAATGTATAGTTCAGGATTTTTCCTAGTAATATTCACTGTACTGCCATAATTGTTTTTCAGGCAATCATATCAAATATGTTAACATTTTTGTGATTAAAAAGGGTGTTGAACAATGATGCTTTTCTGGAAATCACTTAAATGTAGCCTATATCCACATGACGTCACCTAGACGCTAATTCTATTTGCTCAAACAAACAATTCTGGATTGGTACATGGAATATTAACTGTTGAGAAGATACGTGCTAATTCCCCAAAACTTTCAGATTATTAAAACAACCTTACGATATTACGATTTCAAAAATAAATATAAATATAGATTACCCTGACTGGAAATCTTTGGTCGTTAAAAAGTGATTTAGATCGATGTTGAAAAGTAGAAATTTGCGCCGCATTAATAAAGTCTTCTTCGGAGAGAAATGTAAATTGTGATGATGCTGATGACCATATAAAGAGAATAAACCAGGGAAAATAGTGAGGCCTCATTATTCTGGAAAAATAATTGCTCTTGGTGGTAAATTCTTATGAAAAAAATTTGTTATCACTAAAAGTTATAAAGAAACGAGAGATTTAAAACCTTGGGGCTAGACCTTATTTTATATGAAGTTACGATAATATTTTAGTTGTAACAGGCAACAAAATAAACTCCGAAAAAAATGTAAGATTAGTATGGCAGTTTTATTGAATGCCATCAAAACGGAATTTCGTTACGAAACAATAATAATGCTTTGATAAGTTAAGAGCTATTAAAAATTTTGGAAAAATTGAATAATGACAGAAGAATTGTCAGCTAAGTGATTGGGTTCTGTAGTTGAGCAGAGACAGATGGCTTCCAATCACATACACACAGAGGTGTCTGTTAGATCGTGTTCCCATTCGTTTTGACGTGAAACGGAACTCTGAGGCGTACATATGCCGGAAAGACACCAACCGGTCCCACCAGTGATACTGTCGGCCTAATACTTGGACAATATCATTTCCCAGACAGATGAGTGTCACCGTTGAAAAGCCAAGCTTGAAAACACTATCTTTAACAAGCTATTCCTTTCTGAAGTACTCTTGAAACTTATAAATGTTATCTACTAATCATTTAAAAGACGAACAGAAGAGTAAAATTACAATTTTTAACTGGTAGATATGGTTGACAACCACTATGAATGCTTCTAGAAAGTATTAGGAATATTTATATATAATTTACATTATCGATCGAAAAGCTTATTTTCCAAGTTGTTAAGATCGCTTCACTCTTAAACTAGTTGTTCTACTCAATTTCACTTAGAAATTTTAGCTAAATTGACGAAATAATTTGTTGTAAATTAACTGAAGCAAAAATTGTCACGCCTAGTTTACTATTTGCAATTAATTTCTAAAATATTCTGCAATATCATCTGTGCCGTTGCTCATTGTTTGTCCTACGTTTTTTCCGTGTAACTGCCGACTGGACTGCGGAAGAACCCGAAGAAATAATAAGAGGACAAGACCAGTTAAGACAGGTTTCTGCTTGCTTGCACGATAAACGTCTAGCTGATCACACTTCCGTATTTCTTTACTACTAGCTTTACCTCCATATTTAATAATACCATATATATTAGTATCTATATTATGTGTTTTAATTTTTGCACTCTTTCGTACGCTGTTTTCTCATTTTTCCTAGTGCCTCCCTCAATAGATATCTTAACGTAAACATATGCACTGACCTCTCCCAGGGGCACGATTGACCGACTGCCCCTGTTCTTACGTCTTTATGCAGTATTACGGACTAGTCATTTTATCTCTTCATATTTTTATATTTTATAATTTCTTGGTTTTATCCGAAGCAAGAACAGAGTGCTTTTTGATTGTCGGTATATTGAGATGTCCTGCTCATCCGGAAAAGGTCAAAGGAGTGAAAATCGATCTTGTAGATGAAGACTGTAAGTATCAAGCATTAGCATGAAGTTAGAGCAAGTATATGCTCAGTGGAACATATGCAATATAAAATTTAGATTGTAGTAAGCTTATTTTACAACATATTTTCAGCTCTACCACTTGAAATTGACGATATCATGGGTAGGACATGGTCTACTACTAACGGATCATTCACAGGTAATATTCCTATAACTTTTCGTTATAAATAAATAAATCGTAAATGTTAAATAATTTATACTGTATGAAAAAAACAACAAAATCCATACACTATATATTTCAAATAAACAAAAATATATTATTTTAATTGTTTAACAAAGTCTTATTAAGTCTTGTAGACTCATAGATTTTTACTTTTCCCAGACTTAAGTCGCCATTGTCTTTAGTTTCGGGTTGTGGCTCTGATTTCGGACCTCTTAATACACCAGATCCTTTCCTACAAATTGACCACTTATGTCCTCATAGAAGAACCGGGATAACTCAACAAGTTCAGGTTGATGTAATACCCATCTTTCTTCCTAGGACGATAAATCTTGGATCTATTTATCTTGACAGATATTTGGAAGATGAAGTTGTTTGAAAATTGTTTACCCATTGAATACCGTTTAAATCTTTACTAATGAATAAAACTTTCAATTGATTGTAAGAACAATTGCAAAACATGGAAATGCAAGGTTAAATGCTGTACTTTCCCAAAGTTAAATCAAACGTACAAATCTTTGCATTCTTCAAAGCAACATAATATCTTCATTCTTCTTGCATGATCTACGTTGAACTTATTAATGAGCGTTTGGAAGTGATAGGTCTTTTGACTGACAATGTTTATTTGAAGGTAGTTTAACAAGTAGCAACATGGAAAATAATAAGTTATTAATACAAACTAATTTTTGAAGAGTTTCTCTCTTGACCTTCCTACATTTGTCCGCAACGCGAACTTTAAATCTGGAATTGATTCAAACTGAATATTATCAGTATAACCCGTGGAATGAGGATTTCCTATAGCTTTTCCACTCAACTAAGGTCTAAAGATAGTAATAATCATTTAATGACCTAGTTATTTATAATCCCTACAACACATTTTGGTAGAGCGTTATTCTACTGGAAGGCAGGAAGAACACCAGAAGACTTCCATGAATATAAATGGGTTTCCAGTACTTATTTATTTTTAGTAGTCATTTTGGTGGATATAAAGGCTAATTCTGCCATACTCGTTGCGCTGTGTACCTCCCATACTATCATCACCAAGGTTTCGAGTCTAGCAATTTTTCTTTTCTTTCCGTAAACCCCAACAATATGAGTTTATATTGTTAAATCATCCAAAGAAAATGCCTTGTCTTCTCATGATTAAAAATCATCTTCATTTATGTTAGAAAATTGTTCCATACTGAAAGTTCCTTTATGTTATATTATCTATTTAGAGTACCAGTAAAATATATATTCTCTGTGGAGATACAAAGTTACAGGATATGTTTGACACCTCAAAAACAACTCATGGGAAACACTAAAGTCTGGCCGTGCTTCTCAGTGAAGAGCTTCTGTTTTTCATTCATACAAAATTGAGCTATAATGCCGTAGGTTGTTAATAAATGCTAGGAGTGTATTCCGTTCACTTTTAGACCCTCGGTGACAGCCTACTTCAGTAAAAAACCACAAGCGTTCTACGCCATTACAAGAGAGATAAAAGCAATCAGATTGTTTCTGGTAAATATTTCAACTTAAATTGATTGAGAATGTGAACTGATTCCATCCCTGAGCACCTGATATATAACGAAATGTAGGTGAACCCACAACTTGGTATTTCAAACGTGTTTTCTACCTCTCGACTGCGACAAACATGTGAAACCCTCTAAGAATATCATAAAGCTGCTGGCTTATTATTTGTAGTACCAACAAATTTAGAAAATGTTAAGCCTGCTTTAACCACCAAGTGTTGCGATTGTCAGACTACTTCATTCAGTACGAAGATATGAATGGCCTTTCCACGTCGGTGGGGTGGACAGTAACTATTCGTAATATTATAGTTTTCGAAATGCTAGTAAATGTTTAGTGACTGCATATCACTTATTATCATGCCTTTAATATAGCAAATGAAATTAACAGACCATTTAAATGTTTGAACTTAGTGTAAACAATAGAACCACAGTCTAGTAAAAATACGGTATTAAGTTTATTCACCTGTACATTGCATAGTAACAATTAGAGCTACAGTAGACATCTTACGTATTCATGATAGCATGAGGGTATATTTCGAGAGGTTTTAACCTGGTATTATTTGAAAAGATCATTTCATTCACAGTCTGGTCCAATACTAGTGACACTACATTGGAGAGTAGGATTCACACCTCCACCAGGTACTAAGAACTCCCAGTCTCCATTCGAATTACATTTAAGGTAATTCAACGGCAGAGAAGCAGCACGACAACTCCCATTCATGACATACACTATTCCTTTCTGTAAAACAAAGTCGTAAAGCTGGTCTAGTATAAATATACAAATATTTAGACTTGGAAAGCAGACGCATTTAATGATGAATGGTAATAATAGAAATTTTGAAGAAAAAATATATTTAGAAACAATCTTACATCTAAAATTTGTACAAGTACATCTCTGTTGGCGTCTGCGAAGCATGTATAAGTCGCGAATTCACAACCATATTCCTTTATGTATTGTATTTCGATGCGACCATCGCGAGTAATATCAGTGTGAGCTGATGATTTCACTAAAGGATTCTTCTTTGAACACGTGGAACATTCTGAATACTAATTGATGAGCGTTAGGTGCAAAGCATATGTCATTCTATGATTATATTTGATTTAAACTGTTATTGCAAGCTCACGCGCACCGGTTGTAGTCGTAGTCGTAACTGCAGTCGTAGATGCGTTAGTACTAGTGATGGAGGCAATTGTAGATGTCATGTTATTATTACTGTTGGGGACTGGTGTGGAAATTAAGACATTATTGATCGGTTTTGTTGTTTTTATTGTTCCAGCAGTTGGTTTTACGGGATTAGCAGGAGGAGATTTGGTACTTGACGTAACTGTCGTCATAGTTACTCTGTAACTATTATGTATGTAGTGATAAAAAATAAACATCGGATATTTTTTCCAGTTTAGAAGGTGAATATCGTACACTGCTAATATTACAATATAATACAATAACTACTTTTAGCATCAGATATAAAAATAAAAATCAACTGTGATTCTATCAATTGCATTAAAACTACTATTTATCGATAACTATCAATTAACACCTTGCTAATCCCATATTAGAATCATTGCTTTTATCCAGAGCTAAACACTCAATATTATTTATATTGTGATATACTGGACCATTTATTTTGCTGATTAGTAAGAAATCAATAAAAAGATATAAAATTTAATCCATTTTAACTGGTAAAATAGTGTTATTTAGATTTCAATCCTACTCCATGAACATTGATTAATGCAAAACAAATGCATTAGCTTAGGATTAAGAACTGTTAAATTTCAGTCCGCTTAAATTAAACGGCAGTCAAAATACAGGATTCAGGACTGAAGAAGCACAACTGACTGAACGTGTTTCTTCACCTCCCTTGTTCCTACTAGTAGTAATTGTCTGAGGGGCAAAATACCTGACAGCACAATTATATAAGTCATATATATGTTGTTGACCAATAATTCTCATTCTCACTAATATAGGTGTCGCTGCTAGTAAACAACGAATAAATCTATATTAGCAAATTAATCAAGAACCTACGATGAATCACAAAATTGCAACTCTCTTCATCAATGTCCACCGTATGGACAACGTAGAAATAATGGTTCCAATGTAAACATATTTTAATATATATTTTAATATGCCTCAATTCTTTGTGAAGTAATCCCTTTATGAAATGCTTAAATGTAATTATATTGTAGTACAAATTTACATAGGAAATTGATAATATTTACGACCGAGATCTTTTTCCTCAGCTCACTTACTGACTAGGAATTACGTGCAAATCTATACTTAAAAACTAACATATAGCGTATTAAACGATGTAGACACATTCGTAGTGATTGTTGTAGTCACCTGTGTAGTGTCTGACATAGCAAAAGGTCCAGCAATACACGGCTTCGCCGTGGTTACTAGCACTTTTCTGGTCGTTGGGTCGTCGTAATCGATTGTACGGTTGCCGTTAACGGTGTCACGGTAGTTGTTGAAGTCGTAGTAGTAGTTAATATTGATTTAGTCATGGGCTCTGTAACTGGTATCGAAATAGTTTTGCTAGAAAGTGTGATAGTACAATTACTCGTTGTAGAATTGCTAACGCTTTTGATACTACTAGGTGTTGTTGGGAGCATCTTTGTATCGATGTGACACTGAAGTGGCAGGTTGAATAACAAATGTAAGTGGTTAATGTTGTCGTTGTAGAATGTCCAGTAATCGTTCTCGCTTTCCTACAATTGTAGGATTTGTTATAGGCTTATCACTAGCTCAGAAGACAGGGCACATGCATACATATCATCACATAATGTTGGAAATTATAGTACTTTTGAATGGGCCAAAAACTGTAATGGTAATGAATTGTGACTAAAGGAAAAAATTTGAAAAATAATTATATCTGCTAATGATGGGCTTGGGCTTGAGAAATTTTTTCGAGAGTCTAAGTCAACTTAGATCTTAGATCTCGTTTCTCCAGTTACTACTTGTAATATTACTAATTTCGAGTTCATTAGTAAATGTAACTCTTCTTAGTACACTTTGGTTTCTTACTTCTGAACGGAATAGCTTTTAATAACTGCAATACTGTTTCAGCGTCAAACTACGCATCTAAAAAAGCTTAGTTCAACAGTAATTCAAGAAAAACAAGAAATACATGAAGTTCGTCTTTTTAGAAGGCTAGATATCATAGTGTAAATACGACCATTTGTGTGCTAATCCAAATAATACATTTCCCAATCGGAAGATATACAACGTGTGATAGATGCATCACCAAAGGATAATACGTCATTTGTTCCGGTGAAAATAGAAAACTGATCACTTTTGAGAAAAGCTTATCAATGCAGAACATGTCTTAGTTAAGAATTTTATATTACAGAACTTTATTTAGCTAATATCAGCTTAAAAATAAGCTAGAATCCTTTTGCGATATAAGCAAACCAATTAGAAAGAGGATGAACAAGAAAGAAATGTTAAATAAACAATACTACAAATTATTAGGTGTACGCAGAAGTTCTAGTCGTTTTTTTCTCTCACAATTTTCATTTTATTTCCATAATATAGAAAATGCAGTTTAATCATCGAAATATTTCCTCTCGCTTTTTATGACTTTCTGCCATCTCTCGGGTAACTTTAGGATTGCTTCGTCAAAAACGATATCGGCTTGGAGGCAATGAAGTCGTCGATCCATTTCCGCACCTCAGCCACATCTCGAAAGTGCTGTGCCACTAGACAGTTCTGCATCGACCGGAATAAACGGTAATCCGAAGGCGTCAAGTCCGGTGAATACGCCGCGTGCGGAAGAACTTCCCAGCCTAAGTTCAAAACAGTTTGCTGAGTACTAAGAGCAGCATGAGGCCTAGAGTTGTCATGCTGCAAAATGACCTTCCGAATTCCTTGTCCAATAAATGGTCTTTTCTGTTCTATTGCATCCAGCAAATCAATCAGTCGACAACCGTATAATTCTGTTGAAGGAGTTCATAGCACAGCACACCCTTCATTTCCCACCAGATGCACAGAAGGACTTTTTTGCCGTGGATGTTGTTGGCTGTCCGGCGTCTACCCATGAATGTGTGTGCTTAGGACTGTCGTACAAAACCCATGTTTCTCACCAGTAATAATTTTCCACAAAAAGTTCTTCCTGCGTTGTCTGGCAAGCAACGAGATGCACGAGTTGAGCCGGTGGCCAATGCTGTCTTCGGAGAGTTCACGTGGTACTCACTTTCCGAGCTTGCGACTTTCCCCATCCCATGCCATCGTCTCGCGACTGCTGCTTTATCAGCTCCTAGCCGTTCCGCGAGTTCTTCTTGGGTCTGCGACGGATTTCCACCCAGTAATCATTTCAAAGCATCAGTCTTTGGCGTTCGTGGTGTCGCAGAGCGTTGTCGGTCACTGACATCAAAATCACGAGCTCTAAAACGTCGAAACCAATATGTGTGAGTACTGTAGGAGAGAAGACCTTCACCCAGTGCAGAAAATATTCATTTGCATGCTTCAGCACCGTTTTTGCTTGTTGGAACTCGTAGAGAATAGAATGTCGAATATGCAGTTTTGGTGGCTCACCGTACCCGAACTGCTTTGTGAGCTTATGCTTACCCTTCAATCGAGACTTATGACTTTTCACAAACTACGGAGCCATCACTATGAAAACGCGAAAGAGCGGCGATTTTTTTAGCTATTAATATTTATACGAAAGCGCTGGAAAAAACGAATAAAACTTCTAGATGCATGGAATAGAACTTATTCTAAAGTTTTCAAATAGTGAAGATTACTTTATCATAAATATATTAATTCTACTTTCATAAAATACGTAATTGAAATATTCTTACTACCTTGACACAAAAATGTCTGTAAACAATGGCTAAACATTAAATTAACTGTGGGTATATGCTAATAATTTGGTGTAAGGTGACAACGGTCTAAACTGAAAATATTTAATAGAAGACGTTGATATGTTGCAATGTTTAGTAAGGCAGTTAATATATGAAAACAATACAAGCAAAGAATAGCCTTCCTACTGTTTTAAATCTTGCGTTTTAAAAGAACTGCTAAGCTAGAGTTTGATGCTACTATAAATTCACCCTATGTCAAATACTTTCAGTATAATTAGATATTATTAAAGAATAACAGTAATTTATTCTTTATTGTAAATAAGTATTGCATATCTTATAGCCGTTATTGTTTGAAGACTTCTAAAAAGCTCGTTTTCCTAGATTTGTTTTAGTTTTTATCCTCACTTTTTTTTTTCTTCATATTAAAATGGTGATTTTGTTAATTTAATAGCAGTATTAACTCGTATAATATACACTTAGCTATAGCATACAAATTAATCGTCTTTTTTCATTAATTGCGACAATATTCATGTGACTTTTTAGGGATAACGTAATATTAATGACGAACAATCCTTGTCATCTACCAACCTTACAACCATTAATAAATGAAAGAATATTCTCAAAAATATAGCAATTATTAAAAAAGGATAGTGAGCAGGTCGGTGGTTGGAAGAAAACAAGAAAATATATAATTAGAAGTGGCTAAACCCGGTTGACTATCGAATAACGATATTCCGATAACAGATCATTAACACTATTTATACATCGCATTTGCTGGATACACATAGTAAATAAAATACAAATGAAAAAATTAGGCACAATAATAAATTTACCACAGAAATGTTTAGAAATGGACGGGTGAAAGTCACATCCCAATCGTGTACGCCTTCAGTTTTGAAAGTGGCATGTTTATAAGTAACGAAAACTGACAGCTTACCCAGGTACTGTTGCCATACATGAATAGGCGGAATCTAAGAAGCAGAGCAGAAATATTGTTTGGGGGATCCCTGAGTGCATCACTTTGTCGAATAAACGGGTTATAACATTATCGTGGTAATGTCGAGGTAACCTCTTGACCATATTTCCATTGAGTGGGAAGAATGTTGCTCATTTTGGGGAACTCTGTCGAGAATCGCATATGGACCACTTCCTCCATACAGAGATTATAAAAGTCAAATCTCTTTTATAGCTGAACATGTAAAATAAATAATACAACACAGAAAAAACAATCTCACATTCTCCATTCCTAATTCCAAGAGTATATTCCTTTTAATCAATCAAAACCAAACTGTTTTCACCACAAATCTGTGTTTGCATCAGTTTATTCCATACTTATTAGCACTATTCCTGTATTATTTAGATTTAAGAAAATATTCGTTGTGATCTTCCCAATTCTTCTTTTACTGAAACTTATTTAACTTGGATATTTTGGTAAAAAACATAATATATTGTTTGTAATTTTTTATTATCGCATTAAATAAGGGACGATAGACAGCAGGTCCATGTATGGTTCTGATATTGTGAGCACAAATCAGCTGAGTTACATGGTTAAATTAATTAAGCTTAAAGTTGGTATTTGAGAATTAAATGTTTGATTATTACGGTTTGGAAATGATGTTTTTGTAAGTCAATCCAATCGGGAGTTTGCAAAAGCTGAATATTTTTTTGAATTCTCTAAAATCAGGAATTCTAAAATGTCAACTTTTATTATTATAGACGTAAATTATATATATATATATATATATATAATTTTGAGTTGGAACTTATCAGTTAAAATACCTAAAAGTTTATCTTGTTTTAGACACATGAGGTATTGTATTGTATGGTTTCTTCCGATAAAATGCTGTCAAACTGGTTATATGTTTGGAAAAATATATTCTATTCCAGTCATTAATGAATATTAGATAAGACCACCATTAAAAACGTTGATATTTACTCTGTTTGGCGACTTCCTCTGTGCGAAGGAAGAGTCGATAACAAAAAAAGTGGAAGAAGGAAATTATAAAAAGTATAGGTCTAAGTTATAATGCTTTTCACAGGCCTGCATCATAATTAATTGTCCCTTTCAGGTATCCTTCATTAAATAATATGTGGCTCTGTAGAGGCTGAGCAACCTCTTTTACCTGCAAATACATATTAGTATTACAATTCCAATAGTTTTAAATTAATAAACTTTCACCTCTTCACTGTTTTTCATGGCGTTGAACCATTTAGTAAGCTTTGGATATTTCTTGCCAGGGAAATTATTTACATCTAAATCGGTTACTCCATCCTGAATAAAAATTTACAATAAAACAATCTAAATTCATATATTGAATACTGAAAATTCACCTTGTGTGTCCATATCCAAATTCTTTCCACAAAGGGGTATGTCATGTAGTCGGCGAATCCTGCTGTCTCTCCTCAAATATTCAGTAATTAACTAATCTACATTATAAGCATCTTCAAATAAAGCGCTTCATGTAAAAGTAGCCTTGTGTAATTTCATATTTTGCCAATTTTTACGACATCAAACTGAAACTTGTTTCTAAAACCAAATATCGTAATTGTATATTTCCCAAGCCTATAAATCAGTTGATTAATAAAAGCCGAACAGAAAACTAAGCAATCATTTCAGCCCATGATTACCTCCGAAGAATGTGTTGTTTAATGTGGCCTCGGCCACAGAGAGAGCATTGTTAAGTAATGCAAATTTTCTTTGATTCTGGTTTTCATTCCGTTGTGATTCAATAATGATGTAGTAGGCTGCAGTCATCTAAAACCATCATCACCAGTATAAATAAGGCTTCAACTTTAGTTTTTGCAGTAATCACCACATCTTGTAACTGATTGGCTATCATCCTCTGCTGTGCTCTAAGAAATGGATCAGAAGGAAGAACGGTAGATTCCGGATAGATCCAATCAAGATATTCGCTGATAAGAGCGGAATCGGTGATAATCTTCAAATACCAAGAAAGAATAAAATAACAATGTATGATTAGATTGAAAACAAAAATATAATAGATATTTATGGCCTCACTTTGCCGTCATGTTCTAATACAGGAACTTTGCCCTGGGAGTGTTTTTTTAACAGAAATGCAGGCTTCTCGTTGAGGTTCACATTTACTATCTCAGCACTGCAAAACTATACCATGTAGTGAATTTAACCTTAACCTCAAACCCTTTTTTAAAATAACTTTATTCATCTACCTAATGTTTTTCTTGGCCATGTAAATAAGTGTTCTTTCACACCAAGGACAGAATCTCATAGCGAACAATCGCATTGATCCACTCGGCTCCGGTAATGTGTCGCCTGTGTAAACAATACATAACACAGATATTTACCATTCTTCAATGATAGATAAGTCATTAATAAATTTCCAAGTGTTCTTTAAATAATGTTCTTGGAAACTTCCCATTTACAAGTAGACGTAATTCAACTATTATTTACCACGTGGTGGACAATATTGAATATAATTACCTGTTTTGAGAGATTTGGACATAATCCCAGTAATTTCAGCCATAACAGTTCCTAATGAGAAAATTACTGTAGAAGTGGTTAGGTAAGCTCGAATCATTGTGTTGAATTTAAACAGCATGAAGGCATTATAAGATCCTTAATAAATGCTAGCCTATATAGATGATATCTATACAAAGATATGAAAGTAGGAATAAGGCGAAGGCCAATAATATCTAGTAAATAGGAATATAAGGCTGGGAATACTAACTACTGAAAATCGTCAGAATTTCATTCACGAAAATTGTGTATTACAAAATGTATAATCTGACTCCGTTTAATATACTATTTTAAAGGCTTTTTTAAATATTCACGCTCTGGACCCAAGATTCAACTGCTGCTATTGATATACACTCTCTTCCAAAATTCTTCCAGTAGTCTTTTCTGACCTACATCGAACTTTCGGTAATACCATGAACACTACAAATCATATACAATAAAAGGATTTATTTACAATCTAAAACAATGACTTATCGATACAACTACTCTTTGTTTGTAATTTCAACTTAGAGCCCTTCATCAAAATTGGGTTTGCCACTTAGGTAACTATTAAAATAGTTCAGATAAGCTTCCAGTGGCTGTGTAGCAGAATATACCTGTAGTATACGGTTATAACTAGTCATTAAGAGTATAATAAAAATAAAAATATGTTTAAAGAAATACCTCAGGAAGTAGACTCATTTTCTGGAACCATCTACATAGCTTTGGGTATTTATTTCCTGGGAAATCTTGATGATGAAATGGAGTATTTCCTTGAGAAGAGAACACCCAGGTACGTTCAAAAAACGGAAAACAAAGGTAGTCAGAGTAGCCTGGTACTGCACCTAAAATTTTCTAATTTAAGGAATTAAGTAAAACAACGAGTAAAAATTACTTCAGTGAAAAATTTTTTTATTTTATTTCATTTCATTAAAAAAATGTATTTCTAACACCTCCGAAAAATTCTTCCTCAAGTTGTTTTTCCGCCATATCAAAAGCATTTTCTGCATTTTTAAATTTCTCTTCTTTTAACGATGGATCCTTTAACGCCATTATTAGTCCAAAAAATGCCGAAGGAATCTAAAATATAGCATAGTTGAACATTCAATGAATCATTTTAAAAATGCATATAAACTTACATTTGTAAGCTTCTCAGTAATTAGCTTCTGCTCATATTTTTTATACGGATCAATTGGAAGTATTCGATTCTCGGGAAAAACATCATCGATATATTCTGGGATAAGACCAGACTCAACAATTACCTAAGATATTCGATATATATTAAATAAATCATATTAATTCTTTAATTTTTCCAAATCTAACCACAGAACATGTATAATCTAAAGGCTCTAAAAATGGAATTTTGAGATTAAATAATCTCACATTTCCGTCATATTCTAGTGCTGGTACTTTGCCTTGTGGATGCTTACAAAAGTACCATTCGGGTTTCTCCTGTAGATCAATGTTGATCACCTCGCAACTAAATAGCATGATAGAACTAAACATGAAGAAAACTACATAATTTCTAAAACATTTACGGGATGTCCTTCTTAGCAAGATAGATTACTGCTCTTTGCGCCCAAGGGCAGAATCGCATTGAATAAATACGAGCAAATCCTGGCTTGGGAGCCGCAGGTTCAGGATCACCTTTCTTCAAGGCTCTAGTGTTGAGACCTTCGAGTGGCATTCTACAAATAGAAGTAGCAACTATTAAATCCTAAGAATGTTATTCCAACGCAACATTTTCAATATATCTTAGTATCACAAGGATAAAAGTATTGTAACATACTTCAAAGTACCAAACATGCAGCACAAGTATCTACTGAAATCAAAGTTAGCACAAAAAAGGAATGTGGATATATTTATAATTACCAAGGTTACAATATAAGCAATTTTAGGCATTACGTAAACAAATAGAATGTATTATAAGTGCGACATAACTGAATATATGCACAAACAATATCCCACCTTTCAATATTGAAACAATGTAGAAAAACGTTGAAAACAAGATTTTAAAACTTAGTACAGTATATGGCAACTATTTCATATCAAAACACAGTCAGTGGTTAGAGATAAGTTGCGCCACAATTTGCAGCAGTGGCGTGATCACAGTAAATCAATAGTTCCATGACTGTCATAATGTACAATTGATAGTAGGATAATACTGTATTACCACGTAAATCCTTCAAATAGTGTAACCAACGAGTTGAAAAGAGACACAGTTTGTCATGGTGAACTGTAATTTCAAGTCGCAAAACACTTAACTCTCCCGGAGATTTAAAATAGCATTAGCACTTCAAGTTGGAACGCGAATTCATTCTTAAGTTACTATTCATCAATTTACTATAAATAATTTATTACTACTTTGATTAATAGCTATTTGGTGCTGTACTAAATAAGACAACTAAAGGATGATGTTTATTTAGATTACATAAAAATTCCAGTGTTATACAAAACCTTCGTTTGAGCACGAACCTGTGATATGAAATGAACGTAAATATCACAAAAAAACCAATTACAAACAGAAAATCCATATACACTACAAACAATGAAACTAATGTGTACGCACATGAAGTAAGGAGGGCATGAAATCCCAAATCGGAATTTTTTTGGCTTCTCGGCTAATTCGAATCAAATTGTTATTTCCATTTTATGGTGTCCCGTTAGAATCACAGACTAACATTTTACATCTCATTAATTTAGCCATCTATATTTTATAGATATATGAATAGGCTTAAAATATAATTATTAAGTTTCCAAAATTTAAGCTAAATCAGCAGTAATATGAAAACGCAATCTGATGTAAATAAAGATACGTGAGAGTGAACATTGATAGCGCAGTTAGCAATATTTGTCAGCAACGAAATAAAAATGACAGCTAAAAGAAATATGGATTGAAATTTTAGACTTTTCTGTTAATACCACCTATCACCTTTTATTGATTGATATATAGAAAAATAGTTAATTACTAAGAATAATGCACGAAGTAAATTCATTCAGACCAGATATATATATATAGTGGTATGTCAATGGAAAACATACTAATAACAAAATTGTGTGTGAATTTCATTCACATCTAGATAATTAGAGTTTCGAACCATTTAACGGAATGCTGTAGCTAAAAATAACTTATGAGTAACCATCATGACTTAATTCGGCTACTTTTCTAAAAGTAGCTCACAGTTATATAGGCTAAAAAAGAAGAAGAAGGGATTCTTGTTCTTTTAATTAACCAGTGAGAATAATCAAAAAGGTAGAACAATAAGAATGAAATTCTTTTTTAAGTTTCTGAAGTTATATGAATGGTAACTAGTGAAAATAAATTAGGAGAAAATATTAACGATAAATTTTTGAATATTCAGAAAATAGGAATTATGATAAATTAATAAAATACAACTTGAAGAAAATTTGCGGAAGAGAACAGCTAGCTCTGCCGAAAAAAATAGACTTACAAATCTTATAACTAAGATCCATCGACTATTCATGAAATAGCAGTATCTTCATATGCCAAGTGTTTAGGATTTTGATGTCAGAAAGCCAAAAAAGTTAAATGCTTTGGAATTTGAAATTCCATCCCTCCTAGATACAACCCTATAAACGTTTTATATGAAAATATAGATTAATAGAAAATGAATAAAAACTATAAATAACCACACTTCAGTGTACTTATTAAACAATGAGATCTTCTGAGTCTGATCCACCAGCAACTTCGAGTAATTGGCGTCTAAAACGCAGGATAATAAAGTCAAAATTATATTAAAGAAAAATGAAATACGACAACTGACACTAACCTGCCAGCCTTCTTCCCATTGCCGCTGATAATACTTGACGTAGAGCCAAGTATTGAGCTCAATTTGCTCGAAAATACTGATAATCGTGAACCCGTGCGGAATACACCAGCGTCATCCAGTCCTCGGTGGACTTTCACCTAATAATTGACAGAATCAAAGAAAGTAATCAGAGAAAAATGGTACTTTTAAAATAGTATTAGAATATCTTAATTTTTCATTACTTACAGGAAATCCACCTGACTCAAGAATTTTAGAATGTACTTTAAAGTCACTGCAATACAATGATCCATAAGTAGGCTTCCTGAAGCAATAATAATAATAATTTTATACAATAACCAGAGATATTTTTCGGAAAATATTCCAAATATAGAAAAAGAAACGAAATATACCTATATGTCTTCAAAAGTAATGAAGAAGTAACAACAGATACACTGCTAAGCGCCATTGCCGCAGCTGCCATCCATGGCTGAAGAGCAAAACCTATGGGACGAAAAATCCCTACAAAATGAGTATTAAGAAAATGGCCTAAAGAAAAAATTAGTAATTTATATATGCATTCATGTTCTTAGAGGCGCAGGTAATTTTATGTAATATTACAATATCTATGCTTTTAGAACTGTATAATGTCTACTTAATGTATAAAAAATGATGAAATTTAACTTGAACTTATAGTAAATTACTTATCATGTTGTTTGTATTATTGCTGGACAAAATAAATATTAACAATTCACCAGCTGCGATTGGAATTCCAATAGCATTGTAGATTATAGCAAACAAGAAATTTAATCGAATACGTTTAGTTGTCTTCTTAGATAACTGAATAGCACCTACTACGTCAATTAGATCATTCTGAAAATAGAAATAAAATAAGCCACATTTAAAATGTTGAATTTATTACTATAATTATAAATAAATAATCTCTGACCCTGACAAGAACGATTCCAGCACTTTCTATAGCTACATCACTTCCAGCAGCAATGGCAATACCAACTTCTGCTGAAGCTAATGCAGGACTATCATTTACTCCATCACCCACCATTGCCACGCGTTCACCAGCAATCTACAATTCACTACATATTATAGTGAATCTTCGATGATATCAACAACAATTATTATTCTTAGAACTTATATTCAACCTGTAACTGTTGAATTTTCGTCTGTTTCTGGTTAGGAAGCACTTCAGCAAATACCTCAGAGATGCCAACCTGATTATTACAATCAATGTAGCTAATATTTAAAAAAAGTATGAACTTGAATATTACTTGTTTTGCAGTCGATTCAGCAGTTTTTGCATTGTCTCCAGTTAACAAAACTACCCTCATTCCCATTTGTCGCAGAGACCAAACGGCTAAAGATGCTTCCTTTTTAAGTTGATCAGCAATTGATATCACAGCAATCACCTCACCTAAAAACTTCTTATTGGAACTAATAAAAATACTAAGACATTACAAAATTCTACTCATACCATTCACAGCACATAGTACCGATATGTGCCCTTTCCTTTGCTCATCTATTAGAGTTTCCTTAGTTTTCTCATCAACAATCACAGAGTGCCTCAACATCATCCGTTCGCTGCCAATTAAAACATCGTAGCTGTTTATGCCTCTTTTACTTAGGGGAGCTGCAGCAAAAAAACTATAATATAAAGCATACATTACATATAAACAGATAAGAGATGGAGTATAATTACAGCAACATAGCCTTTTTTAAAGTCATAATCGAAGGTACATCGTTCAATTATGAGTTATTCACACAAGGGAAATTTGATGTACATCTCGACATTGTGAATTACGCTCTACGAAACTGTACAAATTCGTATTCACCATTAATGTCTCATTTAAAAAATATATTTGTTGATTTTAAATTTTTCCGAAGTATTATGGCGATTGACAATTACTGTGGAGTGGATCAGTTTCAAGATGTTTCATTATTACTAGCTTCTTAAAATGAATGCTAAATCAAGGCTTAACATATTTCAATATCAAGAGTCAAATAAGTTACAATCGAAGCATTGAAAAATTTCATAAATATTTAAAATAAGCGAAAGCCAATAAAACAAGCCTTTTGGTACATACCGCAAATTTAACGTATTTTAGACCGTAATGTGATTGTTGTTTACCCAAAATAAATTTTCCATTGAACCAATCCAAAGTTATCTTATCATACTCCTCTAAAAACTTCTTTGCAACTAATTTGTGATAATTTTTTCATAATTATTATTGGTATAACAGTAAGAGTGAATTCCCAATATAAAGAATTGATGCAGGATATTACTAATTTGATATTTTCATCATATTCAAAAGGCATATATACTACTAATATTTCACACTACATGCTACTTTTCTCTTTCATATATGCTGCTCAAATTATGCACCATCCCCATTTAATATCACTAAAATATTTACCATCTATGCTAGAGATTTGTTTGAAAAGTACTTCAGTGGAAGGAATAATTATTTCCTCTCCATCTGATAGTATAGGCATTCGATCTTTAGAAACTAGAGACAGTGCTTGCTCCACTCCTTCAACACGACAAGAAACACCGTGGCCTGCAGATACGCGAAAACGGGACACAGTCGCCCAAGTTGGTATATCCAGTAACTATATTAGAAAAAAACATCAATAAAACAAATTAGTAGAGATCACTATTACCTAAGTAAACGAATCACTGGCTTACTTGTTTGGCAAAAGCAGTAATAGCAGTACCAATGGGATGGTCAGACTGAGCTTCAGTTGATCCTATTAGAAGAGCAAGAGTACGGAGAGGCATAGCCAAAGAAGAACGGAGTGTGAGTATGGAAACCACACGAGGATGACCCTCAGTAATTGTACCAGTTTTATCAAATACTACCGTAGTTACCTATAAGCATTAAGAATGGACTAGAAATTGCATCTACTAACTTGTCTTTAACTGTACACTGACACTTTAAAATAGCATACCTTATGTACACTTTCAAGTGGTTCTCCACCTTTTATTAGTATTCCGTTAATGGCACCAACACCAGTTCCAACCATGACAGCTGTAGGTGTAGCTAGACCAAGACTACAAGGACATGCAATAGCCAAAACAGTAATCGCTGCCTCGAAAGCCACTTTAAGAACGTTTTCAAAGTGGGCAATTGGCGTCTAAACATGACAACAATCATTATCCATACACTATATTAAAAGTTAAATATACTTCCATAAATATATAATTTAAAAAATTACAAGTTTCGGATCATGATTGGTTAAATATCCAATTGCTATCCATGCAGATAGAGTCATTACAGCAAGAAAAATAACAAAAGGCACAAAATAACCAGCAATACGGTCGGCCATTTGTTGAATGGGGGCCTGAAAAAACAAAATGCCTCAATATAACAGTTAGGTTTCGGCTGAGGTAAGAAAATAGTGATATTTGGACATGTAGACATTCTCAACTGAAATATAGCAGAATACGAGCAAAGTATAATGAATAACTATCTTCTTGATTTGTTTGCATCTCATCAACTTCTACTTTCAAATTTTATTATAAAAAACCTAATTCAACCCATATTTCAAATTATATAATCAGTCGGAAACCAACAAATATAAACAAAAATTATTTGGACTGCATGGTTATTTCCGTGAGACATCCAGTAAAGTATATAATTAATAATTCTCAGTGTTCTTTTATATGAAAAAATCAATTAGACTAATATAGATCATTAAATGCCTAAACTAGTTAAAAACAAAGCTGTTGCAATTTTACCGAAAGTAAGTTGATTTATAGCATCATATATAGAGATGACTTATGCTTATCTGATTGAAACTTATTTAACTAATTTACAAATCCAAACTATAATACCTAACCTTACTGGTTTGGGCCTCTTCCACTAATCGAACGATTTGGGCTAACGTTGAATCTTGACCAACATGCGTTGCACGTATTATCAATACTCCTTTTTGATTCACAGAACCACCAATTACAGTACTACCTATACTAAACATAATGATAAACGGAACTGCAGTAAACAAAGTATGAAAATTTTGATAGTATTCACAAACCAGGCTTTTTAATAACTGGCATTGACTCTCCAGTAATGAATGATTCATCAGCGGAGCTCTTTCCATCAATGACCAAACCATCAACAGGTACCTTTGCACCTGGCAGTACCTTTATGAAATCATCTCGTTGAACCTGAACATTGATAAAATTATAAAAAAGTAGATATGCAAAAGAAATAAGCTCACAAGTTCTATATTAATGCCTCTCTCGGAAGTAATTCTACCGTCTTGGTCACGAGTCACTAATGTCGCCTCTTTCGCTTGTAGTGACATTAGACGACTTAATGCCTCGGATGTCTTCCCCTGATAATAAATCACATAAAGTACTAAAATAATCAAATCAATATATACTGTGAATAAACAATACCTTGGCTTTATGTTCCATCATTCTCCCCAGTGAAATAAAGACAATTAACATCGGCGGTACGTCGAAAAATGTCATCGGACTAGATGGCCACCTAAACAAAAATGTTTTTAAAAAAAAAAGAAAATTTAAAAAGCCCTTATTTAGGAAATTAACCTGAGTATAAGGGCGATCAACAAAACTAGGATAGAATACGAATAAGCAATTGTTGTGGCCAGTACAATAAGCACATCCATATTAGCTAAACCGTGTCGTAGAGCCTTCCAGGAAGCTATGTAAAAGTATCGACCACCAAAAACCTTAAGAATAAGCATACATATTTGTTATATAAAAATTTGCTGCACAGATCTTAGAAATTTAGACTATTAACAAATTTGGAAAAGGATCCACAATGCATAACTGTTTAGTACGATTCTAATTCCTAAAAGTACTGAGATATTGAGCATTTATAACTTTCACAAAGCTCAGTTTAGCTATTGATTCGATAATATAATTTTAAAATACACACCTGTACAGGAGTACAAAGCAGCATTAGTAGAAGGTTATCAAGTGATAAGGCGGAAGAGAATATAGGAGTTTGGTTCTCGGGGTGCATTGGAGTATGAAGTATCCAGTGAAACACGACCATAATGGCCATAACTGGGATACCAAACAGTAGACTCACCAGAAATGTTGTTCGCCATCTAGTTTAATCATTATTGAAATCCGTGTGAAACAAAATAAACATTAAAACTTAATAATACTACAGTCTTGGTAGCTTATATCCAGATAACTTTATAGAGAAAATTACATGCTTCAAAAATAAACTACTTATAATCGTACTTTTTCACTTCTTGAGAATGATCAAGCCTCTTCAATTGATCGTCCTTACTAGACAATTCAGCTGTATAACCAAGACCCTAAAAACATGGTTGTTTAGGAGACTTAAAAATGCTAAGTTCCCACTTACCTCTATGATGGCCATCAGATCCCTCGGTCCAACTACTGATGGTGAAAATTCAACAGAAGCCATCGAAGTTGCTAATGATACATGGCAGCCTTCTACTCCTGTCCTTGATATGATATGTGACTCAATACGGTTAGCATCCATTTCACTGTTTAAGCCACCAACCTATAAATGAATTATTTACATTTAAAATCTTTCTTTAAAATTGTGTTTCAACTTTTATTTTCTAAATATCTGTATGTAGCTAACCACCAAATGTATTTTATTGTAACTGGAAGAAGGCAAATCTAGAAGTGTGGTCTTGTAACCAAGGGCGTCCATTTCGTCTATGATTCGTTCGCAAGTAACTAAGGAGGGATCGTAGTTAACATCAGCTTTTGCAGCGATCAGTGCCACGACTATTGATTGCACACCTGTAAGAATGTAATAAAGTGCTTAAGTTCGGACAATAACCATTATTTTTATTAAATTATTAAATTCCAGATTGTTACCTTCCAATTTCGCTATATTTCTCTCTATATATTGGACACACGACGCACATGTCATCCCTTCTACTGCTAATGTACATTTTTCCAGAACATTCACTCTTGCCTAAAATGTGTCTCAGTATAAGAAATATAAAAAAATTTCTGCATTAAGTAAATGACATACATTTTTGTTATATTTCAAATCATCCAAAGATATTTTAACTTTCTCTGATGAGGCAAATTCCCCAGGAAAGTCGCCGGAACTATGTGACTCATTGATAAGAGGGATACACGTAGGGATATTCGTTCGATCTTAATCAATTAATATTAAGGAGTGATTGCAATTGGTTTATAAATATAAAAATATAATGATCTAAACTATTAACAAGGCTGACCTTGAATAGATAATAATTTTGCTTCAAATCCCATATCATCGATTGCTTCCGCCAAGGCCTCACCAGAACAAATGGAAGAATCAAATACCACATTTCCTAAAAGAATGATAAAATTGAACAATAGCAAATATGCATATAGAACATATTCTTTCAAATTCAAGTTCTTTTGAACCCTAAATATTAACAAGTCTCCAAATAAAAATAACAATAAGGCAACTACAATCGACCTTAAGTGCAAGAAAATTAAATTGTGTATTAAATATGCTTGTGAATTCGTCCATGGTCACCATATAATGAGAGCAAGAGCCAAAAAATACAAAATAATGTTTATACTATTCCTATTTTTCGACAATTATTACCTTTCTCCTGATCAAGAATAACTTCTATAGAAATCACTCCGGGTTTCGACCTTATATTATCTTGAATATTGTTGACGCAAGCATGACAGGTCATCCCCTTTATGGACACGATAGCCTCACATTGAGTTGCACTATTTAAAGATTTGTGTCCCATTGAAGCTAAAACACTTAATTTATTACACTCATAGTTATCAGATGTTAGAAAACAACACTATAATATGAAAACAAACATCAAGTGGAAGTAATAATAGGAGCAATGGAAGTTCTCAATGACTAGGCCCCGCCCTTGGTTGGCTTTGCGCCAACTTCAAATTATGACAAGAGACGCAGCTTGCGTTTCCCGATAGCTCAATTGTTTACCATAATACAGTGTAGTAGTGTGCTAGTTATTGCTTAAGTGATCTAAAGTGGAACCATGAGATTATTTCAATGATAAATTGGTGATGTAGAAATCTCACAATACCAAAATCCTATACAACAAGTAAAACACTTGATCATTATCGCCTCCCTTCCCCAGCATTTCAGCATGTTCCTAACTATCATTTTATGCTTGTTTTCATACACTTATATACGTATGACTAAAGTGAGATGGTTGGGAAGTTTATCTCAAGGTAACACTATATATCAGATGTTTCTGGTAATTAGCGTCACCACTTAGTCTTATAATCAGATTACTTATCACTTTCCAGTGATTAACTCTTATCTGAAAACAGATCTGACAAGTATGAATTAGAATATAAGCAACCAACAAATTTAACACATCGACCCTTTATTCTGAAGAAACTTATGAGTATTTCAGAGCAATTATCTTATGCTAACCTCAACAACAGGATACGAACTTAAAAATATCTGCAATCATCCTTTGATGATCATAAACAATAACAAAATATTTTATATATGCTTTAAAAAAATTGGTCGTAGTTAGTTGAAAAAGACAGCTTTGACATTTATATCGCAGTAGCAAAAACAGAGCTCTATAAGAACCATTTGAATTTTGACTTCCAATCAATTTGAAAACCTATTTTTCAGTTTATGGGACATAGATGACATCTCAAATGAATTAAGCATAAAATGATGGATTATGGTTCCAATTTTTTTTAACGAATAAATTTAAAGAAATAACAACTAATAATGCTACGAGCGAATGATCGCAGAGTCAAGAGTGGACTCAAAAGATCAGTGGCAAAAAAGCGAGTAACACACAACAGACAACAAGCAAACATAAACAATAGAATAAGAATAATTACGAATAATTAGCGTTCTTTGGCAATTCCTCTTTCACGGGCCTTGGCTTCTTTGTCAATCTGTTTACGAAGATGATCTTTGAACGAGAATATATCACCCTCCCATTTAGTAATGCCCTGATTATCGCAAACCCAAACCTCTTCAGCAACCTATAAATACAGCAAATCAATCAAGAACACCATATTTTAAACTTAAAAATACATACCTGGCTGACCAATCTAAAGTCATGAGAGACAAGAATCATTCCTCCTGGGAAACAATTTATAGCCTCCGCAAGAGCATCAATCGATTCCATATCAAGATGATTAGTGGGTTCATCAAGTAACAATAAATGTGGTTGCTGCCAAGCAAGCCATGCGAAGGATACACGACATCTTTGCCCATTCGAAAGCTGTTTCATAGGACAAACCTAAAATTTTAAGAAGTCTTAGCTAGCAAGATAAATAATCTATTTATCCATTTTCTTTAGTTAATCTTCAGCTCTTTACTAAATACTTCAAAAAAAACTAAAGTAGTTATACTAACTTGTTCTCTACCCGTGATACCGTATCTTCCAACAATTTTCCTCATTTCTTCTTTCTCTTTTACCTCTGGGAACGATGACATCATGAATTCAAGGGCTGATTTTTCTAGAGGCAATTCTTCATGAAGATGCTGGAATATATGCATAATCGTAAAAATATTAAATACTAAACATAAATAAAAAAAGTTTTCCCTTACACATTATATAAATGTTGCATGCAAGGACACTGATTAGACTCAAATCACCACAAAGACACACAAACAAACATCGAGAAATGTAAAACATAAAACATAAAATCTGGAATATTTCAGTATTAAACAATGCGAAATGTATACAGTTTTCCAGAATCCTAGACATATATATATATATATATATATATATATATATATAAATGCAATAACAAAGCTGGATACGTAATTACAAAAGTTATTATTTTATAAATTAATACAATGCTTTTGTAAGTCAGTTACTGGAAGACATCACTAATCAAAATTATTGCCAGAGTTATAAGAAAATATCAATAGAAAGTACGAAAACAGGATTCCCTTTAACAACAAAATCTTGCAGTTAAAATCAGTTTGAAATTTTCTTCCCTAATCTGCAAGATACGTATATAAAAAAAACAAAAAAGAAAAAAATAAAGGTGCCCCAATTTGGTAGTCTTCTTTTAAATTTGATCGGTCTATTCCTAATCGTAGAAATTGACGAGACTTGTTTCAACGTCGGTAAAACAGATTCATGATATTGTCTATAAAAATAGTTAATTTAAACAATCTAGAATAAATATTGGGAAATGGAACGTACGTAGAAATCTCTATTTTGGATTTTCCAGTTGCATCAAGCAAGAGCTGTTCAACAGGTGGTGTCAGTGCACTGTACTTTTTTTCTATATTAACTTGAGCCTATACATAAGAAACTAGTATTATAAATAGTATTATAGTAACCTTTTAGTTCTATAAAACTAACCAATAATCTAACAGAAGAAATTTCTGCTTCACTAACAGCATCAACGAATCGAGTGATGAGTAATAACTTTGAAGAAGGAACGTCGATCCAATTAGCATAAGAATCTGCACGTGTCCATGTCAACAACAGACGTAGCTGTGAGTGAGGATCAATGTGAGCACTACTCGAGGGAAAAGCCTAAATATTTATATCCAAGAAAGGCACATTATTCTATAATTATACCATTACCAAATCATAAATAAAATAGTAAATTTCGTAATTGAAATCCTAACCGTAATTCTACCTCCTAAATTGCATTTCAATTTAAAGAAAACCGCTCGATCAGAAATGTTGCAAAGCAGCAACTGAACTCGTGCAATTAGGGGGAGATCCACAACAGGGCGGAACGTCAATACGGTTGCCTAGAATTATCTTTGTTTATTAGTTGGTATATAGAAAAGTAAACACAAAGTTAGTACCTTGACTTTTTTTCTTCTTGATTCAGTTATGTTAATAGAATGAGTACTGAGATTATTGTAAGAGCCATCCACTAAATGAACCAGACTACAGGAATCTGATCCCAAATTTCAGTTCCAATTATTAGCTTTGTAAGAAATATTAATAATAATATAGTAAACCGAATAATGATCTATGAATTAACGCTAAAAATTATTTTTGCACCTACCTGCTTTATTAAATCGCTTAAAACATGGAGTGAGATTTTCATTAACATTCTCGATAATTTTAGAGGATTTCGCATGACTTCCCGACAATGCAATTCTAGATGAAGAATCTTTAGAAGCTCCATCAGATTCTGTTGAAAAGTCTTCAGACATTAAATTCTAAAAATTTGATATAAACAAGATCTCAAATATAGTACAAATGTGTTCGACCTTTTTTCCGAAAATGCTAGTAAGAATAACGTATAAAGTAAGAAATCAAATTAGCAAACAAAACTGCTTGGTGTAAGAACTCAACCTCTCTTTGAGGTTAATAGAATGAAATGAAACTCGACCTAAATAACAATCGCTAATCAAAACAGAAAACAAACATGAACGTGTTATACCCACACACAACATGCATACAAAAACATAACGGCACATTTGTAAATAACTATATAATGCAAGAGAAAACTTTCTTGTTTAAAGAACTTAAATAGGCAAATAATGACATCCGCTTAATTTATTCGCTAATTATTTTAATATGTTACCTGATGATATCTGCCTATTTTTACGTGAGAATGTCGTCTAATAAGTCCATCAGTAGGCATAACATCTGAGCATAACAGCTTAAGAAGGGTAGACTTCCCGGCTCCATTTGGACCAACAAGCGCTATGCGAGTATCCAAATCAATTCCGAAGTCAATATTTTTATATATCCACGGCTGAAAATTCACATCTTTGTATCTCTAATATTTAATGGGAATTACGAAATAAACAGAATATAGTACTGTTAAAATGTAGAAAATGTTTTAAATCTAAACAGATATTGGGATTTTGCCAAGAAATACAAATCCTAAAATGAAAAAATCGACTAACAGTATTTTCGTTGTATCGGAAGGAAACATGTTGGACCATAATAACGGGAGGAGGTATGTGTCCAGCATCGAAGAAATAAAATTGCTTAACCTAAAATTAGAAACCACTTTAGAATTCCATTCTAAATAAGATTTTAGCAATTTAAACATTCTAATTATTAGTATAATATCATAATTAAAATATTCTAGTTATTCAAGGGAACAACTATCTAAGTTTATTTTAGTTGAGCTAATGATACAAATTATAACGAATAAATAACCCATACTACAGTTAAACTATACATAGTATGCCAAAAATTCTGATACAAATTTTAAGTGTAATTAAATTAGCATTTTTGACGTAACAATGCGCCATGCTAATACTAATGTGCTACTCAGTCTCTTTGGACTACGTTCCAAATACCATTTAATACTCTCATCTCTGAACTGTTACTTAATGTCCAAAGCTCTACACATTAGAATAATCCATTTGCACAGGCAAAGAGAGACAAATGTGGCGATTACTAAGCTCTTTGTCACGAGAATGACCCTTCACCAAACTGTTAAACAATATCAAGAGAATGGTATAGTAAAGAATCGTCCTAGGAACGGAAGACCCAGGTCCGTGAACATTTTTTGCATTAAAAAAAATTGTCAACAAGAGGATCATTCGAAGTAGAAATAGATCGATGAGGAATATTGCCTCTGACCTCATTACCAGCCCAACATCAATGAGAAGAATGAACAAGCATAAACTGGGATTCTAGCCATATGAAATCTGTCGAGTCCATATGTTGACGAAAAAATGAAGGTCAATCGTTACCAAAAAGCAAGGAAACTCCTAAGTATCGTTCGGAAGGGTCGCTTCTCAAACATGCTTTTCATTGTCAACACGGCATGCAATAGTCAGAACAACAGGTAATTTCTTCAGCGTGTACATCAAAGATCTGAGAAAGCATCTATAAATGTCAGAAGTCATTTTCCTGTCATGTCATGGTTTGAGTCAAAATAACTGTATCAGGTAAAACTCCGTTGGTATTCGTCGAATAAAATGTCAAAATTAATGCTAAATACTAACAAAACGAAATTCCATTGAATGTAGTAGTTCGCTGGGCCTCAAAACATTTAGGATTACAGAATTGGACATTTCAACAGGACTAGACACCAGTTCATGGAGCCAACTCAACTATTGAGTTCTGCCGGCAGCAGTTTCTAGACTTTTAGGACAAAGACATTTGGCCATCAAATTCATTTGATTTGAATGGCTTCGTAATATAGCCAGTCTTGGGAAATAAGATGAATAGAGCATCCTACAACAATTTTGACTTTCTTAAGGTGGTTTTAGTTAAATCTTGGGATGAAATTAGCCATACAGAGCTACGGCCATCGTGAGTAATTTCGAGACGCGTCTACGAACATGTTTTAACACAAAAGGAAGAAACTTTGAACACCAATTGAACTAAATCTTTGTTTAGTATCTTATGTCTGGCTAAATTTTCATATCGAATACTACTACCACTATGTTATACGACTTGACATCGGTATCAGTTTCTGGAGCACCTTGTATACCTAGTTTTTTTTTGTTACATTATATCCTACTAACAGTTTCTGCAACGGCTTTTTCAGTTAGTCCTCCAGCAATCATTTTCGCCATAGTTTTCTCTTTAGACTGAGCTTGTCTTGCTAATTTTGCAGATCCATGACCGAATCGAGCGACATAGTCCTAGAATCGAGCTAACTTGAAGACAAAAACTTTATTAAAGACAGGTCTAAGATTGCCAACCTTCATATGTTGAAGTTGTGCTTGTTCCCAATTGTACCTTTTTTGTTGATTCTCTAATAATTCCAGCCTAGTTTTGACAAACTGGTCATAATTACCCTGTAAAAACTTTCAGTAGTATTTGATAATTACTTAACTCTATATCAGTGGTCACATTACTGTCTCACACATGGTACTAACGGAAATACAACATTTCAACATAAAAGAGCTAAAAATATTAGTGCAATCTATTTTCTGTGTAAAAACCTATTTATGAAGAATAGTAGAGAAGAAAAGAATTACTGTAAAAAAAATATAATTTAAAAAGTGTATTTAGTTCATATAATTCTCAAACATTAATAAAATGATAAACCAAACTTCAGCATAAAACATAAAATTTTACAAAATATGACTCATTTTGTGTTCATCTCTATTATCAAAAGCAATCAAAAATTAAACAAGAATAATTGATCGCCCTTACCGTATAATAAACAAGCTTCTTTTGAAAAAGATGTATAACATTAGTGCAGACACCATTCATAAAGTCTTGGGAATGTGACACGACGAGTAGTGTTCGTTTATATTTGCTTAATTCCTGTTCAAGCCAAACACAAGCCTCTAGATCGAGATGATTGGTAGGTTCATCAAGAAGCAACAGTGACGGTTTCAAATAAAGAGCACGAGCTAGTGCAATACGCATACGCCACCCTCCTAAAATGAATAATAGTCGTTGAAATTGTTATAAAACTAAAACTATATACCTGAAAAATCCTTGCACTTTTTCATCTGCATTGTTTTAGTAAATCCAAGACCATGTAGGATTTCTGCTGCTTTTTTTTCTGCCAACGAAGCATCCATTTCATCCAATCTTTCGTAAATATCCATAAGCTTTTCTTGACTCTCTAAAACATATTAGAGTAAACAATGGTAATAAAAGTAATCAGAGCTCAGAATAGAATAGAATAATAGCTCCCTATTGATATAAATATTCACTTATTATATAAGTTAATAATGGAAAATAATAGAGTTCCTATAATACCCTAGTAGCATTTATTACTGCTGTAATAAAACTTAGAGAGCTCTAAATATAACAAATATCCAATCAAATACCATCATCGTGGTTTCCAGCGAGTTCTTCTGCCAGATGTTCTAATTCCTTTCTTTGGCTATCAACGTCTATTACAGCTTGTAAAGCCGTCATATTTGACGCTGGCATCTCTCGAGACACCTGAAGTAATAAAACATTACAAATACTTCACAGTATTCACCTACAGCTATTAACAAATTTAGAAAATAAATAACAATAAAAATTTCCACTACCAAATACATATCAACTGATTCGGGAATTGGAAGTTCGTTATTGATGATAGCGTGCATTACAGTTGATTTTCCTAAATAGAGATACATATAACTATTATATTACAATATTAATAATATTTCTAGGAAATGATCAAAGAACGGATGAATTCCTAAGTTCAAAATCTCATCTATTTGATTGATGCTTTTCTAGAATTTTTTTCTTTATATTACATTTATACAGTTGCAGTTTGTCAGGAAACTCAGCTTAAGCATCTATTTCTTTACATTAAATTCGCGAGTATATTTCTACTAACCTTGACTTCTTAGAATATAAAATCTCTTACGTATTAAAAATGTTTCATAACATACTAAAAGTTTACTACAGTTCAGCCGTTTAATGATATTAATAATATACGTGAAACTGCAGACTAAATAGCAATTGAGCATAGCTTAAACATCGCTTCCACCATTTAACTCTTAATAGACTACACATCGCTGGATTTAAAGTTTATGTAAAAGACCACGTTAAAGTAAAGCTTTAATTCAAACCTGTAAACTAAATGAGAAAAATGACAATTTCCTAAGATTGCTTTACAATAGTTGCCTCAATTATTTATATTACTAGAAAAATTAGCTATAATAACGTAATGCTTTAACCAAAGTCCTGATAGAGTACTATAGATCCGTCTTTACCCACGACTAATATTTTTAAAACTTAATATCATCTCATTTTTGTGATAAGAGAAAGGACTGGTAATAACGCGTTTGAACTAGCGAAAATTATTGTAGATATTGATGATATAAGTTTGTAGAAATTATGAAGAGGAAATAATTTAAAGCAAGAGACTCCAAGCATAAAAGGATAACTACTTCTTTAAAATAATTTCCTGATATAACAAACCACTTCCGTTCAAACCGATCAGTCCATATCGCCGTCCTCTATTCAACTCAAGCTTGGTATCAACGACAATTTCTCTACCATGGAAAGTAATCTAAAGAAATGAATTTGAGGACAAAAAAATTCGAAAAATATTTTACTGATAGTAGTAAACAAGCATACCGTTAAACCCTCAACCTTGTGGTCTAAACCTTTAGGATCAGAAGTAAGAGCTCCCGCTACAGAACGAGCTTGAGCATTTTCAAGCTCTATCTTCATTAAAATTTCGGCGGCCGCGTTCACAAGAGCTAAACTAATACTTAAAAGATAATAAAAATGAAATTAGTATTAAATCCGAAGACGCGTGACTGATATATAATATGAACAGCAAACTATGTCTATTTACCATCACCATCAGTATTTGTTCCATTTGTTCCATTGGAAGTGCTTCCAGATACACTTATACCAGTAGGAGTTACAGAAATAGAAGAATCATTAACTTCTTCTTGTTTTTGTTTGCCTCTGCCTTTCTGTTGCTTTGCGGCTGCTTTCTTTGCAGCATCCCTGGCTTTCTTTGCATCAGACGGCATAAGCTCAAGCTGGGACTAGTGAATTACCTGGAATCAAGATAAACCTTTAAAAAACTAATTAATTGAAAATCAACTTTAGTACTATAATCACCATCTCTTATTGCAAAGCATACTACGAGATTTTAAAAATCACAAAAAGGTCAGTCAAAATGTCTTATTTCGAAAACAATACAGTGCAACATATATATATAGAGGGGAATCCCGGGAAATTTCAAGAATGCTTTCGTTTATTAGGGCCATTATATCCTAAAAATAATCTGTGCCAATATTTAAATTCGCGCAATACAGTATGAAAATTAATCGCTTCAAGGTATCATGCAGGCAGAGGATTGGAATGGTTTCACTAAAGTGGAGATCGTAAGGGCGGAGCGTACTCTTTGCTATTGCCAGGCTTGCACCGACCACCGGAGGCACTTCATTAGAAATATGTCACAAGACAAGGGGTTCAACACCAAAAAATTCCTCATCGACCTTGCCTCTGGAGGTATGTAGTTTTAAAGACTTGTAGTTCGAAAATTGGTAGTAATTTAATCAGGACTAGAAATCCAAAACCTTTTTTAGCGTTATTTTTTTCGTTGATTTTAGCATTAGATAGGGTCTAAGGTAGTTCTAGAAAATTCGGATTTTATAATAGTAATTAAAAATTCTGAATTTTGCGAGAAGGATATTGAATTGGTCTTTAAACATTTGTAATTTCGTTTGATTTGACTTTTAGGTACCGCTGCTGCCATCTCCAAGACTGCGGTCGCCCCTATTGAACGTGTGAAACTTCTTCTTCAGGTATTGGTTGAATATTTCTAGATAGTTAAACGTTCTGAGTAAAGCGATTTTTTTTAGGTTCAAGATGCATCAACCACTATAGCTGCTGATAAAAGATACAAAGGTATTGTAGACGTTCTTGTACGAGTCCCAAAGGAGCAAGGATTCACCGCATTGTGGCGTGGAAATCTCGCTAACGTTATTAGGTACTTCCCTACCCAAGCTCTGAATTTCGCCTTCAAGGATACCTATAAGAAGATTTTCCTCGAGGGTCTAGACAAGAAAAAGGACTTCTGGAAATTTTTCGCTGGAAATCTAGCTTCCGGTGGTGCTGCTGGAGCCACCTCACTATGCTTCGTTTATCCTCTTGATTTTGCACGTACTCGTCTTGCTGCTGATGTTGGAAAGGGAGCAGATCGTGAATTCAAAGGACTAGCAGATTGCCTGATTAAGATTGTCAAGTCTGATGGGCCTATCGGACTTTACCGTGGTTTCTTTGTGTCTGTCCAGGGTATCATCATCTATCGTGCAGCATACTTCGGAATGTTCGATACTGCTAAGATGGTATTTGCATCGGAGGGTAAACTCAATTTCTTCGCTGCTTGGGGTATTGCTCAGGTAAGCCCAATAAATATATAGTTGGTTGGCAATGTATGGTTTCAAATACGTTTTATAGGTTGTCACGGTCGGATCTGGAATCCTTTCTTATCCTTGGGATACTGTTCGACGTCGTATGATGATGCAGTCTGGACGTAAGGACGTTCTTTATAAGAACACACTTGACTGTGCCAAGAAGATTATCAAGAATGAAGGTATGGGAGCGATGTTCAAAGGAGCCCTTTCCAACGTATTCCGTGGTACGGGAGGAGCACTTGTACTTGCCATCTACGATGAGATCCAAAAGTTCATTTAATTGTAATGTTTTGTGGATTGTTAGAGTTTTAAAAAATAATTTTGATGTTTTGTGACCCACTTCGCTGTGCTGCAGGTTTACATCGTTGTATACTAGGTGTTGTTAAGCGTAGTGTGGGTAGAGTAGGAACAGTGCTCCATGTCGTCGAGGTGTTGTTACAATGAGACGAACTATAAAGGTTAGTTCTGCCCAGTGTATGTCGATGGGAATTTTTCGTCTGTTTAATAATATTGGAGGACATTGAATGACTGTTAGTGTAGGCACAGGTAGTTTCGGTAGAGGTTTGAATTGTTGAATCATCGCTGTGATCTGAATGATATACATTTGAGTACATATGGGCAATTTTTAAAATAAATATTGAAAATTGGACGAGGGTTGTTTTCGCACTGGAATGTTCGAAAATAATGGTACAATCATTTATTCATATATTATGATTTCGATGAGATCAGTAAGTGGTGATTGGGTTGGTAATTAGTACTCAGTTACTCGAGACATCAGTGAAGTAAGTATGCTTCAGTGCGCTCTCAGCATCTATTCGTCCATTAGGGTTGCATACCAGTAGACGCTATAAGGATGAGTGTTACGTAAAATTTAATGTTTTTAACTACTAGTCTAGCCTTCGTCTGCGGCAAGCACTATTACACCAATATCCCACGATAACTAAAAACAACGATAGGTGTTTCTCACATACCACATTTTAATAAAAAAAGAAGTATTTGTAATAGATCTATTATTCCCAACGTTTACGTCTTTTAATGCAACGATTTAGGAATAAACGTACGATTTCTGATTCTAACTGTTATCGAAGGTTTTGTCAAAGGAACAAAGTGCGCTATTTTACGTCACATGTGATGAGGAATCAGTTGCTAGACAGATGCACTCAAGACAATTTTCATACTAACAAACAGATAGGAAAGCAACGTGGAAATACACCATTTGTGTTATAATTGTAACATTCACCTGAAGAAGATCTCGACCTAGTGATGGCATATTAGGTACAACTTGACCCCATGTCATGGATGGATGGTACAATGGCATGGGCTGAAAAACGGAGGAATAATTATTGTTTAATGAGAACAGATTTCATACGAATATGATTTACGTTATTTTTAATACATTTAATTATTCAGAGATTAAATTTCATACCTTAAAATCTGGTAACTGGGAGAGTGCTGGCCACGTATCATCAGTTGGTGTACCTAGTTGCTTAAAAATTCTCTTCAGCTGATCATCCACGTCAGCACCCGGAAACAGGGGACGACCAGCGTTTGAGATTTCTTGACTGATTCAGTTTAAAAATCAGTAATTCTCAAATTAAACAAAAATAAGATAATGAACATACCAGCAAAAATACATCCGGCCGACCACATATCAATTGAAGTATTATACAATTTGGCTCCAAACAGAACATCAGGTGGTCGATACCATAGTGTAACAACCTTAGTAATTATTAGAAGGTATATGTACGGTAATTAATAAGAGTATATAACACTGACAATTTATGTCTAACCTTTCAAGTGAGTGAACGTATAATATTTAAAAATAAATAATAATAAAATAATTCTATGGGGAAGCTGAAGAAAAATAAAGACTTGATATCTCCTTACTTCAGCACTATAACATCTAACGGGAACTCCGAAAGCTCGTGCTAGGCCAAAATCTGCAAGTTTCAGCTGTCCGTTTGTGTTGATAAGTAAATTCTGAGGCTTTAGATCACGATGAAGAACATGATGAGCGTGGCAGAATGCCAAACCACGTAGCAACTGCATCATCAATGATCTAGCCATCTTAAAATAGTTATTACTATACATTATGAGACATATATTCCTAATACTAGATTATTAGTATCTGTAAAACGACCGACGATGACGATGTCCTTTTAAGAAGTATTCTACTACAAATTTTAAGAATAATCAGTATATTTAACAATGGAAGTATTATATTAATAAGTACTACTATATAAGCATTACATTAAATATTAAATATTGGTCCTACCTGTTGATCAATATCACCATTCAGTGAATCAAAAAATTTTTTGAGGTCTTGATCACAGTATTCAAAGACAAGTGTTAGTTTGTTCTCCGAGTAAACGACATCGTATAAGCGAACTACATTTCTATGCTTGAGTTCTCTGAGGATACAGATCTCCCGAAGAGCTGAGCTAGGAACACCCTTTAATTAATTAATCTGCATAAAACATCGTGTATGATAGACTATAATAGTAATATTAATATCATAAATCTGTTATAATTATGTGTATCGACCTCATCGTCATCATCTAATCTGACTCGCTTGAGAGCAACAACCTCGCCATTATCCTTACTTCGTGCTTTGAATACCGTCCCATAAGTTCCTGGAGAAAATTTCTATTCAACAATTGAATAATATAGCTCGTGAAAAATCCACAAAGTTAGAATTTGTTTTAATTGAAGATTTTTAGATAGAGTTAATTATTTTACCTTCACCAATTTTTTCTAGTTTGTCGTACTTCTGCATTGAGCCTAGCTTCTTGAATAATTTCAAATACCCTCTGAAATTAGCTGAAACCAAAAATAAAATACTATAATAGAAAATATAATAGAAGAACTTTTTCCTCGTTCCTGTACTATTTACTGAGAAAAAACAAAGCTCGGTATTTGCATAAAACCCAAAAGATTAAAATATTACACCGAAAACAATATTTCTCAGTTGTAGTAATGTTATTGTTCAGAAAAACGTTTATATGTATAGAAAACATCACGGTTTACTAAATATTTTAATTCTACAAAACTAATTAATATTAATACTTAAATGGTTATCACAATAGATCTTAAACTCGTACAAAATTGACATCATAGTAGTTTGAAATCATTGATTACGGAAGAACTTTGTAAAATCAAAGTTACTTTCATATATAATAATAGTTACATATAATAAAATGAATAGAAAAACCAAATGGCTTCCTTTTCAAGTAGAGTAATTTTATCCTCACTTAGATATTTGTTGGCTTATATTGCAATCAGTTTTACTAAAATAAACAAGTATATAATACATTTAAACATTAAATGATTCGAATCTTTTTAAAAGAAAGAAAATTCCAATTATTAAAATAACCAAAGCAGTTAATCACGCCATGATTTTATTCCACAAGTGTTGGAAGCACAAATACACATTAAAGGAACAACGCTAGAATCAATAAAAATAAGATAGTAAAAGAACTCCAGCATTTTTAAGTTTACAGATTCATCCAAAAACTATTCGTGTTTGACTCGATAATCACTCATTTTTAAGTAGTTTTTCCAACAAATACAAAGGAGAACTACTAGTTACATACAAATTTTATAGTCTAAAAATGTGATCTGACAATTATTATAGAACACTCGAAGTGAAACAAAGGCATTTTTCAGACCAAGTTTCAGAGATTACTTGGAATATTTTATACGTATGGATCAGTTATCGTAATTAATAAATCTGACAGATCGTACACCTTTTTTGTTACCTAACGGGAAACAGCTCCATGGTTCTAATCTTGTAATGAAGCTTAGCCAGAAAAATACTTTAAGACGTGGTGTATTATGTATCAAGTTAAATTTAAATCTAAGATAAACATTTGCTTTATAGAATATCATGATAAGAGCATGGTAGCATTTTCTTCATTATTTTGACTACAAAAGGTTGGTATCGCCTTCTATGTACGTATGCAAATTTACCGTTTTCCAGTTAGAAAAACAATAAATAATTATTTCCTGATGAAATTATCTCCATCCTCGTTGTAGGTAACTCAATGAGAAAGGGAATAAAAAAACAAAAAAGAATGAAAACCTTCCAGGTGAATGACCTCATGAACTAATTCTACTTTATATGCTGCTATTTCAATTTTTTATCATGTCATCTCTGATGTAATATTAATTACTAGAGGATCGAACGGAAAGATGATGTTCCCGCAACCTCTATAAGTGTGGAAAGCTACTTAGCCAAAGAGCCCCCCCAAGAGCAGCCCCAAGACGAGTCAGTCAAATCCTAATGTATATCTCAAATATATCGATTTTCGAATAATTTTAGATGGCTGAATAACTTATTGAATAGTGAAAGCGACGTAGAAAGTACAGATATTGAAGTGATTTCTCAAGAGGAAAAAGTGTAAGCCCACTTAATGCATAATCATATCACTGATGAAATATAACAATTCCAATTCAGATCGAGTTTCCAACAGATTGTTTCAATTACATCACATCACATGGTAAGCAGATGCAATTTTTGTTACTACATTGCTTACAAATCTCGACTCAGATTGCAATTGGAGCGGCTACTATGGGGTTCATTTTAATCGCATACTTCATCAAGAGCAAGCTATAAAATATGAACTCATTTTTACTATGATATCTGCGTTGTAAATTCTGGTAATGCATCAATTGAGTTATATATCTATATATCTATATATCTTCATTAACAATTATACCATAGAAGTCTAGATCTTATTGAAGGCTACGATGTCCACAGATTGAACGTATTCTTCGAAATCAGACGTGATTTTCTCATTAAGATCATCTACCGATACCTTGAGATCTTCAATAACACAGATGATTTGAAGTTTTCTGATTCCTGAAAACAATATAGTAAACAACCGTTAATCACAATAATAAGAGTTCTCACCATATCCTATGGGTATTAGCTTGCTTCCCCCCCAAACGAGACCATCCATCTCAATGGATCGAACCAACTCTTCCATTTTTTGCATATTTGTTTCATCATCCCATGGCTTCACGTCCAGAATCACAGATGACTTAGCGATTGGGCCAGGCTTTAAAAGTATAATTGTTTATAAGTATTAAAATATATGTCCCTCTCAATTCACATAAAAATACAATCCTATTTAAACACCTTTATTACGAATATTTCTAAATTCGTAATGTTTAACGTTTCTTAACAATTTATAATTCAATTAAACTGTACAAAAATATGAACAATTCGTCCTTTTAAACATTATTAATGCCGCGCCAACAAATGAATCATTATTATAATGATTTCATGACCCAATGAAAGACAGTACCCGAGGACAAGAACAGGCTTTCCAACAAGCGACCAGTTTCACCTTCGACGATTTATTTTCGACCTTTTACTTATTCATTGTGTCGTGAATATTATTATTATCGTTACGTTAATAAACCCATGTTAATTCTCCCTCGCTTGTATTAACACTTAACTTTGCGTTCTGACTCTTATCTAACAAGCGGGCTTAGGTAAAGTCACAACAACCTTCTTGGCCTTCTTTTCAGCATATTCCTTCAGACGTTCCTGGACTATCTTGGCTTTTTCAATATCTTCTTCATCATCAGATCCAAATAAATCGATATCCTCCTTAATTTTCAACCTAATTTTGAAGTGAATAATATAATGCCATCAATTAAAGCAAGAAAAATTAGTAAATATTACTACACTCGACAAAGCATAAACAATTGAAAGAAATTTAGATTCCTCATAAGCTTATTATAACTAACAGCGTCATCTTCATCCGATGCACCTGCAGATGGCCAAGAAGCTCTTTCCGATTTATCGTAACTGGAAATATGCTTGTACCATCTCGCGACATTCGGGAACGCTTTGGCATCAGGAGCCGATCCAATAGCTTCAAAAATCTTGTTGTCCTCACCAGAAAGAGCAAATCTATAAAATAACTATTATACAATTTTTTCAGCAAGAGATTAAATGTGACAGAATAGTTTTGTGTTCTATAAAATAAGACAAGTTTATGAGTAGTAATATACGTGACTAAAGTGATTCCTCACCCAGTGGCAAAGGCCTGTGTCTCAAGTGTACCGTTAAAGGCAGCAAGACCAGCTGAAGTCTTAACCTCAATCATTCCTAAAATCTATAACATTTGAACCTCGTAAAGATTCAGAAATATTTTCCCATATTAATAAATTAGTTTAAATCAATGCTTTCAATACAAAAGACTAAAGCATCCAACGTAACACTAGAAACAAATCAGGACAACTCCACGCATATACCAAGCAAAAGTAGGAATCTTCAGTACGCATATACATAAAATTGGTATTTTATTGAAAATCATGTAATTCGTTGTGAGAAAATAAATGATAGACATTAAAATGTCGTGCATCAATTGGCGCATTGGTCGTGTTCTCCTTTGCGTATTTTTCCTTCAAATGCTTAAACGCTTTCAGTGTCTTTAAGACTGTTGTGGTGTACTTTGATCTCTAAAAATTTGTTTGGTTTATTATTTTTCAATAGTTGGTCTCTCTATTGTTAAACTAGTATAGAATCCTAGGGCAAAGTATTTGATTTTTACAGTTTGTATATGGTGTCTCACCCATTTAAGTGATTTGGACTCACTCAGTAAGTATACTTTATGTGATGTATTGATATTAAATCACGATTCTATTTAGAAATGAATGTTCTACGATTGAGTCATCTATCAGGGTCGACTCAGTTTCGGCTTCTTCATACTTCGTTTCCTTTCCGGGTATTTTTTCATTTTTCGTATTTTTTATTCGTGATGTCGACATCATACTAAATTTTAAGTATGATTTCAGATGCATAGAAAACAAATTATATAATAAGTATGTAGGTGACAATGCAAAATTAATTAAATATATTTTTATTCGGCATGCTCACTGATCTGTTGGTATTTGAACAACTTTTATAATATCCCTTGTCAATATTTTTAATACCCTACCACAGTATACTTATTATTATTATTATTATTAAATCTTTAGTTCCAAGTTTGTAATGTTTTTAATAGCTTCTGTTTATTACAGGCTAATGTTGCTATAAGTAAATTCGAAAAGGATGTTTATTTGCCTTACAAGAAACTTTCCGAAAATGTAAAGATTGTTAGGGACCGGTAAGCATTTTATTGTTGTTTCATAATGAAATATTCCAAATACATAATTTTGAGAATATGTTGGTTTTTCTCTTCTAGGTTGTTCAGTCGTGGCATTTGTGTATTGTAGTTTTTTTACCGCCAAAGGTTTTGTGCTTTCTCTTAAATTATAACCATATATAAATATCCTGATTCTTCTAAAAGTACCAATGTCCAATGTCACGTCCAAGTATGTTATCAGTCATGTGCTATTGCAGTCACTTTTCTTCGTAACATGGTTTATTGATTTGATAATATTTGGCTGCTAGTTATCTGGTTTTTTTTTCTTGAGCATTACAGCAGACTGCAGTGTGATGTCAGGGGCAAAGTAGATATTATTGTTCTTTGAAGGTGTGCAGTGATTAATGAAAACAAGTTATCAACTATATAGGATGTTGTTTATAATACTATGCAAGAGTATAATTAGAATTTGGATATTTTTATAATTTGATAGGCACGTCAATGTTCATGCGTGAGAATAACACTTTCTCTTTCCACATAATCCGAGAGAAATTATCGCTATACTCTGCCTGAATTTTTAGTTAAATTAATATAGCTTGGTTTTTATTATTATTTAACACTGTTTGGTATTATATTAAAGGGTTTTATTAATATAATAGGTTTTGTACTTATTTTGTGGACCGATAACAAGATAAGCTACAAAAAAAAACTCACATTTTGCATGAAGCAATATACAATTTTTTAATTCACTAAATTTCTCATTTGTACCATGTTTATTAGGTTACCATTTTCCTAACTTCGGGTTTCAGCTTGAAGCGGCCATTAACTCTATCCGAAAAAATCCTTTATGGACATTTGGATCAACCTCAAACTCAACAAATCGAACGAGGAGTCTCATATCTTCGTCTTCGACCCGATAGAGTTGCTATGCAAGATGCCACTGCTCAGATGGCTATGCTTCAATTCATTTCTTCAGGTCTTCCCCAGGTATGAATTCACTAAATTAAATGGTTGATACATTGGTTTCCATAAAATTATGCTTCATTTAATCTTTTATATTTTGGACAATTAATATAGGTTGCTGTTCCATCAACGATTCATTGTGATCACTTAATTGAAGCGCAAAAGGGAGGCTCACTGGATTTAATAAGGGCAAAGGTAGGAGGAACACGTTCATGTTATCTCGAATTTCCAAAACACGCTATGTGGTAATAATGGGCAGAGTTTCGAATACTATAGTTTTCAGGAAATGAATAAGGAGGTGTATAATTTCTTATCTTCTGCTGGAAATAAATACGGCGTAGGTTTTTGGAAACCAGGATCTGGAATCATCCATCAGATAATTTTAGAGAATTATGCTTTTCCTGGACTTCTGTTAATTGGAACTGATTCTCATACACCTAATGGAGGTAACTATTGCAATATATGATTTTATTATTGTGGAAAAAAGTGATTTTTTTGTACTTTAGGAGGTCTTGGTGGTTTATGTATTGGAGTAGGTGGAGCTGATGCTGTTGATGTTATGGCTAATATCCCATGGGAGCTAAAATGTCCTAAGGTCATCGGAATTCGTCTCACTGGAAATCTTAGTGGATGGACTTCTGCTAAAGATGTTATCTTGAAGGTAAATGCTATTGCATTATTTTATACAATAGTGACCTTTTAGTTTAGGAATATAGAAGACTGATTTATGTTAATAGGTGGCTGATATTCTCACCGTCAAAGGAGGTACAGGTGCTATCGTAGAATATTTCGGTCCAGGAGTGGATTCTCTCTCGGCTACCGGAATGGGAACCATTTGTAATATGGGAGCTGAAATCGGAGCTACCACATCTGTTTTCCCCTTTAATAATAGCATGCAGAGATACCTAGAGGTTAGATATTATCTTATTTCCGAATGCAGCGACGGTATTTTTACTGTACTTTTATTTTAGGCTACTGGTCGAAATGAGATAGCTCAAGAAGCTACGAAATACATGGATTTCCTTACTGCTGACGAGGGTGCTCATTATGATCAAGTTAGTTACATCTTTTCTTTTCATAGTAAAAAAAATACTTTGTGATTCTATTCAGGTCATCGATATTGATCTCAATACTTTGGTTCCGCATGTCAATGGGCCTTTCACTCCCGATCTTGCGTCACCAATCGATAAACTGGGAGAAAATGCCAAAAAGAATGGCTGGCCTTTAGACATTAAGGTTTCTTTGATTGGATCATGTACTAACTCTTCATATGAAGATATGACTCGAGCAGCTTCGATAGCAAAGCAGGTATGATTGTATTCCTTGTAGAAGTAATTTGCATTTAGTATAGAAGATAAATTAAGTTATTATAGGCTTTAGACAAAGGAATAAAAGCGAAGACTCTTTTCACCATTACTCCTGGATCTGAACAAATTCGTGCGACCATTGAAAGGGATGGAATCTCGAAAATATTTTCAGATTTTGGAGGAATGGTTCTAGCGAACGCATGCGGACCTTGCATTGGTTAATTATTGTTATTTTAAAGTGTTAAATGTGTTTCCTATCTGCTAATATTTGTATTTTAAGGTCAATGGGATAGAACAGATGTCAAAAAGGGCGAAAAGAACACTATTGTTACGTCATACAACCGTAATTTTACTGGAAGAAACGATGCTAATCCAGCTACGCACGGTTTTGTCACTTCTCCAGATATTGTTACAGCCATGGCTATTACTGGAAGACTTGATTTTGATCCAACAAAAGATGAACTCACAGCTGCTGATGGTAGAATTATTACAAAATTTATAAGTGACTTTTGTTTCAAGATGCTGTTATACATAATTACTATTGTGTTTTTAGGATCGAAATTCGTATTGAACCCTCCCAGTGGAGCTGATTTGCCTTCTCGTGGATATGATCCTGGGGAGGATACTTTCCAAGCACCATCTGGTTCGGGAAAGGTAATTTATCCCAGCTTTACGTATTCCATGGTTCTTTGGCACGGTCATTTGAATGCTGTTTACAGGTCGATGTTAGTCCCACTTCAGAACGTTTACAACTTTTGGAGCCTTTTAAGAAGTGGGATGGAAAAGATTTGGAGAATATGGTTATTCTTGTAAAAGTAAAAGGAAAATGTACAACGGATCACATCTCAGCAGCAGGACCATGGCTTAAATACAGAGGCCATCTTGATAATATTTCCAATAATCTTTTCCTCACTGCCGTTAATGCTGAAAATGGAGAAATGAACAAGGTTGATGATGGTTATTTAAATATTGAGCAATTTTATATACTGTGAAAAATATAGATTCCATTTAAAGTAAATAATTTTAAAGGTACGTAATCAGTTAAAAGATGGTTTTGCTCCTGTGCCAGAGACTGCTCGCTTTTATAAATCTCAAGGCATTAATTGGGTTGCAATTGGAGATGAAAACTACGGAGAAGGATCAAGTCGTGAGCATGCAGCTCTTGAACCACGACATCTTGGAGGAAGAGCCATAATCACAAAATCTTTTGCTAGAATCCATGGTTTGTTTACCTATTATTCTGTTTAATTTCTGGAAATAGTCGCAATATCAATTTCATTTAAGAGACAAACTTGAAGAAACAAGGAATGCTTCCGTTGACTTTTGCCAATCCTGCTGACTATGATAAGATTGACTCTGCGGACCGTGTGTCCATTGTTGGTCTGAAGGATTTTGCACCAGGGAAACAGTTGAAAGCTATTATTAAAAAGAAGAATGGGACACAAGTATATATTTTTTTTATCAGTTGAAAAGTTCTATAATTCAACTTGTATTTATTCACCATTATTTTATCAGGTGGAAATCTTCCTTAATCACACATTCAACGATCAACAGATAGAATGGTTCAAAGCAGGTTCTGCACTCAATAGAATGAAGGAAGTGTTTGCTAATACCAAGTAGATGAATTTAAAGATGTAATATAAGTTTCATCAGTTTATGTGTGGGATATTTCACAAGTATCGGTTTTTTATACAAATGTTTGCTAGATTTATTAAATGTATAAATGTCATAAGTTACTTTGTAATACAAATCATTTGTGAAAGACGGTGTAGTATGGGGTAATGAAACAAGAGTGCAAATGACTAGCTGCGGGTATGACTAATGTTTGGAAATTGGTATTTACTTAGTTGCTACTGAGTAGGATTTGCTATCGAAAGCTCACTACTAGATTGAAGATCTTTCAAGGGCGGATATTGCGTGGTCTTAAATGTATAATTTTTGTGGATGGTCCAAATACATTTCGCCAACGTTGAATTATTAACTGAGAGGGTATCTACAGTGTTTTCATACTCAGTTATGCTGCTTTATGAGAGTTCCACGAGCCAGGTACGCGTTTGCGATTCGTCTTATTCATACTTATTGATAGCACTTGATATTGCAGGAATTGGTAGTCTATTAATGTTTGCAAAAATAGTGGCAACATCTTTCCTATAATTGCAAAGAGAAAAGATTTAGTTTCTACCGAGTGACCAAGGCTAGGTACCTTCTTTTATTCTTCCTCTAGAAAAATCCTATCTCTACAACAATTGTATTAAGTGAAATGCTAAATCCCTCACATATGTATTCGAGTTTCTATAATTCTTATTAGTGACAGTTTTGTTAGATATTTAATATATCAAGGTAATAGCCGTTTTTAAATATTCAAGAGTGAATGGAAATTTGAACAGAATATCTAAGAAAAAAGTACTCTCTGATTATCTGATTTACGATAGGTGTTTGTTTTCACAATTTTCAAGCAAAAATATTAAGGAAACTTAATACTAACAATCTTAATTCATAAATATAATATATGTTATAGATGTGAAGCAATTGCTTTCATCTGTATTCTTGACAAAAGGACTTCTGGAATAAAGATCAGATAATAAGGGCAAGAGGTGAACAGTTGGCAGAAAATAAAGAAATGATGTATTCAGAAATTTAAAAACTTCCTTAGAAGAAATAAAGAGACCAAACATCTTAACCTTTTTCCAGAGAAGCAGTCTTAATTAAAATATATGCTATTTTAGTCAAAAAATCATAAAATTTTGTTTAATAAGATTTTGTGCTCGATTACTAGTTAAATTTTTTTCTGTCCTCACAACTTTCTTTGTTTTTTTCCATAGTTGCCTCTTTGTTTTTCCATTCACTATTGTTGTTCTAGTCTTTCTAGGAACAATCCGCCAGTGGCGAAGAATTCATCAATATTAACACTTAAAGTGGGTTCAACTGTGGCAAATAAAACCAGTAATCTAGTCATTTGTGCTTCTACTGCGTTAAAAGTTCTAATGCCTATAAAATTAGATATTTAAGAATTGGAAAATTTAAAAAACTAAAGGCAGTTTTAGTATAGCAAAAAGAGTGATAACTAATATTACTTAAATTGTATGTACATAATCAGTAAAGTACCAATAGTTAATTCATATATACGTTGAATTTCTATAAAGAGCAAAATTTGTTCTAGAAAAATACTCTAAACAAGTTTTGGTTTGTTGTATTTATATATACGTAGCTTTCTCACTTAGTATGTTGCTCAATAGACCTCTAACAATATTTATTTCTAGGCGGCAGGGTCTAGGGAGAGGGAAGAGGGGGTCAAGACAGGAGGAGAACAGCGATAGTGCGTTGTGGCCGGAGGAACAGAGGTGTACGCTTCATGTACGATGGACCATTGCTTGACATCAATCTTCCTTGTTTCTTGTCCTTAGCCGGTTCGGACTGAGCTCTGACACAATTATATAATTTGACTCGCCTTTTTCTCTTAATTTTACCCAATTTTATGTCGGTTTTACAGGATCAATTTATCATTACATATAAGTTTTTTAAAGAGAGTAATTTTCGTACCTGGAGCACGCTGCGAGTAGCACGCATAAAGACATAATGAGCAGAAGGCGCGGGGGCGGCGCCATACCCTGTAACACGGTTGATCCGGAAGCGATTGTCACCGTAATGAGAAATAAGTGACGAGTGATTGTTTTTACACAAATTCTATACTCAGAACTAGAACACAAATGAGGATATTGCATCCATTATCCTAATAGGATCGTATAATTTAAGGGACTAATTAATTTATTAATTACCGATACGTAATGAGAGGAAATTGGTACTACTATTATTATTTGCTCTTAGTCTAAAATCACATAAATCATGTATTCCACAACATCTCTGAGAACAATTACCATATGACTAAGACATTCAAGAGCTATGATTGGTTGTTCGAATCAAAACTCATTTACCTATCACATCTTTAATGAATAGATATTTTGATTATTTTATACTTGACTTTATCTGATTTCTCTAAACTCTTTCAACAAAAGTCGTTGTAGTGATGTGTATAGAATTAAGTTATAGAAGTATGCTAAAGAGGGAAAAAATGCAGCTACTGCGTTACGTTTAACGCAAAATAGTAATCTATTAATAATAATCAAAGAAAAATAATTGTGAGTCTCAAGATAATTTTAGAATAAACTGTTAAGAGGTATATAAGCCGAAATGTTTAAAAAAATTAAGATGAATTTGACTATTAGAAGTCGAGCAGCTCGTTGTGTCGTGAGGGACGCACTCAGAATCCGTCGTCAACACTGAGCTTTACTTGTTGGTGTCTCAAAGGAGGAAGGAACAGCATCTCCTTGAGTGGGCGACTAAATGATTCCGTGCGTTGAAGCGTAATATTTTGTGTTTGGCCTTAATCACCACATCTTATTTCTTTAACAATAGTTTGTTTATTTATAATGTTGAACATGCCCTGGTAGCTTTCATAATGTTTATAACCTATTTAATGCTCACATCGAAAGCCTATGAATGTGCTCACTGCCAGTGTTTATGATGAATAACTGCATAAATGCGAAACCAGTTAATGTTATCTTCACAAAACACTAAATGGGATGATTTCGCAAAGGCTCCCTGTTTGGTAGCAAATGGATGTTATTTACGTACAAATCCATTTGTAAAAGCAAATACTGAAAACACACTGTACATTATTTCAAATTTGTGGATAATTTCTTAATTTCCAAATCGTTTATAATATACTATTATAGTTTAAGTTGTATTAAGAAGAAATCAACTAGTATTTAGATACAACCTGTTAAACTAAGATAAACTTTGGTAGTTCAAAGATCACTGTATAATCATTGATCGTCTACAAATAGGTATATAAATAGTAAGGACCGAAAAAGAAAGGGTGGCAGCAGAAAAATGTTCGGATAATCAAAGTCTTGAGGCGTTTCGACAAGTGTTTTTCGATTGGTTCCATCTATTTCTAGGGTTTGTGTCGTTCATTGGAATGGCTCCAAAATAGCTCCCGATCCATCGAAATACTATGGTTCTCGTAAATGACGAGATTATCGTGAAATTGGTAATTTACCACTAATATAAACTAATTCTTTTGGTCTGGGTGGTATCACTTATATCAAATGGTGAGCACTATATTCTCATTCATAATCTGATTACTACAAGCTAAATACCATCTATAAATGGGTTTTAATAATTGAGATCTAAAAGATCCTATAATTAATGAAGTTATTCCAAACCAAACTAGAAATGATTGTTCTCGTAGTCCCACATGCAAGTGCAAAGCAACAAGGATTATCGAAGAAGTACAGTTACAAAATAACAGAAAAAAGAGAGATAAGTTCCAAAACAGCAAAAATCAACTCGAAATAACTGTTTGTGTTGTGAGATTTATGAATCGAATATTTATCTCTGGTTTCAAAGTATGAAATTAGTGAATAAACAAAATATCTTGTTTAACAACATCTATTCTTATATTCAAGTGACTTATTTGTAAAGATGGTAGGTTATGAATAGAACGTATTTTCTGCTTTCTTAAGAGAGTTATGAGAGAGTGACAACTTAGGTATTCTGTTTCGAAGAGAGTTCGTATAAACTGCATAAAATATGTAAAAAACCAAAGCAATTATATTTGTGTTTGTATTGGATAAAAGCGAAAATTAATAATAGCTAATTTTCTACTGTAGAACAAACGCAGAGAAAAATATTCACTCCAAATATTCAATGCACTCGCATTTATCGAAATCTTTGAAATAAAATTTTTGAGAGTTGTACTAGAGTCTTTACTTGGAAAAATGTCACTTAGAAAGCACGCAAGAAGTCCACTTTATATTCTGATATAAGATAAGTGCCGCGCGGTTAGTAGAACTATAATAACCGATTATTTGCTTAGATGACAATGCTCATAAATATTAGCACACGAGAGGTCATTGACGAGCACTTGGTTTCCGCCACGTAGTTCAATTGTAGACATTTAGTTAAATTAAATCCAGTTCGTAATAAAACTATACACATATCTCGCTTTTCACTTATTTTGTTAATATTTGATTAATCTAGGGCTATTCAAAATTCGGTATTTACCTATATGCTAGTAGGAGACTGTTTTTATTGTATATCTAAGCCAAAAATCTAGGCACACTAATCTTATCTATTCATTCAGTTAGTGATATTGACGACGGGAATTAAAATTATATTAATATGTATATATCGATAGCATCAAGTTAAATATTGAGATTATACTTAATTTAGCAGCTGCAAACACAATTTGTAGTTCATCATCCTCTTAAACTCCATTTCCAACGTCTCAGTGCTAAAATAGCACTAACATCTACGAAAATCACCTGTAACACTTATATAACAGCGAACATGTGCAATTTTGTATAGATGCGTCTATATATGATTGAGGTGTATGTATGTATATAAACATTGAATCAAGTATGACGCTCATCAACGGGTGGCAAACGCATCTGAAATCAATCACGATGCTATCATTATGCCAAGACTACATATCGACAAACACTTACCAATGACAATAAGGGACAATTGAGGCGATATCTCACAAAAATGGATATGCTTGCTAAAAAATGAGTAACAAAAAATATCTACCATAAATAGCTGAACGCCAAAAAGGTTTAGATTTTTTGCGACAAAGAAGACTAAAACCATGGCCCAGACGTGGATTTCATATTTGATAACAATGCATTTTGATCCGGAAGACGTATAATGAAAGACAAAACAAGGAATAACTGACAGCGTCTAAGATTTAAAGACGAACACACTTATAAAGTCCAACTGAAGGATACACATCATCTTAATAAATATCCATATTATGATTAATATCGGTGTTTTAGAAGAACATTTCGGTCGAGGTGTTGGAGATAATGGAAAATAACGAGTAGATAAAATAAATGTATGGTAAATTATGAGAGTTATACATGGAGTCACTGGAGATACTAGCAGAGATCATGCAATCACTTTGCATGACTCAGAGTACCTCACTTGGTCCGGAGACTGAGTGAGTCGCCTTATATACAAATCCATTTTTTATACTTGATGACTTGAATGCTAAATAAAGTTGCAAATTGGTATAAAGAAGTAAACTGACTTAGACTAGAAAAAAGAGTAGAAGACTTACTAATGTTCTCTTGCTTTATTGTTAAATTTACTAAAAATAACGCACGCTAATGAAAATAATAAAAAAAAGTTAAGTGATGGAGAACATGAATTCTCTAGTAATTTTTAGTTATTTCGATTATAATGTACTTTATTTCCGCTAGGATTCATCGAAGTACACATGCTTTACAAGATTTGGTTAAAGAACAATGACACTAGAGAAAGTGTAGGAGGTAATAAAGAGAAGTGACGTACAAGGATATAAAAATAATGGACGGATATTAATAGGCAAGATACTTCTTAACAATAGTGGCTGCTATTTGTTTAATTTTATACCACATAGCGAGTTACCGTTAATCTCTTTTTGTCGCTTTTCAGTAATTAGTGAAGTGATCGACAGAAATCAATGAGCCTCCTTCGATGACCACGAGAGTTCACTAAACTTGCTGTGGAATCATAGCACACAACGGAAGTAAGTATATATTTTCACGTCGTTATTACGGCTATAAATGGAACTAAAAATAAAAATGTAACAATTAAATTTCGACGAATTACAGCTTTGGAAGTTCTAGGCTTGCACCAGTGTGGTCAGCAGAATCTCATTTTAAACGATCTGTGGAGGAAAAACTAAATTACAATAGCAAAAACAATTGTCCTGTGTTTTTATAAAGATAACTACCAACACTTGGCCTATGAAAGGTCGTAAGGGAATATTTCTGAGCCATAAGTTTCTGTTATATTCTACGTGAAGTTCCCCTAGATAGACAACGAAACAAGCGCATATCCCAAGTCACTGATAACGACGAGGGAAATATGGATCATCATCGGATGAACAAAAGATGCAAACTAACCAAACACAAATTTTTACTGCGCTGTGACGTTAGTAGTTCTATTTCAGCCAGAAGAGATCATATATCGCTTGAGAATTGAGGACAATGAGGTTAGGGTTCGTCAGACGGAAGTGATACAAGACCAGCCTAGTGCAGAGAATAGGAGGATAGAGTTTTCAAGATTTAACCATTTACTGTTTTTCACTTCCTGTTCTTCTATCGCTATATTTTTCTCTCATTCTCTAATCACTTTCAGCGGATCAGAAAAAGACCAAATATGGATATTTGGGACTCACTGACATTTAGTTGAAACATATAACCAGATAATTATTCACTTCAGATTTAATTATTCTGATTTACCTTTGCATAAATTCTGTTATATGCCAAAGATAATTGAATTCCGACCATCTCGACTGAACTACGCACTATATCAAAACTGATGAAGTGGCAATGAAACAAGTTATCAAAGGCAGATATAAGACGTTAAAATATGGATTATATCTTAATAAAATATTATATTATGAAAAATGTAGGCCATAATCAGATATTGATCAACCTAAATAAAGAAGTTAATCCTGGGAATTCCTATAAAAAATTCGACGAAAATAGCTGTTTTTGTGTGAGATCAATCCTTATCCATAGCATTTCTAGACGTATGTCGTCATATCCTTTTTCAGTTATTAGTTCTGAGTGATACTGAATGGAGTTTTCTATTGATATCTCTAATGACTAGTTAACGGAGAGTTTCGCACTCATTCGATTTAGAGACGATGCGTGAAATTCGTATCGGAATGTTTGAATGAAATTCTGTTTGACATTGAAAGGATCGTATACTTAAAAAAAAGTATGCACCCGATATCTTTGCATAAAGCTTGTTGCTACTAATGAAGTTGAGAAGTAGGAAGGTAAGAAGAAGTAGAAAACAGTGGTGAATGTAGTGATCGCTTTGGCAGCAAATGGCCTTCTCTAAGCCGACCTGACAGATCTGGGCGGTCTGAATGAATAATTTAGCTAGGAATCGATAATAGAAGCATGGTATCATTCTCGATAAATATTTAATTGTTCAAAAGCTATCCATGTTTTTCTGCTTTTTACTAGTGAACGCGATTAGTGAGATAGAAATGTTATCTTAGGGGCAGCCATAGTCAACCAGCGCTTGTATGGATCAGTTAATACCATCTTGGCCTTTCCTTTTTATGCTTTTAACATTTAGCTGATTTTTGTCACCATAATTTTTTCTTTATATGTGAGTCAGCTTATTATCAATCTACCGTAGAAAAGAGTGTTAAATGAATTTGGTCGTAATAGAATTACAATCAGTATTTAAACCCGCTAATATTTTTCCATTTAGACACAAGTTCTCAGTGAAAAGAGTGGAGTCGCAGTATAATTAGAACAAAGACGAGGAACGACATCTTAAAGGCTTTGAATGAAGTGAAATAGTAGGCGTGTGTTTAAGTTGTAGGTTGAAAACAGCTACAAATATGAATGAACTATTATTTTTTCCACTGGAACCATTTAAGGACAGTTGTATGTTTAAATGTCGTATATGACAGTGATTTGGATGTGGAAGAAACAGGTAATTACGATATAAATAATGAATTTATATTATACTAATTCTAGTGTAATTATAATAATTCTTGCTTCGTTGTTGGGTTCTTTAAAGTATTTTAGGCATTCTTACTGGTATCTTGGAAACTTTGAATATCAGGTAGAAATGTCATTGTTTAAATGGGAAGATATCATCCAGAGAGGTCTTTATTTTGTGTGGAAAGAAAGGTATAGAGGTGAGCCTCAACCCCAAGGTGAAAACTTTGCGGAGAAAAAGCTACACGTTGTTGCTATTTACAATGTATAAGAAAACAGTTGCCAAGACATGTGTCTCTTGTGCGGAATTATTGTTTGTCCTTTCTCCTCCCACATACTTGTCACATTTCTGCCAAAAAAGTAAAAGCCAAAGCTATTCTGTGAGATATCTAAAAATACAGTTGAAATGTAAAGGGATGTGCTTATAACTAATAAAAATGTAGATTACTGAAGGTTTTGTGAACAGTACTTGATCAGCAGTATCTTCTGATTCGTAAATTCACTAAAGTCGGTGATCTCCAAGCAGTACAACAATAACCCTCTTCAGCACCTCTTAACAATCCATTTTTATATCTATAAATATAAAGGCAAAAAATACTGTTTATATGAATATTATATAAACATAGATGCGGATGCATTCTGTACACAAATAGAAATGATTATTTTCAACAAACTTCAATACCGTCAAATATTACAAATAACTACCAAATAAATAATTGAACTGTTAGTTAGTTTTACACATATTATGCTTTTAAAGGGAAAAGTGACGACATTTATATGATCAGTTGGTTTTCGGGTAATAATTGATAGGATGATGAGAATGACGAGGAATCGCATACTTCTAAAAATTGAGAGACCAGAAAATCAAAGGTTACTTTTAATAATATTTTCATTAATAGGGAGCATATATTGACGCAGTTTTAAACGCACTGGATGTAAACACAAGATAGAAGGAAATAATTTTTATAATGTGGAGGAATCCCAATTAAGAATTATAATCTAGCCAATCATTTCTAAAGGTATTAAACATTTGAATAATTTAACACCTTAAACAACACACTAATTATTCACATATATTCTATGTCCTGGAATATGACGTAAACATCATCAATTTCTCATAAATACAACTAAAGTAGGCTAGTGATGACTCCTGTAATAAAAGTAGCGCAGAACTATTTGAAAAATTCCTGCGCATCAAAAATTCATACACATCCATATTTATGTTGTAAAAAAACAAGACTAAAGTGATCAACCTTGCCGATCAGTTTAGTTTAGAGCTGGCATTTTAAGTCCTTTAAAGAAAAAGTACTGAAAATAGAATGAGGATATAGAATGGAACACAACTACAAGCGTGATGGGTCGTATGATTTAAAGACGTGGCGTCAGAATTAAAAACAAAGGAAGAGAACGGAAAATGGATAGAGGACACGCAACGAAGGCAGAAATAGCCAAAGTAGTAAGAGAAGAGAAAAGGGAGAAATGCCAAGATAGGTAAGTTGGTATGTACAATTACATAAATTATTGTAAGGAATACTAACAAGTTAGTGTCTGAAGCAACCAAGCCGTCAAAGTAAGATGGGATGGAGAAGTGTACTTCAGCCACTTTCGTAGATAATTTTAAACTCTACTTAATATATGATAATCTAAGTTGGATTTTCTAATGACATTGGCGGGGAGAGCAGGAGTTCGTATAGATTTTTATCTAAAAAACTCAATCGGTTTTTCCGATTCATCTGGAAACCATACTACGCAAATTCAAAGTGCATTTTCCCAATTTACTATAGTGATTCTCTCCGGTTTGATCTTTTAAACCATCTTTATCTTAGTAAACTTTAGAAAATCATAAGAAGAGAAAAAAGATGATAATGCATTCTTTCAATAGGAAGTACTCTTTTTTGTTGTGAATTCAACCACATAATAGATGACTTTTTTCTAGAGCGACCAAAAAATAAAGAATCATTGATATGGAGTTAGGCACTAAATAATTATTTAAAAATACAAAATACACAAAATTGCTACAACGATATTTACTGCTTAAATTATATAACTAGAAGTAGTCAGCTAAACTACATATATCAAAGAATGTAAGTTCTTATCTTCGATTATGATCACCTTAGGTTTTTTTAGAGAAAATGTTAAAAAGGTAAAAGTTGCTAGCAATTGAGAATTACGTTGTTGTATGATACCAGAAATCTTCTTGAAAAATTCATTTAATGTTTTTGAAATTAAGGTTAAAAGCATAATTAAATACCTATTTTTGATACAATCTTTACTCAAGCGTCTAAGATGTTCAGTATTAAAGCCCAATTTTTCTAATCAATACGGTGAAATAAATAAAGTGTATTATCTTAAAGTGCTCACAGAAAACCTATGTATTAAACAATTGTGTCTTCGGATCCTAAGGCAATATTTTTTCATTGGATAGGATGACTTATTAATCACAAACTCATCCAGGCATAATTTAGCTGCATGGAACGAGTTTATAGGCTAACGTCAGAAAATTACTATTTATTTGGATTAAATTTATGAGTATAAAGGTTTGTACAAAAATCAATGCTTTAAATACATATATACACCATTTTTTTCATCAATTAAATAATTATACGTATACTATCACTCAGCTATGATGACCTTTCCACTGAATTTATGGAAGTAAAAGACAGCTGAACACCAGTAAAAACTAGATATCCAAAGAAGATCGAACCCGAGCACCGAGAGTGCTACTACTCTTTGCGCTCGGCCATGAACACATCGTCGGCGCAGGAGGTGCAGTTCCAATATTCTGCTCCTTAGCCCACGCCAAGTGAAGCAGGAGCAGAAGCTGTCGTTTTAAAAGGTGCTAGCTTCAGCTGCAAGGGATATGTGGATGTTCAATAGACCGCCGTAGATGACATCACTTCCAGTTTGGGGGACTTCACAATGAACAGTTTGCTGACGTAGGTGAAAGAATGTAGAAATCGCACGTTTATGGGGGAACTGACTACTGAAGTGGAAATTCTTCGGCGACTCGGTGTTTTATTTTCTGAGTACCAGTTGAATTCTTCCAAACTGGGACTAGGAACAAACTTCCCAATTACATGACTCTGTCCCAGTGAAATCTTTGTATAGAGTTGATCAAATTTGCTATAAAAATTTATCCGATATTTATCCGTCACGAGATCTTTGTCAGTAACTTAATTTAGAGAAATATAGGCTCTGTGCCAGCTAGAAAGTGGGAAGTCGCAGAACCGTGGAGTGTTTTTGTAGACTCGAAGTCCCCACATTTTCTCAGACTAATCATAAACATAGCAGTTGGGAAATACATTGTCATGAAGTGAAATCCTATCAAATGGAACAGCTGACTTGTTATGAGTGAATCTAAGTCAGTAAAACTAAATGTGAAATGAGCAATTTCAAAATAAACTTAAGAGTCAAGACTAAGTTTAGTCACCTAAATATTACATTCTATCACATAAATATAACACGTATAACATCAATGGCATTAGAATTTTACATGTTCTACTAATTAAAGAGAAGTCGGCAATAAATAATTAACAAACTAAGAAATTAAGTGACGTCGTTACTAAAACTAAGCCTCCACCGCTTTTTTTTTTCGTTATTCTTCGTTTTGTCTCTGAGAGCACTCTTCGGTAGAACTGGTGGATTAGTGGGTACACGCAAAGTTATCTCTCCTGATGGATATGAAGCACCTACCTCTATGTTAGAGGAATCATTGAGACAAAAAGAGGCCAGAGACCTGTAATTCTTTATAGTACTCTACATTGAATGTCTTCTTAATTAAGATAATAATAACTAAAATTTATTATAAGTATTTACTAGAAACATCCATATCATCGTTTTTCATTTAAAAAAATGTATCTACCTAGACGTATCATCAACCTTTGCCTCATCGATGATGTTCAACGAGCGTAAAGAACGCGTATCACCCATTTCAATTCGAGCCTGTATTCAATTTTTATATTTTATTTTATTTCATTTATTTCCCTCTAATTTGTATTTATTGCTCTTTACTTTCGCATACCGAATCTTTTCCTATATTCAGCGACCTCAACGAATGTCTATCCGCTTCGCTCATAGTATCCATCATTTCTTGATACAACTCGGTCCAAACAACATCAGCCACTTTAATACCGGCGATTGGTTCGATTATTTGAACGGTAACACAACCTCGTAGCTAAAAGATGTAATAATTTGACAATATATGCTTCAAACTTTGAGAAATAACATTTGTTTATTTTTAGGCTGTTTTCCTGCTTTTTATTTGCAGCATAGCTTTAGTCTCTTATTGTCACCAGAAGACAGATGCGACCGTTTTTTCTTTGCGACAACCTTTGACACTAGCGTCTATTAAAGGACGGGAGAAAATATATGGAACCCAAGGGAACCAACGGCTTTTGTCCTCAATACATATATGTTCAAATCGCCGCAAATTTGTTTCAAGATTTTTAGGTTATAATTTATTTATTTATTTCATTGATCATCAAAAAGTGAGCATAACACTTGTAGTGGTACAAATATGAAGAAACGAACGGGAGTAGTATAGGAAGGAGAAGTGGATATAAAAAGAATAAGTCAACGAAAAAATAGACGTTAACTAACCTTTTGCTCCAAATCAATCATTTGTTGGAAGAACCCAATATTAGGACATATAATATTTCTACACTGCTGAACATGTTTGTAAGCATCATGTAATGAAAGTCTGTAATCAGAACTCTAGATAGGCAACTGGTGTGCTGTGCAGTACAAGGTGGCGATCTGGAAAAACGGAAAATGAAGCTCACTTTTCAATGCACATTAAGTATGCTATGGCGAAAGTGGCTGAGCGAGAAATACCCATAGCACACAAAAGAAGAAGACGACCAGCAGACTTGCGTGTGTCATCTATCTCCTGTAATTTAGGTGTTCTGTAGCCAACTGGTTAGGGACGTAGGCGCGACGATCATTGTGGGTTCGAGTCCCCTGCGTGGCAGAGGACTGTGGTGCAGGCTGTGATGAAACTCGTGCGGCGTCCGAGGTGTGGGAAAGCGCGTGGCCTGCATAAGGCTGAACCCAACGTGGCACCCACCCCATATGATGGATTTCTCGCACAGAGTCTGAGCTGGTAGACATTATTACTTGAAAATTTGGCTTATGTGTACTCTTGGTCCCCAGTATTGGACCAATCGCGCCAGTTTGCTTTTCGATTTCCCTTCTAATCAGCTCTTCTTCGTTCTCCCACTTCACATTTATTTGTTCTTTTATTTAAACCTCTTCCTAAACGTGTTATGTAGCCCAATCATTTGTTTTTAAAGATGTGATTTTATTAATATACTTTACCTTGAATACTGTAGTCCAGTATGGTGACAATTCAGTAGATTCATCATCTGTGAGAGGAATATGAACAACCTTCATATGGTTGGGAGCAGAGATACGGAAACCAGGAATCAGGTTGATCGTTGTACAAAATCGAGCTAAATGTATTTCGACAATATTACTTTCACTGACACAGGAAAAGTATGGAAAATTTAGGTCAATAACTAGAACACATTTAGCTGTTTTCTCACTCAATGTTTTTCAGGTTAACAAAGAGCATTTTGTTAATATGGGATGTAGTGAATAATGAGTCACTCAGGCGCCATCACTGCTCTTTCCTGATTGGCAGGTGTGGTTAAGCACACTTCCGGCACCCAGCAATAGACATCGAACCGAGCAGCTATACCTCCATTATGCCCACATTTTCCCTATTCCATTGTTTTTTTCTAGCATCGTACATTTAAATCTCTTATATACAATTTACTTTCAATATTAATACTTTTCACATTTCCAATGAAAATATGCACTCACACAGGACTCTAGGTGAAAGAGCAGCAAGACCTCCTACATACAGAAACGGACGCACTTGTGAACACTGTCTGGATTCACGACTAATCACACGACGTGAAGTCATGTCGATGCTACCTTTGACAGTGGCGCTAATCACAGCACTTTTCACGTTTTGGGGTACGGCGAACACACTAAAATGCTATTCATGTTCATTCTCATTCAACGAGATGTACGACTTAGATCATAGGTGCGACGAACATCAGAATAAATAGGATGTAATAGGAAACTTATAATAATCGAATAATTATAAAGACCATTTAGAGATGCTTGGTGCGCCAATGAATCGCTAGTGATGTTCGATACTGACGAGACTGCAAAGACCTGCGCCTCTTGGGAGAAGTTCTGTGTGGTAAGAGATTAGAGAAGAAGATAATGATAAAAAGACTGGAAATGTTAGCTATAACAGAAATAGAATAAAGTAAACAAACATATTTTTGTGGAAGTATCAAAAGATATGAAACATCTAGTATTGAGCAAAATTATAGATTTTGTTACAGACGGCTGTAAACACCATTAATAAGGCATTCACCTCCGTGAGTCGAGGATGTGGAGAGAGATGTTCAGAACTATGTGAATCACTTGGCTATGGTCATGACCAGGTGGGCATTCTCTGAGCCTATAATTATGATAATGAAGTCTATACTAAGTTGAGTACGCAATATATTTATGTAAAACTATAGTATTTATTTTAAAATAATCACATTTTGGATAAAGCCGTTTATTAGATTCTCTCAACAAAGTGGCTAAAACAGAGTAAGTAATGGTGAAGAACGGCAAACGAACAAAAAATTCAGAAAAACGATAAGTCAGAAAACAAGAAATTTTTAAAGAATTTTCAAGAACGATGTATTTATAAGAGGAGAAAGCATAAATAGCGAATGAAAGCTAAAAAAAAACTGAAGATAGTAAACAACGCGTAAGACTGTACACCAAAGGGAAAAAAAATTTAAGGGTGTTCATAATACTTATTATCTCAGATCTATGAATTGTAGACGCTTCAAGATATTAACTATTTTTGTATATTGTTGAGATAATAGCGCTAGAATTATTCATTGCTACTCTCGATTTTCACGTAGTTTCTTCGAGAACACAAGTCAGTTTTTATACTCCTGAATATCATTATAGCAACATTTGTGAAAAGTAATACCGAAAGTGTTATCCACGATTAATAGTACTTTTTATCATCCGTTCCGAGATCAGATCAATTTCACTATTAGCTGTGCGGTCAATATTCTAGTCGATGTTATTTCTGTTCAGGTCAACTGCGATGACTGTTGTGAAGAAGACCTGTGCAATGCTAATTTTTCTGTTCAGTACTACCAAGGTATGATGAATAGACAGTACACATCCTGGACTACACCGCTCCCAGGAGAATTACTCTGGAACAGAAAAAACTCATACAAGTTCCCTTATTAATATATCCTAATACTTAAATCTAGTCTCTAAAATCTTAACATCATTTGTCGGTTGTATTTGTAAATTGCATTAAAAGTAATTTTTGTAATAACTATTAAAATACCAATAATTGTATGAGAATAATTACTTACTTGTTTGCCTTGCGTTACTTTTACTTTTATCTATAATCAATATTCCCTAGTCACACCTCCCACTTACCAATATCACTGTTTTAAACATCTTCCTACCGCAGTCACTATGGGAGCACCTAATACAGTGATTTTCAAACGTTTTGCAATAAACCCTTTATATTGTCATTATAAAAGTACAAATTATAATTTATAAAAGAAAAAAACCTAAATCTAATTAAATTAATCTATGTATTAGTTTAAAGGAAAATAGTTTCCAATTAATTTAACCAGGCTACATCAAAAATTGTCATAAATATATAAATGATGAGAATAAGTGTAATACATCCAAGTAAATAAAGCTATTTAGAATAACCCTAGAAAACCAACTTCTAGTAAATAGTAGGAGACCGAAAACAGAAAGAGATGGCGCATAAAGTCAGCAACAATAGAAGGCGGGTAGTTTGACGCGCACGAAGTAACCCGATGGATTGAATAAGAACACCATAGCAGTGACTCCCGAATGAAAAGAATAGGCAATTACCATATTGACACGACGTTGGCAAAGAAAAGATTAATCTTAAATATTGATACAAAGGTAGGCCAAATAGGAACATGATGTTTCCTCGTCTCTTTAATACTCCATGTCACTCTACTCTTTTATCTGTCAGGTCTGTGATGGAGTCGTCACATCCTCTTTCCCCAGGGAGTATGCCCATTACGACAACTTAGAACTGCCCCAATCGAGCCCATTCCTTCCGTTCGCATAAAGACGCGAATGACTCTTCCGATGACAGACATGACATATCCACATCATACCAGACCAAAACATTAGAGAGTAGTAAAGAGAATATAGAGTGCGCTAGTTATAATTTTGATCCCTCAGACACGAATATAAATATGATGTATGTTGATAGTAAAAATATGTATATAAGCTAGGATAACTTATTACAAGTAATATTATAGAAGCATAAATTTCAATTAGCCAGTTATTAAAAGTTGATACCGCTTAAGAATGTTTACTAAATAAACTGACTTAAGCAAAAGTTAATAGCACCAAAAAAAATAACAATAAACGGTAAAACCAAAATATTATTGTAAAGTAAACTATAACGTTAAATCTAATATATAATGAAATTTTGGATTCTCTCAATTCAAAGCGTGAAGAAAGCACGGCTGTTCGCACAGCAAGTCAACAGAAGGGGCGGGACTTAAAAGAAGTTAAAGAAAAATGGATGCTAGTGAAAGAGAATATGCGAAAGAAGGAAATTATTACAATATTCGGCAATGGTAAGGATACTACTTTTTAACTGCACTGTTCTACGTAAAATAAACAAAGTCGAAATGCAAAATGACTTTGTTTTCAGGAATCAGAATGTACAGCTTAAAAGTGCTTCTATCATCACAATAGCCATCTAAAAAAACAGCATATTATAGTAACCTACTTCTCTCACTTTTTCTTAACTACGTTATTTTTCACGTGGTAGTTAGGTTTATGGTCATATATTTTGCTTAAAAAATAATTTATTAATATACTAATTTTTCTTAATTTCTTTTCAAGTGCAAACTGGTTCTTCTTTGTGTTCAGAAGTATGCTCACCAGACGAAAAGAAAGGAATCCACAGGTTTTTACCTTAAATAGGATCACTTGAATATATTAAAATTTCATATTTTTACATATTATTGTTTTTCATATTAGTATTCGAATTCTAGAATACTTTCATAAGTAATTATTTTCGCTATTTTTTGGTTATTTCAGAACCTTCTTCCTAATTAATAAATAAATAATCTTTGAATATAACACGATTCCTATCATAATTTTCTATTCATCACTCCTAATAAATTTATCCATTGCACTCGTTGTTCACTATTTCCTGTAGACATAAAAATAGCGAAAATGGGATGCAGTACGAAATATATTTGACCTTCATGCGCTATTATTAATACTTAATAATAGCACAGATCAAGCAAAAGATTTGGATATAGTTAATTGATCTAAAATTGAAATAGTCACATATTATCATCTACTATATACAGGAAATTGAAAAATTAGTTACAGTAAAAAATAAATACACTCAATTTATGACACTCCTCACCATATTTCTGCCTTTCTCTTACAATCATATTTTTCTCTTGGCGATATTGAGCGAATTCTTCCGGAGTCATAATAGTGTATAAATAAACCTAAGCCAATATTGATTAGATATATCATGGGAAACATTGAATAATTAAATCATAAAACTATTTGTGAACTCACAGAATGAAGAACAGGTCCAATCATTGCACCCGAACAAAGACCAAAAACAATCCACATATGAGCATGAGGATAACGCAGAAAAAAGCGTCTATAATATATATTAGATGAGGCTTTTTTTCTTCAGTGAAATATAATACCATACTTCGATCTATTACCTTATAAAAGCCGGTGGGAATTTTTTGCCTTGTTGGTAGTATGTCGCTCTACCTCTGACGGCAGATAATAAGAAACGCGTCGGATTCAAAAATGAAGCGACCATAATTGTGGTAAAACACTATATGAAAATAAGTAATGTTCAACTGTTAAGGATGACACATTAAAAATTGAATAGCATGATAATTATTGCTGGTTATATAGAGGTATATGTTGTTCACAATTTTTATACTAAAAAAAAAAAACAACTGCACATTAATTTAAACATTAACAATAGAGTAACTTTGTTTGATGATATATAATTGCACCATTAGTTAATAATTTTAAAAGTTACTAAACAAATAGAATAATAAATCTAGCAGCTAAAATTTAAAAAAGTACGCTTACAATTTTTTATAAACCCAAACAGTGTCAATGCCTTCTCCTATTTGTCCAACTTGCCGCCAGCTTTCATTCTCAGGAAGGGGAAAGCGGCAAGCTAAGAGTGATGTTCCAGACAACATTTGACTCAACTTCGGAATGAGATCAGCCATCTAAAAAGTATATGAGCTGGCATTATAGAAAGAATATTACATACATATTATTAGCTTATATAAAAGCAAATAACATTTGACGGTGGACGTATAAAATGTAACTTATCATGCTTTCAGCTCCAAATATAACTGCTGTATTGTATTCATTTATGCTGGTTTTAAAGATGTCCATCCTATGAAAAGTGGCTCTTGTCCGAAGACCCTTCTTGTAAGCCGAAAGTACTGAACATAAGACAAGAATCGAGTTCAGCTCCACACCTGTACTTTTGAAGCCCATCTCTGCACATAGTAGAACCTAAAATCAACTGATTGTATAATCTATTGTTTCCCGGTACAACTGAAATAGCAGTCAAACACTTCCAAACGCACTCCACAATGGAGAACTAATATAATCAGCTTAAAGTATAATTAATGCTGATACCGACAGATAATAATCTATGGTTTAATACCGAACCATGCAAAATTTAATCGAAATATGCATATATATTTAATTATTTCATAAACAACGGTTGATGTCATGAAATCAGGAAAGCTGTGAATCAGATTGGTAAACAATTAAAACTCTATAACGACTAGCCGTAAAAACGTCACTTAAAATAATTATATTGAGCCTTGAGCAACCGTAAGTCCTATGTGCACTAACTGATGGAATGACGATTGTGAGATAGCTCTAGTAATGAAGTGAATATCATTAGCTCTTTCTACGTATCAATATTACAATGAAAAACTTAACTATAATAAATACAAATAATATAATAAAGCAAAAGATGTGGATCATTTATGACTCTTTATAAGAGACTAAGACATACTAAAATCTAGAAGTTATTGAAAAAATTTAAGAATAACGAAATCCCTACTGAGCCGTTTCTACAAGAGTAGCGGCTGCAGTGGTGGAAGCAGTTGGTACAATAAGTCTATTAAAGCGTGACTTCCGCAATAAGGTCCGTGTTGTTTTCTGTGCCTTCTTTTGCTTTTTGACTCTTTCCATAAGATCTTGTCCTCGATGGGTTACTCCATCACATTGATCCATTTTTGATAATAAAGATTCCAGGTCTCCTTTTCTAATAGGTTTTACTGAAATATCCCGAACGGCACGAAACTGACCGCAGTTATTGACGTGCTCATTCTCCAGGCGAAAATAATTCCATACAAATCGTCTAAATACTTCAGCTGGTGCAGTAAGAGTAGTTAAGAAATCTGAATCAAGAGTCCACGCCTCTCCAAGCGAAACATTCAAAACCCACGATAAACGCAAAACGAAATCTTGTATAATTGCGCCATAGTAATAAAATTTACTACCGTAGATCATCTCCTCACGTAGGAATGGGGCATCTTTTGGAGAACGCGGATCAATAAGCCCCCAATCCATAAATATGTCCCAAAGGAACGTATACGTGAATGATAGAATATAAGAAGCAATCCAAATATAGAAAAACGGAGATGTCCCATTAGGATCTGATTTCTCTGCCCATTTATTAAGCGCACCGCAAGCAACAACCAGATATGTGGTAGAATACTTTCCTGCATTAACGAGGTGTGGATGAACCCGTTTCGTATCACGATAACGACGGAGACATTGCATAAAACGAACGGTGGCAGGAATTATTGAAACAAATGAACGCACTCCAGATGCAGACATGCACATATCTTTGCCGGTTACGATATCCACATAGCCCCAAGGAACAGCTCCTGAAGAAGAATTCATAGTGCGTACAGAAAGAAAATTATCTGGAGAATAGTCAACTTCAGTGGAATAGAAACACAGGAAATACTGAAAGTCCAAGAATGCAGTAGTCAGCGAATTCATTTGATCTCCCAACCAGAAATCAGTGAATGTCACAAAATGAAGAGGAGCTGTAAAACATTTATAACAATGATGAATGAACCACCAGCGAGATTTTTTGTAGAAAATATAATCAGGCTTTGAAAGAGGGTTGAATATGATAATGGCACAAACAATCATTAGAACCAATGGTGGAGCAAATGGTGGGATGTGTAGTAAATGGGCATATAGGTATGCTAGCACAGAAGATGCCCATAGCATAATCATAAAGGCTGCAATCTGCATAAGAGTCTGATAAGATAGGTGATGTCGAGGATCAACTTCAAAAATAAGAACATGATTAACACCTGCTCCAGCCCAACCGGCCATGTTTACACCACACATAAATATGGATAGAAAAAGCAAAAAAGGACCGCGGAACAGTCGAACAGCCACCCATTTTGGTTCATTAAGACGAGTAGGCGCACCCCACCATGATAGCCATATGCCTAGAATTAGTGTTAGGCTTGCACCAATGAACAAGCCTAGTGAAAACGTTGTAATTGGTTTCTGTTTCTCTGAAAGTGGTGGCACTTTTAATCGTTTCATTCCAGCTTGTCGATTTCCACCTTCCAGATCGTTGATAACTGATGTTTCCACATTGGTAATAAGTGTCTCGATTTCCCGGTTTAGAAAAAATGAACTTTTCTCAACCTTGTTTATTCGCCAATCCAGACCGCGTTCATTTGATGTCAGTTTATCATGTTTCTTCAAAATTTTCCTAAATCCAGTAGCATTCAACTGCTGATAGTTTTGTACTAGCACCAAACCTAGATAGAATTCTGAAAAAGCCAGCTTTAGCTGTTGATCCGTTTTAGTCGCTTCCTTATGCAATTTATCTTTACCACCAAACCGTCGTCGTAGTGTTGTTGGTTCAGTTCGTGACTGAACCACTTCTTTAAATGTTTGCAATTCAGTCTGCAACTCGTGATACTTGCCCTGCGCTTCAGCGATTTTTTGTGAGAAAAAAAGGTTGATCTTGGTTAACTCGTTATCGCACTCATTAAAAAACTTCTCATCCATCTGAGCGATATGTTCTTCCCGACGATCCTCCTCCGATGGGACCTCCATCATGTTGTCGTACAGCAAACTTTTCAGCGCTTCATAGTCGATATATTGTTTTCGCCATTCAGGAGTGAGATGACTGGCTAGTTGCTCTCCGAATTTCATCTGAAAAAGACCACTTAATATAAGGGATAGATACTTACAACACGTCCATCCCCGGATCCTAGGTCAATCAGTGGACCTTGACAGCGTGCTTGGGTCAACGCGCGCGACAGATTGGCAAGCTGCTGAGGGGTCGCAGGCACATACGGGATGCACACGCGTCTCAAAGCGGGGGTCACAAACGGAATAGCCGCCATAGAGATACCGAGAGCGGTAGCACCTGTCACGGCAGCGACCAATATTCCGCTCACACCCATGCTGAAAAACAGCGCGTAAACCTACTGAAGCCAATTTGGTCTAACCGCCAAAATCTTAGAAACGCCCCATCCTATTTAAGTTGTATAAGCATTACTTTTTGCAGTAATATATGAATAATCGTGGATAAGAACGGTTTATGTACCATGTAAACTTATACGAATCATTATATGATATCAAGTAATGTGGCCAGCGCAAAAAAGAAGAAGTATGGAATAGGAAACATAATCCAAAAAAATAATAATATAAACTAACCTTCAAAAATAGTTAATGGGAAGACAAATAGTGATTCGGCAAAATTAATAATTGATGAAGTTGCTATTCCATCAACCAGTGTTCTAAAAACTAAATTTTTATCTTGCAACACTATAATAAACATTGTTTATATCCAAAGAAATGTTGCTTATATTACAAATAATAATCTTAAATGCTCAGCTAAAGTTATTGGCATATACTCTTAAGTTATAATAAACTATTTAATTCCTCATCTCCTCACAATCACTTAATTAATATGTTATCTAAATTGTCCTGATTAGCTACATTAAAAATATACAGGAAGTACTATAAGACCATAAAAAGTCAATGTAATTCCTAGCTTTAAAATATAATGAAATTTATTTGATTTACAATAAAAACTAGATAATTCATATACTTAGAAATATAATAAACACTTACTAGCATGACAAATCATCTTAAAAAAATGTAGTAACCACTAAATAATTGAGTTTCACTTAAGTAATATTAGGTGAGTAGTGTATTAATTTAGTAAAGCAAAACATGTTTCATGCAAACTTATATGATGTAGGAAACGATAGTTACATAGATGTTAACCAACTGTAGTAATAATGCGTTCTTATGATATTTCCAAAAATTTGTGACTAAATTCAATGAAATAACGATTTTCGCATTTCAAACAACTCAACCAGGACAGTTGTCAAAACTATAATAAGTAATATGATTATTTGTTTGGAATTTTAAGTAGTTTAAACAATCGATACAATTTTAATAAACTACATAGTTACTACGTATACTAAAATAGGACTTTACCGGGGACAAAATACTAGTATTAAATAAATAATATGAAAAAATTAGAAACAAGTTGTATAATATTCATAAATGTGCATAATTAATACATTATTTTTAAAATCTGAACTAAAAAATTAAAATAACTAGTTCATCACTCCACGACCAAATAACGATAGGATGGCTAAATGCCAAATGATACCATATAGGAATTAGAACAAATATTACGTCAATCGAAATTTGCAAGCGAATATTATGTGCCATTTTACAAAGAGGTTAGGTATCATAATATTCTTTTAAATGTATCATTAATTATCTTCTTAAATAGTGACTTTTTTTTTGTATATTTTGATGGACCAATACAGCATATATTTCAAGTCGTATCAGTTAGAAAGTAAACTTGTTGTTTTTAAAATCAATTTTATAGTTACATTTTTCTAATTAATGTCATTTACTCGCTAACAATAAAATTGAAAGTTATACTAAAAATCAGTCTAGTGTTTCTATATTTTCAAAATATAAATTTTTTTAGACGTAGATTATTTCGTTGATAAGTTATTTATTTAGTATATCGCCTAAAGCATTTTTTGTAAATACTACTACAGCATTTATACAATACTACTTTTTTGTCTAACATATTTATTTTCAGCTTAAAATGTTGGTCAGGTCTCTGTACAGGTTTATAAATAATAAAAGAATCGGTTTTAGACAATTTTCTACGCCAGCTGTGCAATCCCATGGTTCGTTGCTTTTGTACAGCTTTAAAAATGCCATTTAGTAAAGTGATATTTCTTTTAATTTACTGTATAGGCCTTCCTCTAAATGAGGGACCACCGTCCTCATTGCCTTCTGAAGATCGTATAGTTTCTCCTAAAATCTCTGCTCTTGTTGAAGAAATTGCTGGTCTTAGTTTACTTGATGTGGGTTTTTACGGATATAATGTTCTATTAATATTTTGTCCTAGTAATATCTCTAGTATTGCCACTGAATACAGTATGTTGATCCTTATAAAGGTATAAAAATTTTGTCTTTTGAGAATCCCATCTCTACTATAGGTATCTGATTTGAACTGGGCATTGAAAAAGCGACTAAATATTCCCGATCAACCGATGATGGCTCACAGCATGATGATGGCGGCTCCTGTTGGTGCATCTGCTTCTACTGGTAAATAATCCACGTTCAAACCCTTTTTTAAGGAAATAAAAGTGAAGAATACATAAAACTTATGGGTTTTCCAGAAGATTCTAGCGAGAGTACATCAGATATCCCTCAAAAGATGACATTTAGCGTCAAATTAACTAAATTTGATGATACAAAGAAGATTGCTCTTATTAAGGAGATTCGAAGTGCAGTACCTGGCCTTAACCTTGTACAAGCTAAAAAGGTAGATTTTTATTTATTTGTAAATATGGTTTTGTAGCGTTTACTTTAAAAAAAACAACTAATACCGAGGCTAATTTGTTCCAGTATTTTAAATTTTAAATCAGTGCAATCATAATGTACATTATTTTAGTTCGTAGAAACTGCACCTGTTGTAGTGAAAGATGATATGGGCAAAGCAGAAGCAGAAGAGATGAAAGCAGTTCTCGAAAAAGCTGGCGCCGTAATCGAGATTGTTTAGGGTAAGGGTAGTTGCTAACATGTTTATAGAGTAGAAAATGTGTCCACTCATTTCCAGGTTCAACTTCAACCCATGACGAATATTATATCCAATGCTTACATAATTTTGAAAGGATTTAAATTTATATACTAGATTTTTTATATTACGAATGACCTGTTGTTATGTTTTTTAAATGTTTGATTAATTGTTAACTGTTGGGATAAAGTTATTTCGGCAACCCATTTTCCTCCACAATAACCCTAGTTTGTATTTTATTACAGGACTGTAAAAAAAATTTTTCAGAAATCTTATCTTATTATTCCTTAAATAGCCAAAGAGTAGTATAGTTAATTTAATTTAGATGTTATTTGTGTGCTGATACAGAAGCTAATCTAGTTACGTTAAGAATTAGGTAATCGAAAGGAAGAGGAGGACTCAGTATGAAATGTAACGCATTTTTCACTAAAGCGTTTTGGAAGAAATCAGTGTTAATGTTCAAAATATTGCAAAATCCAAATAATATAACTTGATTGAATAGCGGTACGTCAATATTGCAATATTTCGCACTTTTTACCTTTGCATCACTATAATTTTGCATATTGACCAAATGTGGTGAACTTTCGTTGTTTGTAGAAACGCGCATTATTCTATATAGCGATACGTTTTCTGTCATACATAAGTGTGGATTGTTATGGCCATATATTAGGCATTTATCAGGCGATAATACTCTCATATACCATTTCATTGATTTGCCATGTATTGTACATATTAAGTCTTTGTTTTGTTACAAAAATTCCAACAGATTTGGATGATCATGAGTTTGTTTGTTAATATTAGTTTTCGGTACTCACCACTCATTTAGTCCTTCAATTTCTTTTCAAGTCCTCTTTATGATGGTTAATTTTTCTTATTCCCCTCATCTCTTTATGAATAGTTTACACAATGGTATTTGTTTTACTATTTTCTTTTTGCATCTAGAGTTATTTTGTGAATCTCTTATGCTTTCACTGACATAGTTTTCATCACTTTCTATGTAATGATGTGATCGATTGATCTATTCCATACAGTTTACATTGTTATGTCCATTTCAGTTCTGTTGCCACTCTGATACAAACTTAGACAAAAATGGAATCCAAGTTAGTTATAATATTAATTAAAATAGTTATACCTTAAGTATACATAGTTCATCTCTTAGGCTTCTACATGGGAGAAAGCGCTTTATATTTGTATATACACAGAACCCATTTTTTAATGTAAACTGTGGATATATTGGTAGCAGTCGTAATACTTTGTCTGTTTTCAGAGTTTATTTTGACTAAAAGTGTTGGAAACGACAAGAATTATGAATTCTGTAGCAGTTATAGGTAAATTAAATTGTCATTTTAGTAATGCCAACTCTCATTCTCTACACTATTTAGCATCTTACTATCTCCTAGCTTATATTTGTTTAGTTGTTATCAAGTAGAATAAAGGGGCAAGATTCTGCCTTTATATGTTGCTTTATTAGCTTTGTAAAAGGATTTATTTTCATTCTTTCCATGTATGTATTTATCGCTCATTCATTTCGATTATCGTATTTTGCAAAAACTCGTCTGCTAGTTGGTGAATAGTAGGAAAGATCAATTTAAATGTTAGAAATTTCCTACACTATTAGACTACACCTTTCATCTAATTTCTGCTTAAGGAAGATATTTTTCAAATTTCGACGTCAATAGACATAAACGATTGCAAACAAGATTTGTGTGCTAGAAAATAGGCAGTTTTGCGCAATAGAACACTAATAGCGCAACTACAAAAAGGCCATACATATTTGCTAAAGTTCTCAGCTACTCAAGCAAAACTTCGTTTCCCCTATCAGCTGACCAACATATAAATTGCGAAACGAGTTGGTTTTCTACCCTAGTTTAGGTCTAGTCTGTCTCTGTCATATACCAGATCTAGAATGACGTCCTATTCATTTGATCTAGACCACTATTACGGAAGAAAATATACACGTAATTACTCTATTATTTTATAAATTTTGCTTTATAATGGAAAGGCACTATTTACAATTTACGCTGTCTAAAACGTCATGCAATAGGCTAAGAGAGTACTTGCAACTACTTTTTGTTCATCTATTCAATGGATAATTAATACATAACAAACAGGTTCAACCTACGACGTTATGAAGAATTTTTCACGGACGGCTAAAATAACACTGTGCACACTTTATCTCGTGGTAATCACCTTACTCATCTGGGAGTATCAGAGATACCTAAGGGATAGGATGCAGAAGTGAGTGGAAGGGAAAGGGCAGGGGGGTGGAGAAATCGCAGCAAACACTTAGAAAAACAAGGAGTTGGAGAAGTGAAAAGGGATAGTGGATATCAACACAGGTTAATATGTAAAGTTTAGAGTAATATATTCATCAAAAATTTTCGTTGTGTACCATTCATACTGTGTTCACTACGACGTAATTGCACCACCTATTTCTGATTTTGAGAGGGTTGGTCAAATCCTTCACGTCAGTGCAGATATTCTAGATGAGAGAATCGTAGAACAGGTATGTTCACGATTTTTTCATCTCTTTCATTGTTCCTTGCCTCAACTCGCAGGTCACTTCAGGTCACGAATTGGAATGCACCCATGTCATTATCTATAGTACTTCCATCTCAGGACAACTATGATTGTACCGTCGATTTTGTTGGTTCTATTTACATGTATTTGATACATAAATATTACTATGTTGTAAAGATTTATCTAATCTTTGCTGAGATATTGTATCTATTGAGCGTATTTTTTTGTTAGCATGCTGGCTTATAGTTGAATCGTATCTCGATGAAGTACTCCTCAGTGGCCAAGTACCTTCGTGCTCATGTGGTATTTCCTGTGGAGTGGAGTTCCAATTGTTCTCTCCCCACCGACCCCCGTCGCTTACCCTTAACTAACTGTAAGCGTAGGAAACGGAGTCCAGAGGAAATAGCTACCTACCCAGCCAATCTAGCCAGGAACGTCGCGAGAATGGTTTGTTTACAAATTTCCTAAAATTGTAAATATTTTGATTCGTTATAGGTGGCGAGTTTAATATTTGCAAGTAATCAAACAATATATTTTTTAAATTCGACCACAATGAAATTATATAATGAAGGATTATTACGTATAACTTTTTTCTTAAAATTGCCTTTATTCGCGAGGAATTCTTATTTGCATTCTTTAGTACTCCGCTAAAAAGAATTGTTTTGTTATAGCAATGACTTTCTAATATTTCAAACAATTCCAATCTCTCTGATTGATGGGCTTATTGTCCGTTTTTATACCATCAACCTGATGTTTACAGTTTTCATCGAGTCGCTACATAGTGATCACAGATTATGAACACATGTTCAGTGCAGGTTTTGAAGAGAAGATGAGGCGGATTGCTGACACACGACTGATTGACAATCCAGATACTTTGCTAATTTATAGGATATTCGAAGTGGATGAAAACGTAAGGCAGTGAGTCATTCTAGATTCGAAAAATCTTCCAGAGAAAAAAAAGTATCACTGACCATCATGCAAATAAAAACCAATAGCATAAATGAAACTATATTTCACATTTTAATACCATTCAATTTGAATGTTATCGTGGTTTTAGCATATTTAGCATAAAATTCTACGTCGGTGATTGTCAAGCAAGTTGATCATTTTTACGCAAGTATTGAGAAATAAGTTAGACATGTTATGACGGATTCATAGATGGTCATTTTGACAGCTGTTTTGAATCTGATGATATTGACATATTCTTGACATCCAAAAATTTATATATTTTTTTCATATTATCTTGAGTGACTTCGTATGCAGGATTCCTACCTCTCTTAGATTTTATTTAATAAATATCTGAAAAGAAACTATTTGCTCGTTGGAATTTCACGGGTACCTTTGAATCCTATACAAAACGTAATATTGAATAATTGATTTAATTACCAATAAAAATAGTCATAGGTATTTTTTTGAGTAATATTCCTCTTATTATCAATAACTTATTCAAAATAAATAATCGTCTATGCAATTTAAGTACCTCAGAATACTGAAGAATGAACTTTTTTGAGTTCGTAAGCTACGTTCAGATATTTAAGATATTTAATTGTTTTTATCGGGGCTGATGAAAACCGTTTATATGATTTATAGAGATCTAACTTCTAAGCCGGTTTCTACGCAATAAAACTAAAAGAGAAAGTGTTTCGGTGTCTAAACTTATGATAAAACGATGTAAGCAATTGAGCCTTGCTATTAATTGTTGAAATTCCTCAGTAACTTAAAATAATGTTCTTCGTACCATCTAGTGCTGATCACCATTATCAAGGAGTATTATAGATATTTAAATGACAAGGCGCAGCACTGAGAGGGTAAAGAGCCTGGAATAAGCCTGTCAAAAACTGCAAATTCTTAGATATTTGATTTCAGGTTACCAAGAAATAAGGCTGAATTACGCCATCATTTTTCGCGAGGAGAAGCCGTAATTTTTCATGCAAGATATTATAAAGGTTAATTGTATATTTGATTCATGGAATAAGCAATTCTAGTGAATAAAATACTTCAGGTGCCCACAACATTCCAGGGCTTATGGAATGGTTTGCTAAAAACAAATCAGAAGATGGAATTTTTATGCAAGGAATCAAGTATGTTTAAATTGCTCGAATAAACTTTACAATTTACATTAATTATTTAAAACTATATGGGAATATGTATATTTTAGACTCATTAAAAATAAGCTTCTAGGTCGTATTTGATTTCAAATAAACAGAAAGTAGTTGAGGACCAGAACTTCAGATTAGAAGTATCTGCAGTTTAGAGAGCTTATGTTACTGGGTCAACTAAGCGTAAGGGAATAGAATAAGGATGGTTCACTGGTATTTATTCGTAGAGAAGTTGTGCCATAATAGAAATTAGAAATAGTTTTATTGAATATAGGTTGCAAAATAATAGAGAATCTGCAGTTTGGCTTCTGACAAACAGGTTTAAGAATAGACAGTGCTAGACGGACCTAAGTTCATGTTGTCTATTTGTTTATATATAACTTATAAGTCAATTAATTTTCTTGGGCTATCAGCTGATGGTTTTTGGTAGATCTACTCTGAAATGATAAAAATAATAAACATAAGGCTAAAAACATAAACACCTACAAGAAAATAAGACTAATGTCTATACTTTGCGTGACATTTTCTAAGAATAATATAAAACACAAGAGGAAGAGTGTATATCTATAGGAAAAGAATTGAAACTGTGATTTTTCATCTGTGGAAATTAACTTAACCTATTACTTAAAATTGTTCATCATATGCACGTGATAAAAAAGGCTACATATTATACTGTATTACCTCCCAACTAGTTATGATTGAGCTCTTTTTGGACCACTTCCCACTCAAAAATACAGTAGCCAACTCTAGCTGACACTAGTCAGCTGTTCCATTTGATAGGATTTCACTTCATGACAATGTATTTCCCAACTGCTATGTTTATGATTAGTCTGAGAAAATGTGGGGACTTCGAGTCTACAAAAACACTCCACGGTTCTGCGACTTCCCACTTTCTAGCTGGCACAGAGCCTATATTTCTCTAAATTAAGTTACTGACAAAGATCTCGTGACGGATAAATATCGGATAAATTTTTATAGCAAATTTGATCAACTCTATACAAAGATTTCACTGGGACAGAGTCATGTAATTGGGAAGTTTGTTCCTAGTCCCAGTTTGGAAGAATTCAACTGGTACTCAGAAAATAAAACACCGAGTCGCCGAAGAATTTCCACTTCAGTAGTCAGTTCCCCCATAAACGTGCGATTTCTACATTCTTTCACCTACGTCAGCAAACTGTTCATTGTGAAGTCCCCCAAACTGGAAGTGATGTCATCTACGGCGGTCTATTGAACATCCACATATCCCTTGCAGCTGAAGCTAGCACCTTTTAAAACGACAGCTTCTGCTCCTGCTTCACTTGGCGTGGGCTAAGGAGCAGAATATTGGAACTGCACCTCCTGCGCCGACGATGTGTTCATGGCCGAGCGCAAAGAGTAGTAGCACTATAGTGAGCTAGGATCTGAAAAAGCACTTTAACATTAATCTTTGTCATGCTTCTTTTCTGTAGATCTTCCTCTATTAAAACACTGTTTAAATAAGGTATAAAATATGTTGTTTGAAAGCGCAGTTTGTTTTTGCTTTATTAGGCTTATTAAATTTATGTTTTTTAGAAATTTAATTGCCAGTGAATATTTGGATGATAAAATAGTTCAAACCATTTCTTTATGCATTCGCAGCCGATTTACGAAAATTCAGGTATACTCGGCCTAGTTGGGAGCCACAGTTCGTTTCTTTGAAGGATATTCCCCTACACGACGAGGCGTTTCCCTTTCAAATCAGAGACAATACTGTATTGGTAGAGATATGATATTGGGTTATATTAGGGAAATTTACATTTTTTTCAATATTATTAAACTTCCATATTCTTTATTAAAAATTATTTTTCTAGCGATGGGAACTTTGTCGAGCAAATTATTCCTTTGACGTTGTTGACGATTTGTTTATGGTCCATCGAGGAATTAAAGAAGCAAAAATGAGGGGAATCAGTACCAAAATACAACTCATAAATAATCAAAAGTAAGATGGGCAAAATGAGGACAAGACGTAGATTAGAAATAGAGTGGTTGGAATTTAAAATTGTGAAAACAAGAAAAAAAGTAGAAGTAATCAAAATCTAATAAAAATACTACAATAGAATATTTCAAGAGTAATACAAGTAATATTGTGCAGGTTTAATAATGCCCTTGCCGAGTTCAACTTCCGGATGGACAAGATGTATCCGGAAACAAAAGAGATCTGTCCCAATTTCTCAGCTTGAGCGTTTTTTGTGGATATGTAGATATCGCCTTTTAACATCAACTTCGCATACTGTGTCTTGCCTATAAAACCCGTCATACTGATCTCACTTACGTTTTATAGATTCCTAATTTATGGGTAAATTTTATTGCATTTTTTAAGAACTATTATATATTGAATTGTTGCATTGCATTACGGAATTTTAATGGATATGGGTTTGTATATTGTTTTTTCTAATGCATAAAGTATTTATATATATATATATATATAAATTAATAAAGTATCCTGTCAAAGGTCGATACCATAGATTATCTTAAATGTAAAAATGAATCTACTATATTCTGCTTTTTATTTTAGCTACTTAGTCTATTGTAAACTTAGTATCAGCTAACGAAAGGCAAACTAAAGATTTTTCTAATTTTATGCTGAGGGAAGTTATTTACTAAAAGTGATGGAAGAATGTTTGGGTTTGAATATTACATTTAGGATACTGACTAGTGGCAACAGGAAATTTCATTTGCTACTTGAAAATTCTTGCTTCCAGCGTAAAAGAAAGGAAGAAAGAGATTTATATGAAAATATCCCTAGATTTGATCCATTTTCAGGATCCTTCAGCATGTTTCCGCTTCGGTTGCATGTCCATCCTCTAATGACAACAGGAATGGCGTCATTCCGAACAACTGAACCCAGTGTATAACACGAGACGTAGAATTACTTAATACTGCTGTTACTATAGTTGTTGTCATTGTTGTTGTTGACTTGTTGTGCCTAGCAAAATCTTTCATTCTGTTTTGTTCATAAGACGAAAACACCACTTTTGTCAACTTCAATATAACAGCTTTACGACTGCATATGAGATTGTTGCATTTATGTGCAAGATTATGTTTTGCAAGAATTCAGAATGAAAGTTCAGTTAACAGAAACAATCGCGTAATATATTTCCCAGGAATATGAACAATTAGTGAAATCTCACCAACTAAATTCCAAAGTGTGTTTATGTAGATGAAAAAAAAGTTTGGGCAAAGGTTTAGACTGTTCCGGAGTAATTTTCTCACTACAATAAACTCTGAAAGATACTCGGAAGTCGTTAATCATTATAAATATACTGGTGATGCACAGCTTTCCTTTAAGCAGTAATAAAATGTATGAAATATTGGAAAGTGGCTATAAAGTTGAAAGCTGTCATAAAAAGTCAGGGGAATAGAACTGGAACGAGCTAATCTCGCTTTGAGTCTTATTGCCTCACTATTAGAAAGTGGGTGATAATGTTTATTTATTGAAACCAAAAATATCATTCATATTATTTTGATAGTATAGCTGTTTTTTTTACAAAAAAGGATGTAATTATTCGTCACAAATAAATACTTAATATGCAACTTAGTAAACAAATGTCGTTTCAGAACGATCTGCCAGCCATACTTTCTTCCTTTCTAGACATATTAGTGTTAATTTATTAGCCTCTCTAAGTGATAACTGACAGCTCATGATATGTCTTCCTAAAGATTTACCTAATTCTCCACTTCTTTCTCATAATTAACCTCTTTCCTAATATTTTCCTCTATAATCCTCCACGTATAAATTTTGACTTTATTATCTCTGTCAGTTATCGGTACTCTGCTATACTATTCTACACAATTCTCACGTCGTCTTATCCTCTTCCTCAGATTTCACCAGCAAAAAACACTTCTGGTCATCCACTAGGAATCGACTGTTATGAATAAAATACAACGTTACTAATTTGTGCACTCTCAATGTTTTATATAGTTTATCAAATATTTCCCATTTGTTATTTAGCTGAAGTCTATTGGAAGGGAAAACATGGTTTAAAGTGTTGCTTCTCTGGTGATAAAATACGAACAAACAAGAGGGAAAGAATATAGTTAGGAATTATCACATTGAGAAATAAAGAAGAGAAAAGAGAAAGAAGAAAAAACATTGTCTTTTTCTGTCATTCGCACTACTCTCTGGAGAGTGCTCACCCAGGCCAATGTCCATTCGCTATAAATCTCGGCGACGCGCTCATGGATTCCGAGAGTGATACCAGTGGACTCCGCGTCCTCAAAATACGCATCCTAATTCCTTTTGCATTCGCATGTTTCTCTAATTCGTCTTTGTCATGTACATCTTCTACTTTTAACATCTATTCATGTATATTTTAAAGTTTCTCTCGAGTTTTTTCTATAAATTTTCCGATCTGCAACCTCGCTTCTCATCGAGTGCATAGTATGCAAAGGTCAGAGATCGTTCGTTGTATGCTGCAAATGTTACACGTCATTTTTAACGCTAAAATGTATTGCTAAATTGAATATAACATCTATCTTTACTTTGACTTTCGCTTTCACTTTCGTCGTTTCAATTGTGCTTCATTCACACCCTCAGACTTTTTTCGATTCATCCTATCTGTTTTTCATCATTTATGCGCGCCATCTTATTTCACGGCAACCAAGCGTGTGGATTGAATGAGTAAAACCTGCGTTATAATTTCGTACTGATTGGAGAATGGAGAGAATGTGATCATCTCTAAATATCATCCCATCAATCTCTACTCCTTTCCCCTCCTCATTCTGCTAATTTCGCATTTTTTCTTCATTTCATGCTAGTGTTCACACTTTATGGCTAAATCCTCCCACACGTTCCTTCCTATTCCTCTCTTTTTTCACCATTTTATAGAACTACCTTATTTCGTATGACTCCGTGGAGAATTTCTCGTGCCTGCTACTTTTTTTTGCTTCTGATAGCACCAGTTTAAGTGCTCTTTTTGTGTTTCTGTTCTTTGCATTTTCGTCCTCTTGGATACTCTCGACTACTTTCCACTTGAGACATCAAGTGGTGCATATGAAGAAAGAGCCAACAGTCCTATTTATTTATTGTTCAGTATTTCTAGATGCAAGTGCTAGGTAGTGTTGAATGAAGAAAGGGTATTATTTGTTTAGTGAATACCTTTTCGTCGAGACATTTACTGGAATAGTGTTTATCTGTGTTTGTGTCGTTGCAGGGTTTCTAGGCTGACTTTTCGTTGGTAGGAGAGAATATGCCTTTTGATCTTGCATTTGTTTGTTTCATTCGCAATTAAATGTTGTTCAGCGCAGCGTGAAACTCGAATATGTTCTCTGGATTCTCGTACCTCCGTGTACTGGGCGAAACTCGAGTTAAGCCAAGCTGCTGTCATTAGAAACTTTGCACAGCTCATTTATACTAAATTATTCCGCTCCTCCCAACTACTATGCCCTTCCACGCGTTCTATATTGTCCTATCAATTGAATAATTCGTCAATTTATAGGCGATTTTTATTCACACCATCAAGCATTTTCATAATCAATTCTAAACCTATTTCCAATAGTTGGAAGTGGTATTAATTATAAATATAGTCAAAAATTTAATATAAATATGAGTTAAGGGATAATCCGACTCACTATCTGAGAAGATTGATTTAGTCAGTGATGTTTTAGAATCAAGTTAGTATTTTGAGTGCTTTTGCCATGCTGCCTGGTTTTTTGATATTATCTTGAAAGCAAATAAGGAACCAGAATGGACGAAGGCCGGCGAAAGCGAATCCTATTTGGAGGTATCATAACAGAAAACAATGCAAACAGAATGACTGCGTATTATCAGAGGTCAAAGATGCTTTAAAGACTCAGTATGTCAAATCTATTTCAAATAAGACATTTTTCTTTTTTAAAACGAATTTCAGTTTATTAAATACTACATACTTCCTCACCTATTAGAAACGATAAATGTGAAGCAGCTATATTTGATAAAGTTTATATTAATTTCATTAATATCACTGTACATCTTTTGTACTTCTCTTTTTCTATTAAAGTTGCGTTGAAGAAAGATAAATTTAGCAAAATAAGATCAAAAGAATAAGTTAAAGCAAATTCTCAGCATTTTGTGGTCATTGAAATTTTTCCCACGAAATTTGATCCACAAAAAACAAAGTGGTAGCAATTCCATAGTGCTCCGGCATGGTATCAATTTCTTTGCTAATTACGACGCAGAAAAGGGAGCGTTGAACGAAAAATCAAGTGTCCAGCTCCTCTAGTGGTATTTGTTTCATTCTCACTCCCATCTTTAGCATCTGCTCTCTCCCCGATTCAGTGCAATTTCACATTTATGTCTAATTATGTTATCCAAATGTTTCGTTTCTAATGTGTACTTGCTTTTTTAAACTCGTCTGTCGCATTTATTGAGATTTATTGCTCCCAACAGACGATGAGGAAAAAGGGCAGCAGATTGTGCCGCCAGGGAGCATTGAGTATCCCATGTAACATATCACATATTATGCCATAATCATTTTTTACTACTTGATTTATCCTTCACATACTCGCGTCTGAATTTCACAATTAAGGTTATCAAATATTGTTGTATCTGGAAAATTAAGAATGCAGTAGATGTTGGTTGATAACACGTCCCTGTTTAAGTGTTGCCAACTTTTTACTCCTCGGCTTAGTGACGTAAGTGAGTCGTAATTCAAATGCAACATCAACTCATGACCACAGATTTGTCTTACTCTATCAACATAATATTTTAAAAACAATGAAACTATTAATAATGCTCGTTTAGGATTGAATTTCACATTCTATACAGTTTTAGCATGACAAATATCTCATAATAAGCATACTTATTTTTCAGCCAGACGTCATTTAGCATCCATCACCCGTCACTGAGTATATAACAAAAGCATTAAATATAATTGTTCTTGTAGTGTGGAGCAGTTGCCGGAGAACAACAAAAAGAAACATGAATGAACAGCTCAAAGCTGTGGCGGTTAATCAAAGGGAGACACGGCTGGTTGAGACAAGAGGAGGCATTCGTTAAACTTTGGTCCTGATAATATGCTTCCTCTACCTCTTTTTAGTCTCTTAAATTGCACTTTTTATCCTTTCTAGTTCATCAACCTCTTTTCCTTAACGGTGAGCAGTGATGGAAATTCCTCTTCACTTTTTTTCGCTGAGAGTAGTTAAGCCCATGCATCTTCCATCAATAACTCATAGCTATTAACCTAATGGTCGTTTGCAGCACTAAAAATCTTGTTCTATGACAAATCGCTAATGTGAGAAAGCTTAATTTTCTTCCGTCAACTAGTCGCACATTTTCTGTTTTGTTTTTTCCATTTTAGGCCATAGGCTAACTATACACTTCTTCTAGCTACCGAACCTCGCTTATCCGATAATTTAATTTCCATTTTGCGCTGCAAACGCAGTTTTCGTTTTGCTCTCCCAATATAGTGTGGTCAGAGAACATCTGATTCCATCAGCATCCTATCATTTATAGTGCAGTGTGAGAGAAATAAATAGTGCACGGAAGCATGAGGAGAAGCAGAGGAAATGAGTCAGACATTGATATGACTTCCTTTGTAAGCAAATCGTTTTTTCATATGACTTCCTTTCTTGTTCTTCTTTGAACCCGCAGTGCTGATCTCTTCCATTAAGCCTCTGTCTGTGGAGAAACTATTCTCGGACTAAGTCTCAAAGAAGCCAATGAGGATTTATACTTGGATTTCTATAGCAGCTTATTTTCAGTACGAAATGTATTGAATATCATCTACTTTTTAACTATCACTTCCCAATGTCTATTTGGCCAAAACTTAGTTAAATAATACGTCAACCACTACGAGAAGAATCCTAGGCGATTCTTTAGTCATAAACATGCACAAAAAATTGTATACTTTTCAAACTGTTCTAGTGGATCATTTTCCAGCTTAATGTTTTTGAGGAATGAGAACGATCTCGTTTCTCAATAACTCACATAGTTGAGGCATTTTTGCCCTGCAATAACAGAAGATCCAATCAAGGCCTGTCAACATCGCAATAATTCAAGGTGTTTTTAGCAAACCATCAATTACTCAGTAATAAATATTTCATAGAATTTCAGCTACAGCAGATTATATCTTCGGAAAATAGTTCAATTGTCTTCCATAGATCAATTAACCTCTACTACCTTCTATTCTTCAGATAATTGCTCATTTCCCATTAGTGATCTTTCTCCTCTACAAAAAGGCAGAGGATTTTAGCGTACATGCTTCTACGCAATGTCCAACTATTCTTCGCTCGATGAATTATAGCCGACCGAGGTCCCGCTTTCGAAAACGTTAGCTCTCTGCTCCATGTATCTTTTTCCGTTAGCTATTTCATTCTTCGTTGTCCGTATTTTTTCATTTTTCAATTTTTTGTTTTCCTATATTTGTGCTTAGTATGTTTGTGTGCGTCCTCATCTTTTTCACCAACACAGATTCTAACACATGTAAGAGACATGAAAAACATTTGCTAGAGGTTCTGATTAATGGGGGATATTGAGCTGATGTAACACCCACAATGATGAGCAGGTTTTTTCTGAGTTACTTTTGTACTGAATACTACTAAAAGCATAATTATGTCTTTAATGCAACGAGATGATCGACTCAGTCTCGTTAGCCTCGTTACTTACAAAAAGGGAAGACGAAGGGAGACATGTGGTAATCAGACGTCGTTAACCCTGCTGTTTTATTCTTTTCAGTTCATCTAATCAGATCACGATGTTAAATGCTTCATATTCATTCATTTTGTATTTATGCTTACTTCTTATAGTTAACTTTTGTACGGCGTAATTATTACAGAATTTTAGCCTAAAATGACAATTTAATCGAAAATGAACTAGTTTAATCTATCATTTGGCCTTCTTCTTCTTAATATATTAATTCTCTTTTGAAACCCTCATTTCAGCTATTAAGAGGTAGAAGCAATACTTGAAATACTTTGTCTCTTCTCCTATAAATATTTAAAAGGGCAATAATTTCTCAGTTCCAATTAAATTCTGTTGTAATCGTTTCTCTTGAATAAATTTGTAGGCTCACATATATATTATATATATATATGTATTTTTGTCTGTGTTGACCTGCAACACTTTTTTTGAATACGGTAGCAGATTATGGATATTGCTCCACTTTTTCTAGTCTTCTAACCGCTTTGCAATTTGAAGAGGAACAAAGCCACGTTAGTTGCGCTTCATTTCTTCACTATGCAAGGCAGTTTTCTCTCATTTTAGTTTACAAATGCTATTGAAGTTGTTAAATATTTCTAAATAAATTTCTATTTCCTTGTAATTATTTCATTTCACTACTTAAACGATGTAGATATAATTGACTTCTGGCCATCGAAGTGATGATTCATTTCCGGTATTATCCAAGAGAACCTATTTCTGTCTCTAGTGCAGTCCAATAAATACCAACATTTCTTAAATTCACTATGCATTTGACATATTGTACGAATTCCACAGCTAATTGTCACATTTTATCTAAAGATAACTGCGTCTTCTCAATATCTGCAGAGATGGTTGTTGATGTAAACGAACCAAAATTTTAGTACACTAATCATCTATATTATATCTTTAAATTTTTAAAAGTAATGATGCCAAATGGATATATTCACTTAATTTCCCAAACGAAATGACATAAATTATAGAGAGAATATATCTCGAGTGTATCTTCCATACATCATTTTTCGGTGAATCTTTCCCTGTCAAAATTTCATATTAAAGTACGTTCTGTTGTATTAACGGTGGATGGAATACTAATAAGTATGACGAGGAGAATTATTCGGCGATACGTTACTGACTGTCAATCTGTGAACCTACGTTTTCTGTTATTAAATGTCACACTTAATTCATCTTTAAATCATATTATGTGTCTTTGTTCACACAATTCTCCCTCTTTTTGACCTTATTACATCCTTCCTGTCAATCACTTGTCCTTTCTCTGCTAATAAACTTTTTTGCGAACACTGCACCATCACCAAACACTGTTACACAGTCATATGGCGTCACTTCACATTTCAATGTTCCATTTCTAACAGCTGCTTCCATTTCGAACTTCATCTACTTTTAAAAATATTTTATGGTAAATCTGTAGTTGTATCTATTTCATTTCTGCTCCATTATTGAGTTTTGTTTATTTTTCCTTAACTACATTTATATGCTTTATCCCTCATTCCAATGTTACCTTTCTCTCCCTTGTTCTTTTTCTCTCTCCCCTACCACCTCGCATCCGATTGCTATAATGTCTTCCGTTCCGAGCTTATGTCCAACTATATTTTCCCCTGATCCGCTACTTTTTCAGATAGTGTATGCCTTTGTATTAGCTGTTCACTTCCCTTAGTCTATACAAATTCGATTAAAGATGCCTATGTACAGAACAGTTAAGGTGAGAACACAGCCCAAGCTACAGTATCTTCTGCAAAATATCACTATTCTCATGTGATGTGTGGTAAGCTACTCTCATCACTCTCCCCCTCCCATTTTTAATGATTAACGTTCAGTGAAAGAGTGACACATAATAAATAATAACTTTGATATAAATTTCTCGATAATCTTTGAACAATATAAATATGAAGTAAACAATTATGTGATTGGTTTTAGTCGCATGATGGTCGTGTGGAGCTGGACGAGATTAAGGCGACGTGCGCCCAACACGAAAACTTATGCAGACAGTTCGCGGAGTGCAGTATGGAGTTACAGCAGAATGATGCACAATTGGAAATACTCGGAGAGACAGCGACTTTTCTGAAGAATAGACATCAGCAAATTAGAAGAAATATTAGTGAAAAACCGCGTGAGTAGAGATAAAATAATGTATAAGAGAAAATAGAAAAGTGATACGCTGCGATCAAAGAAGATTAGAGCTGAAGGTAGCATAGGAGAAAATTAAATTAAAGACAAGTACAGAAGGAAATAGATACAGTTTCGTAGTAAATGGGGTTACTATAAGATTTGTCTAGAATATGGCACAATTTCATAGAACATAAATATTGTTTTCTGCTCATTAAAGAAGTGAAATATGTATTTGATCTATTTTCAGTACTTAGCATTTTAAATGTGTGCAGTCAACAGTTATTCAGAGTCTGAAAATGAGTTGGAGGCGTTAGAAGCTGAAATAGCTAGAGTAGATCGGCAAGTTTGTGTGTGGATGAAAGAACTCGAGGAGGTTAACGACAACCGTGTGGAAATTGAAGTGTGTAACTTAAGGAAACCTTTTTTTTACATATTTACTTAACCAACCTCGCATTTTGTTTACTTACCCGCTCTTTTTAGATTCGTTTCATCAAACTAGGAGCAGCACTGAAAAAGAGTGTCACTTGCGTGCAACTTGCATCAATCGACTTTGAGCTGATTCAGATGAAGCATGACGAACAGTGGCGACGATTTCTTGCTGATCATGGCACCAATGACCAAGTTGTAAAAACAGTTGCAAAAGTGCCATCCTAAGACCATGTTATTTAGAAGGAGTGTTAAAATAATCGGATTTCAATATCGTGAGAAATCTACCGCAGTGATTTAGGCAGTTATTTCCAGACTTCATTATATCTGATTGTAACAAAATAATATTTAGCCTCATCACAATAATCGCAAGCCTCTAAAGCCTCAAATCCGATCACAAATTGTCATTTTTGTTTTCTAGGAATGTGTCCGTATTTTTCGTTATGATTTTAGCATAATTGTCTATATTGCTAGTAGGATCCTTGTATTATAAGTTTATTTTGGAAAAAACAAGAGATAGTGTAATTGTGTTATAATTAGCACCAAAGATGAACAGAAGTAGCTCTTATTCCGTATGAAAGTCAAATTGTAATATGAACTATGGTCCTCTAAATTAATTGAAATGTACTTTTCCCTACAATCTTCGTACATTTAGGATTGGATATTGTAGAACAAAGTGGTGAATTTACTGCAATTTATGTCTGTGTAGATCGAATTAATTAGGACGTTGCTACTGATAAATCACATTTTTACATTAATTTCAATATTTTCCAATTTTAAAACTTTGTTCAATTGGCGTTTGATTAACTTCTATACATTTCAATAGAGAAAATCTATTTTGATAATGAATGAACATTCATATCCTATTCAATGAAGGGCTTTAAAAAATCAAATGAACAATTTCTTCTACTGGTGAAAATTTTAGAGGCTTACTAATACGTATTATTCATCTAACCTTCCAAATAATGTTTTTATGCAAACTTAAAATATGACAACCGTGAAAAGAATCTGCAGAATTTTCATTATGCAAATGGTGAACTCTATCAGATTATACACGATAAAATCCTAGCAAAACCTCTCAGTACCTAACGAAAGTCCTTTTTGAAACTGTCAAATAAATATCTTGAAGCAAATATACTTTTTTCACTCCTAGATTTAACATTGGAAAGGTGGAATATCGGTGACTAATAATAGTCAGATACACAATCTCTATTGAAAGCCAATCACCAATTTGACCCCAAATAATAACCTGATATTATAATGTACATCTCCCAATGTACATTGCATGATAAATATACTAAATTATGTACACATACTGTAGGACCTCATGTATTTGCACTATAAAATAAAATGTACATTACACTACCAGCACAACTATCTGTGCGATGATATCCTGATTTTCTTGAATTCATCAATTATCTTCCAGCTATATCTCTTTTTGTTCTTGTTCAGCCATCTTAGTCATTTTTCTGTGTTTGCTTCGTCTATTTTGGAACCAAACTCGAACCTGAGCCTCGCTGAGACCGAGTCGTGCCGCCAGCATCTCCCTCTCTAAAAATGCAATTAATTTTTAGATATTTATAAATTATTTGTGGCTGTGCTTTTTTAATATTTACACTTTTGTTATGCCTTTCCATGCTAGTGTTTGTTCTCAGTATAATCCTTATTCAAGCATTCAAATATATTGCCTACAACAAAAATGTGACAAATTTTGTTATTTTCAGTTTATAATTGTTGAAGATGGTCATAGTGTAAGTGGCATAGAAATATAATTGAATTAACGGTAATATTTAATAGCAAGCACACACTGTTCTAAATTTAGTCGGTGCAGAATACTCCTTTTGCATAATTGACATGTGGAATAACAAGACCCAATGTCCTATTTATTGAGCTCCATTCGGAAATGAACTGTACAATTCGTGTAGCTAATGCAATTTCCGCGTACAGCACCAGTATTTACATCCCACTGCTTCAAATTGTGTGAGGTGAAAACACGATCGCGTAACAATTTGCCTAGAATTGCTCGAGTGCTATTTTTAATGGCAGAGCACTCTTCTAGACGTCGTTCTCTCCCTCTCCTTACAACTTATTTTCTAATCAATATTTTGCAACATATATAATATTAATTAATGATTTACATTAATTCGCTTACCGGCTCCAACCATATATCGCTGACTGTGAAAAGCCTCCTCCAACACTTCAGTTTGCTTCAGCCCATATATGGTTCTGAAACAAATAGTGAGATTAATAGACTGATAAATTTTCTTATAGTAAATATCAAATAATCAATCTATTTTTATTGTTATACCTTTGTTTTCTTCCAGTACTAGTTCGCTTTGGTTCCACGTCTTCTTCAGGAGGTGGGTGTAAAAGTGATTGTACAGAAAAATCGGAGTATCTATAAACATTTTAAATTAATAGATTCTATTTTTGTCATATACTGCCTTATTAGAAATTTATGAATTATTCTAGTTAAAAGCAATTATATTGTAACTACAAAATTTTATAAAACACATATACACCCAAAGACTAGAAATAAATCTATGCGTGGGAACATATATGAAAAGCAAAACTTTACAAAATTAAGTGATAAATATACCTCCTCCTTTCGTTAGGTATAGGTGGTCGAAGCACTCCCTCGGGTGCACTCTGGCGCCGGTAACTCGTTGAAGGTCCCATTTCGTATGACGGAGATAATGTACTACTTTCCTGCGAGGTTTCGCTTCCAGTGGGTACAAGATAGTTGCCAAAATTTGACTGAAGGCCTAGTCTTAAGGATAACTGTGGAGCTAAACCTTTAGATGCGGGTACAGAAAGTGACACAGACGTCTGGGGAACTAATCCAGGAAGAAGTGTTGATGGAGATGGAGGAATATATAAAGCAGTTGAAGTAGGAAGGGCAAGACCAGTAGTTAGAGGTGATCGAGACAACGAGGGACTTTGAAGTACGTCGCTAGGACTAGAAACATCAGGAGATCTTGGTAATTGGATTGGAGGTAGAAGAGGAGAAATTCCAAGACTCTGAAAATAAGTTATATTTAACTTTAAAATTGATGAATAATATTGAAAATGATTACTCTTTAACAAAAAATCAGTTAAAGATTGGATCATTACTTGAACCAGTAATTCCATGCCTGCTGGCTGTGGAGGAGTAACAAGAGACGTTGTTATGAGCGGTAATTGAAGAGCTGCAAGAGTTTCCAACAAGGTAGGACATACTGCTGGAAAAAAAAAACTTTAACACTCTACTTATTGATTTTCTATCTCTCATTATCTCCTTTTTGTTTAAAACTGTTATTTTTAGTAATAATGGATCATCCGAACATATATCTAAATTACCTTCCAAAGTTGGAAATGCAGATGTTACTGTCACTGCAGTAGATGTAGTCACTGGTGGTACACACGACATCTAAAATAGTAGAAATTATTTCGTAAAAATTATATAAAGAATCGATTGTTCCTGTCAATTTCTCGTTCCGGAAATACATAATCAGCTGGTAACTGCATGATATTCGAACCAGTGAAATACACAAATTCCGCTAGATTCGGAAATTAAATCTGGAAAATAGAGATCTTGATGTTTATATGAAACATAAGAGCCACTTATTAAATTTATCACTAGAAGGAAATGTAATTGCATGCTGTACTAAGAGTTAAATAATTATTTCAAATAATCGTAAAACGTATTCGTCATCATAAATATATGAGTAGAAGGAAGGTAATAAGTGAAGCAAATTCTGTATCAGCTACGACCATCTCATCTATCTAAATACAATTCTATATAATTCGTATTTCAAGTATTTTCAGCGAAATTGAAACTGCCTCTAAAATAATCGAATAATGGGAGGAATAATATAGATATGAATTCTATTCTTAACAGAATTTTTCGCTGCACAACTTAATCACACAAAAATATGCTTCAATTAACTGCTCGACTTCAAGAATGTTAAAATCAAGGGATAAAGCGCCTCATTTGTGACGAGAAAGAGCAAAATCAGTGGTGAACAATTCGGAACTACAAGGAACAAAGAAGGGGAAGATTTTTAGAAGACTTAAAAAAGGCAAAGAAAGAAACAGAAAAGGGAAAAATAGTCTGGGATATAAGTGGATAATGCAATATTATAGGTTAGTAAGTGTGAATAAATAAACCATTTTAATTATACTACATTAAATAAGAAAACAGAGAAGTGACTGTTCTAAAGTGATAAATGAAAAACAGTCAATCATATACTAAATCAGATTAAGAAGAATTCTGTTTATAAAGAAAGAAGTGTGGGGAATGTAAAGAGTGACTTCAGCAGTGACGGCAGCATCACCTCATTCCCACGACTCGTTTATGCCTCCGTCATTGGTTGAGCAGCTATAAGTCGGCTTTGAATTAATGAGCTATGGAATCTGCTAGATATATAACAGGATATATGATAATCAGACGTGCCCCGCCCCCTACGAGCTCATAAATGCCGAGATTAATCGAGATTGACGCAAATTAAAGGTAAACAGATGATAATGCGATTGGCGCTGTAAGTAGTCAGCTCGTTTATTACGCATGCGACTAAGAAGGGAATGGAGATAAAATAAGGTGCTTTGAATAGTAAGGAGCAGCAATTCTCAGGCAGACATAAGAAATACTTAAATTTAAAAGTGGATATAATAAAACCAAAGGTATTAATCGATGTGTATGTGCATATAGACATAAAACAATTAACTACTGTATCTCCCACAAATAGAAATTTATGTGATTTCAGAATCGTATTTTTCCATATCATTACTTCCATATAGAAATCATGTCATTCGTTAATATAAAAGAGCTTCATTGGGTACCTATAAATAAGTAATTGCACTGAGGAAAAACTCATTAAATACAGTAGAAAACAGCATTGTAAGTTTGAAATTCTATACTGTTATATCATATTTTGTAAAGCTATTAATACATTGTACCTGTGATTACGCATTATACACATTTGTACGATTAAGAAAACGCGACGAAACACATCAGGTGCATATACTAAAATAAATAATTGAGAAGAACATAAAGGTTGTCCACGCAGAGTGAATGGGGAAGTACGACTAAAGAGTTCCGCATTCTAAATTATACAGCTGAAAACATCATTCAATGGAAATAATACCAACTATCAGCAGATTTGAGAATAGATAAAGAAAGCAATCTATTTAAGCGTCGTTAATTTGTTCTAACAATAATAATAATAATAAATGAATCAGTGGAATAGCATAAAATATATCAACGTGGTAGGGTCGGTCTACTTTCTGTGCTCATCAAAATTGGCTCAATCTGAGCGAAAGAGTGTAATTCGTCCCTCCGCTTTAGACTCATTAGCAGCAGATTATGTAAGCATGCGTATGGGAACGAGCTAATCATTGCGATAATTCATTACGCCTCCATGCACTGGTCTGTGAGGCAGTGGATGATGACACATTTAGAGAGAAAGAGTCCGAATGAACACGAACGGGGCACAACCGACAGCCATGGGTGCACAACCAGAAGCACATAGACAATACATAACATATGGAACACTTCAGATAGCGATAACGGCGAGGTTTTCATACGAAATTTCTATAATTCCCAAACAAAAAACGAATAACAAATAATTATTCACTTTATAAAACTATATTCATATATAATATTCCATAAATAAATCTGCTACAAATATACCTATAATTCTCTGGGTATAGTGTCCTTCTTAATCGATTCACACACTAGTTGCAAAGTGTTTTGATATCATCGGAGCAGAATACAACTGGATCACTGATGATTGGTATAATATTATTATGGTATCAATTTACTTTTCCTAGAATAACACCAAAAAACTATAAGCACCAAATTCACCACCAATGAACAGAGAAACAGTTACACCGCCCATAACCGTATTAAGCTATGTAGCTCTTTTTCAGTGTCCACTCTTGGATGACTTTCCATCAATTAGTAGAAAGATCTCTTCCGATTAGTCGGCATGCTCACGCATTCATCCACTTATAGGATTAACTGGATTAGATTTGGAGAAAAGACGCAGATCGCCTCTACAAAGGTCGAATCTCAACTGATGGAGATTATGCAATCACCAATCTAAAGTAGACGTATAAAAGCTAAAAAGGGATGTGAGAAAATACTACAATGAACTAACGTTGGAAATCCTGCCACCTCTCATTCTTCTCGTTTCGTCGTTAGTATCCATCACTCTATAGATACTGCCGTACCGCATCGTGACAAAAATTGGCAAGAGTAACTATCAGTTCCCCACCATATATTGAATGAACGGGTGTTTTGAGCAAATGAATTAGCACTTCTAGCCATAAACTGCATACCCATTACATTAAATGTTTCGCAGTATATTCACAACTATCTGCAGCTACGTATTACCTGGATAGTATTAATTAACTAATTTTCTTTTCAACGATTCACTGATGAAACTGGGAAAAAATACGCATTTTAGACCAAACATGAAAGCTGCCACTAGATGAAAGTTATTGCTTACAATTCCTAGATAAATAAAACAATAATAATAGTGGTAATAAATTACACGTTGAATTAAGAATTATGAAAATATAATGATAAAGAACTACATATTAGATACATGAATTACAGAATAAAAAATAAATTCACTTCAATTTTTGAGCAACAATGCAAAATAAATAGGAACACCAGTTACTCATTATATAATTATAATGGCATTACAGTAAATGACAAAATCTTTTTTTTTAAATCAGTGTAAAAGTAAGACTAGATATAATAAACAAATATTTGCAGTCATATTAACAAATAAATCCAGCCTTTAGTTGCGTGATTCCGCGTCTGCGAGGAACTCGACCACGTCTTGACGACCAGAATGATTCGACCCATCTTCATCTCCTGATGATTCTTCATCACTGAAAATAATAGGTCGATTTTAAATTTAGACACTTGAAATAAAACTCTAATAAAATTGCACAATATTGGAAATATGTATGAAATCAAATAACACCTCACCTAGCTACGGCCGTAGATGTTGGCGGTAACTGGTCACATATAGGTTCGGTTGTCGAACCACTAGCCGGTGTCTCCGCAACTCTTTCCGATTCAGATTCCAAACGACGTGATGCCTCCACTAAGACATCCTAAATTGTAGCAATAAAATCAAAGAATATGGTAACAACAATTAATAGAGTAATTTTCACGAAAACCTCTCTACTATCCGTTGAATTGTTAACGCCTTCACTAGGCGATTCCATACGAGGAATATCTAAATGACGAAGCGTACGACGTAAGGACTGATCTAAAGAATGAAAATTATGAAGTATAGTTTTTAAAAGAAGATTATTTATTTACCTGGTTTGTCATACTCTTTACCCTTAGGAGTAACTCCACATGCAGCTCGAATGACAGCCAGTGACAACTCAGTCTTTTCTAGTGTACACTCCATACTGCTTGCCATACTTAGCTCTCGATGCATCTTTCTCAAAAGATTATAATTTAAAGTTTTAAACACATAATAATAAACTGTTCTGAAATAATATATAAAACGAATACTTATAACAAAAAATATCGGATTTCTAGCCTTTGTCGTAAAAATCTCTTGTCGTTCCAATATCCTCCAGTTGAAAAAGATGACAACGGAGGAACATCATATTGCAAACTCAGCCAGCTTTGCATCTCAACACCTTCTTCTGTTCTAGTTCTTTCCCGTATTCTTTCCGCATCAACAGCTTCATCATCATCTGACTCTATTCCAGGATCTCTTTTCAAAACAGATAGAACGGATTCTAATTCATCCGAGGTAACATTAATACGCAAAGCTGAAAAATTCAAAAAATACATAAATTAAAGCAAGGCATATTAACAATATTTGACGTATGACTTACTTACCTCGCCATATATCACCTTTGCTGATAGAATCTTGGAAAGGCGTCATTTTTACATTTTCATCTAGCACAGCTTCAGTATCATCGAGATCTTCGCATTCATCAGATGTCACCTAAAAATAGAAAATGATACATTTGTATGTTTAAAATGTATTTAGGCCGATTAAATAATAAACTAACGCTGTCTTCCAATGATGCAAATTCAAATTCACTATCGGAGTCTATTATTTGTCCATGATTCAATCCAGGTGATAATACTGTGTTTTCAATGCCCTGTTCGGAATTCCTATACAAAATACATCTAATTTAAAAAACCGTATTTTAAGGATAGAGTAGCAAATTACTTTAATAAGTAAGAGTAGAACATACCTAGACGGATCATTATCCGTGTCATAATGTGCTTTATTATCGTCTACTGCGAATGTTCCAATATCACTAGAATCATCCTCTGTTAATTCATCAAACGGCTCGAAGTCATCGGGTGAAGCTGACTGAACCCACTATTTATAATCAAGTAACATAAAAAGAATTAACTATTCACAAATACCTGAGATTGATCAGTGGCAGGAGGGTAAACGGGTACCACTCGTAGAGGACGAACAGCTTGCTGAACGGGCTGTAAATGACTAAATCTTTCGAATTTATATAAGATATTTCTTTTAAAAGTTATTGATAGCTTACTCCAGAATTAACTGGTGTTTGTCTGGCCGTGCTTGCGTTTCTTGGCTGAGCATATTCACTACCTCTATGCACAGTACTCCGTAAAGTAGGAAGCAGACTTGCTCCATTAGCACCAGGCTAAATTTATAAAGGAACAAATTTACATTCATAGGAAATAATAGTGTCATAAAATAACTTTAAATTACAAATAAACAACAAGACAAAGATAATATAGTTTTGAGTATGGAGAATTTCCCACTAAACAAATATCTTATATGTACCTATGAAATTAAGTACTATGAAACTACATTTTCTAACTTTCACTTTGAATTTTTGAATAAGCTGATTGAATCTATTATATTATTCTAACAATGTAAACATTAAATGTTCTTTCAATAGAAAGCATAACACTGATAATACAGCTTCGAAAACACAAGGCAATGATTTTCCAAAATAATTCTTTTTTATTTTCTGATTCTTAGTAGTGAGAAACCAAAATAGCAGCCTATAGTTTGCGATTTTAGGAAATTTAGTGAAACTGCAGCAATGAGTCAAGATATTATCGCTAAAAAAAATGGCCCTAAATATTAATTTACTTGTTATTTGTCTCTTTAACTCAAAAAAATTTGATATATCTTATCTTTCGGATTCTCTTGTAAATATTTAGCCAAATTAAGTTAGCATTTATAAATAATTATTTTGCTAAATATTCGAACCTGAAACAGAGTTGTACCTAGCCGCTGCATCTCAGCTGTTATTGGGATATTAGGAAGAGGAGGTAGATGACGAGTCAGATTAACCATTCGGAACATTTCATCAACATCAGCTATGTCTGCAGTCCATGGAGGGAGTCCGAAAGATGCAGTGACTCCACTGGTTCCCGATGGTGCAGCCACCGATGCAACACCAGCTACTAACCAGTGCTTATTATTATTATGAGAAAATAAATGTAATCGACAAATGTAAAAAAAAAGATGAACAGCTTTTGAAAACTTAATACAACAAAAGTTTCTCAAAACGTTACTAATTGTAAATATATCAAGTAAACAACACTTACAATTAGCATTAGCATTTCCAGCCGGTTGTCTAGCAGTTCGTCTAGCGAGCATTGGTCGACGAGCAGCAGCACGCGTAGGTTCAGCTCGGTATGTAGCTGTCTCCAAGTTTCTGGGAAAAAAATTTTTTTTCCAAAAACATTTATATCCACCGGAACTTATAAACATGTCATTTACGGTTTTTTTTAACTTATAGAAAATAAATTAATTCACAATACTATGTGGTAATATGTGCTTACGCATGGAATGCCGTCCAGTGAGTTTTCAAATGATCGATTTCTCTATTGGCATCGAATTCTGGACAGGCAATACACATTGGACAGATCTGAGAATAGAGCCATAACAAGGTTATATCGAAAATCAATAATTCACAATTTGCAACCTAAGGTGTATTTAATCCAATTAAAACATGACTCCATGGCTTAGTCAGACACATACTCCACCGATTACTAAAAAAAATTGCTCTTATAATTTACAGCAACTCAATTTAATTTAAGCAAAAATGTTTTACACTAACGTTTTCGTGAGGACTCCATATTCATTTCAAGAATTAGTTAAAATATTAATTTTCAAAGTAATTCACTCCCACATCACTTTATTTTGTTTCAAAATTTTAGATCTAATTTTCCCAACTAATAGCTGCATCTCTAAGAAATAACCTAGCAAGTATCGTTACTAAATTATAATTAAAATCAATACTTATCATGTTTAGAAAATTTTTTAAACAAATTAATATTTAATATTTTTAGGAATATACATTAATTTCAACTTTTGTCAAATATATAATTGTGAAAAATTCAATAAAATAGAATATAAAACACCAAATGCTTTTAGAAATCAATGTTAACAACATAACCATAGATGAGCAATAAATACAACTAACGCCGTCTTACCACGTTAACTCGAGGGTTTGGAGGCTCAGGATGACTGGTGACAATATGGTTCGCGAAGCTCCGCAAACTGAAGCCATTTATAGCACAGTATGGACAAGTAAACGATGCAACCCGGCATGTATCATAATTTTTTGAGCTATCGCCTTCGTACACAACTTCTGTAATATTACGAATCGATATAATCAATTATTTGCATTTTTCTGGAATTTGAACTTAATTACTTAGTTCTTATAGAAAACATTAAAAATAGATTAATATACCAAAATCCCTCTGCGTCATAATAAGTTGCATCGGATGATCCTGTGCATGCATTTGCTGTATTCCATCCGCAATATTAGCATTTGCGAATCGATTATTCATGAAGCATGCCTGGCAGAGATCGAAGTCATAGCACCGAAGGCATTTAAATCGATTACCCGAAAAGTTTCCACTCATGCACCCATCACAGGATACACCTAAATATATCGGATGAATAAATGATATTACTACTGATCATAACCTACATGATAAACCTTAGTGGTCTAAATAATTCGTACTTTAAAGAATTTTAAGAAAGAAAGATCAATATTATCACCTTCATGATATGAGGAAGGCATAGACATCTCCGTTCTGCACTATAGAGGATAAATAAATTTGAATATGAAAGAACTATCAACTGAACTTAAATAAACAATTAAAAGATAAAATAAACACACGAAGAATATATTAGACGAAAAAAATTTACAATAATAAATAGTAACTTATAATGAAGTACACCAACTTAGTTTGTGCTTTAATAGCCTAATAAAAGTACCTTAACTTTTTCGTGATTAGTGATCAGGTTATAAAGTTCTGTTAACATCATACGCCTTTAATGATGGATCGTTTTACAAAAATATATCAAATATAAGTACGTTAGTGCATCTCAGCTGTTTTTATTTCAAATTAATAAATGGAGTATTAATGAGTTTAGACACATTGGATTTCAATGTTCCTTGAAGAAACAAATGTAATAATTTATTCTGATTATTTGCTTGGATACACATGTTTAAAAGGCCCTGAAACGATTTTCATAATATTCATTATGATGTAAAACTATAATGCAAAAACTGACGAGATGGAGTATTGTAGTTTTCTTAATTTTATATTTTTGAGACAACTATGAACATTTATCGTATTAATATTTTGTTTAAAATACTTTAAAGTTATGTTTATCATAGTCTTACTTTTTATTGATGTACGCATAAAACCTTTAGTTAATGGGCACTATCCTATTTTTTATTTGTAGCAGTAGGGTATTATTGCATAAACGTATTTGTTAAATTAAGATGTACCTCTGTGTTATCACTTACCACTTTTATTTATTTATTTAGTGTATAGTCAGGATGATAACCAAGTTTGTAAACAATGTTCTTTTATACACAAATATTTATGACTAAATTAGTAAGTAGATTAATTTGAAATCACTGAAAAGAAATTGTATAGTATTAAACAGTCTGATTTCTGTTTTTTTGTTAATATTAGTAAATATTACTTATTAAGGATTTTTACACCCAACTAATTGTTTAATCTTAGTTTCACCAGCATATAGGTTTTTAATAGTTTAATTCTTATGATATTTATAGGGTAGATACCCATTTAATATGCCACCAAATTTCTTTCAAAAACCTGAAACTGCTCTTAAAAGAGCACAGGAACTAATTCAAGTTGGAAAGGAAGCAGATGCTCTTGAAACTCTTCATGACACTATTAAAGTAATATATTTTTCATCTATCCTTATAGTTTTTATTCCACATTAATTTTTTTCTATAATATTCGCTTTAAGGCGCGTCGTCACAAGCAATGGACTCAAACGCACGAATTGATTATGCTCAAGCACGTAGAATTGTGCGTAATTTTGAAGAAGCCACATGTTGCTAAGGATGCTCTTTTTCAGTATAAAACGCTCACCCAACAGGTTCGGATTTTATGAATTATTAATCAATAAAGATAATTATATCTAATATCGTACAGATAGCAGTGAAGTCTCTTGAAACAGTAATTGAACATTTCCTAACGATGGCTGAGCAAAAAACTGAGGAAGCACAGAAGACTTCAATTGAAAAAGTCGAAGAAATCGATGATCTTGATCAAGGAGATGTTCCGGAGACGTAAGTTTTATGCATATTCCTTAGTTGATCAGTAATGCTTACGAATACTTCCGAATACATTGTTAAATATATAATACATTAGAAATATTGAGTAATATGAAAATGGCTTCATTGTTACATGCAATTAAGCTTGAGTTTCATTAGCGAATAAGTGATTTTAGTCTGCTTCTTTCTGTTGTGTCTGGTGCTGCTGCCCAGGATCGTATGGACCGTACTGTTTTGGCTCCATGGCTTCGTTTTCTTTGGGATTCATATAGAAACTGCCTTGAACTACTCAGGAATAATGCTCAAGTATTGCTTAATGGAATATTAATTTATTCTTTGTTATATGGATAAGTCTGACTAAAACCATTCCACAAATAAACTTTAGGTTGAGCACTTATATCATCGTATTACTCGGCAGTCGTTCCAATTTTGTTCTAAATATCAACGTAGAACTGAGTTTCGCAAGCTCTGTGAACTACTACGTCTACACTTGAATCAAATTCAAAAACACCAACATCTAGCACATGTGTAAGACTACTTTGGTATACTAATTTTAAATGAAGTCTCATAGGTCTTTTCAATTATTTTGTAGGGTCAAGCTTAACTCCCCTGAATCACTCGCTATGATGCAGGAAACACGTCTTTGCCAGCTCGATACTGCCATTCAGATGGAATTATGGCAAGAAGCGTATAGGTGTGCCAAACTATGTAGAGAATATTAGACGTGAGAATTAATGCATATTTTTATGCTACCTTCAGAAGTGCTGAAGACGTCCATGGTATGATGCAACTGAGCAAGGATAAAGATAAAAGAATGGTGAAGCCAGCTAGCTATGTCAATTATTATGACAAGGTTTGGAATTTTTGTTTAATTAATGTCGTGAACGTTTTTTTTATTTAGTTTTATAATTGGACTATTTTTCTTGGTATTACAGTTGGCTCTAGTTTTCTGGAAGGCGGGGAACAGTTTGTTTCATGCTGCATCGCTTCTTCAGAAATTTACCATATATAAGGTATAAGATGGCTTTTAAATTTCCACTATTAAACAAAACAACAATGGCTTTATGCTCATGAGCGCTTTTGTAGGATATGAAACGTTCGTTCACTGCCGAGGAAGCACAAGAACAAGCAAGTAGAGTTCTTCTAGCAACTTTGTCGATTCCCGATGGTGCTGATGCCCCATCTGATCTTACTCGCCATCTTGATATTGAAGATCAACATCTAGCTAATATTCGGTATGATTAAAGGCAGTTTAACAATCCACAACTTGTGGTATTGTAGCCTTGTGGGTAGCGTAATTATGTAATGCAAGTAGTGGGAATGGTTCGGGTACTGTGGGGTGTTTCCGTATGAACTGTCAATACGTTTAAGATATCGTATTGCAGGAGTAAGCGGATAGAGTGATATCATAGCTGGAATATCTGAGGACCCTTGTGGGTCTCTTAGACTAGAAGTTAATGACACAAAATACGTATCACATACCATCTTTTAGCCTACTATCCAATCTTCTTCGTCTTCCTATCGCCCCTACTAGGACTGGAATCCTTAAGGAAGCTGCACGTCTTGGTGTTCCTGAAATGGCCAGTGAATCTACAAACGCGTTATACAAACTTCTTGAGAATAATTTCGCACCTCTTAGGTAATTGTTACTATAATCCTCGTTTTATTTAATTGTCGTGTACTACCATTAGGTTTTTTATAGACTTGCGCAGGACGTTGAAGCACATTTGGCTACTATAGATCGTTCTGATCATTTACAGTACGTAGAGTCATTGAGAGCAGTAGTCGCCACTAAAGCGTTGAAACAGGTATTTTAATGTAATACATGTATATATAATTGTTTAAAGGGAAGTTTTTATTCAGTTAACTATAACAAGTTTTACAGATATCAGTCATCTATGATTCAATCAGTTGGAATCGTATTCAGAAGATCATTCCTTTTTATAATGACATGGAGCTAGAAAGATTAGTTGTGGATGTTAGCAAACACCGGTTTGTTAAGGTATGATATTTCCAGGTCATATTTTCTTATTGGAAGTTAGTATTTGAACTATTCATTTTTAGGCGCAAATCGATCATCGTAGTGGTTGTGTTCGATTTGGAGCTGCTGATGCGACGTTGGCGGGTGGAGTAGATCTTGAAGAAGCAGATGGATTCACGGGTATTTTCATAATTTTGATAAGTAGCATGCCAAACAGTGTTGTGTTCCTATTTATTTTTATTTAGGTGATGACACACAGTTAGGTGTGGAAGGCATTCGTGCTCACCTAGAGCTTATGTATAATAAGTTACGTTCTACAGTAGAACTTCTGGATGGCGATAAGAGAAGAGAGGAAATGATTGCTAGGGTAATTGTAGTTTAACTTTAATGTCAAAGGATATTTTGAGCACAACTAAACCATCATTTCCAGGTAAAACATCACGCAATAAATTATGAACGTACAAAGAATAGCAAGCAGGAAACTGATAGAATATTAGAGCGTCGTCGAAAGATAGAATATTATAAGGTATGCTTATTTTAAATATTACTTAATTAATAGTTTGTTCTATTTTACTGTTTACTGATAATAACTTCAGGAAACTTCCGAAAGAGTGAAAGCTGAACGTACACAGCAGGCCCAAGCGGAACAACAGAAACGAGAGGAAGCAAAACGAGCTGAAGAAATGAAACGGCTTGAACAAGAGAACATCGAGAGCGAGAAAAAGCGACGTCTTGCTGAACAGGTAACACAGAAGTTTCATCCAGTTTATTTTGGATTTTTTTGTTAGTTTATACACCTTAAAAGCTTTACTAACTTGATTGTTGTGTTTAGGAAGAGGTACAAAGAAAAATCAAGCAAGACCAGTTACGCAAAATGCAACAAACAGCCATTTACCAGGCAATAATTAAAGAGAAGGGAGAACGTGTGTTCCAAGATATGGATCCAGAGGCAGTTCTTCGGGAACAGGTATTTCGTTCTTATTAAAATTGTACAATCAATTTCAAGTAATATATTATCTATTTATCAGCGTGAACGTCTTGACAAGGAGAGAATGGAAACACAGAAAAGACTTCAGCAGCAAGACAAAAATTTCGATCATCATGTGCGAGCATTGCATTTAGAGGAGATGTTAGAAAGGTATCCTTAGTGATCTTTTCGTTTTTCCGTCAGTATTTTATAACATTTTTCCGTCAGTATTTTTTCAGGAAAGCTATAATGATGAAACGTATGCAAGAGGCTCCCAAACTGCATGAGGAGTACGAACAAAAAAGAGTTCAAAAGGCCATGTACGTTTTGTCTTTAACGTTCTCTAGACATTGCATATTAATAGAACTTATAAGTTATTATTTGTATAATGCTGATAGAATTTACTATAATTATGCATATGATTTAGACTATTTTTTTCTGACAAAAAATAGGTTGTAGGGGTATAATGTTTTTATTGGAATTTTGATGTTTATATTCTGCTATGCTTACGAATAGATTCAGGCAATTTTAAAGGTATTGAGAAATCTTGTGAATTAATTATTAGTGGTGCATTATTTAGATAGGTACCAACATAGTAGTTAGATTTAAATATAACGTATAATTATAAGGGAGGATCATGAATTGGCTGTCAAGACGTGGGATCGCCTAGAAGCTATCAGAGAAGAAGCAACTGAATGGATAGCAGAAGTTAAAGAAAATAGTAGGGAGGACTTTGCTAAGAAGGTTAGTTGATTTATTTGGCTTTAAATTTCTGTGCACGAAATTATAATTTTCAAGATGTCTGAGTGGGCTGCTAAGTTAAATGCAGTACGTGCTGCTCGTCTGGAAGATAGAGCTGAACAACGGAAGAAAGATAGAAGAGAAAAATGGATTAAGGTAGGTAGTTACCCATATTTTATTTTTTGTTGAAACATTTACACACCAATTTTTCAGGCCAAATTAGATGATGAGCGACGTAGAAGAGAAGAGGAAGAAAGAACTCGCCAGTTGCTTGTGGAAGAACAAAGACGTGCTGGACGTGAAGCGAGAGTTTGTATTTGTTGTCTTCCTTCATTTTTTCCAGAGTTTTTTCATATTAATATTGAGTTCAATAATCAGGATAGTCGTCGTCGCGAAGTAGATATGGATTCAAAGGCAATGAATGATTCGGATTGGCGTGGTGGAATGCGCTCAGTACCTATTTCTCGTGATCGCCCTATGCCTAATAGAGATGGTGGAGATAGACATCCAATGCGTGAAAAGGATGTGAGAACTATCTTATATTATAAATTTCTACTAAGTATTTCAATGTATATTCTAACCAGAAAAAACTGGTTTATATCTCTTAGTATTATGTTTACACGTTAATTAGAATATCCCATCTGCTGCTGATAAAGATGACTGGCGGCCAAATGTGGGACCAGCTCCTCCACCAGTACCTCCTGGATATTTCCGTGATCGTCCACGGGAAGGTTCGTTTTAAAGTATCGAACTCAGTTACTATCAGTATTATTATTTTATTTATCTTGTAGATTTTTCAGTTGTAGTTGATTTTATTTAGAAAAATATCCTAAATCACTGGTATTACAGGTTTAACGACTGATAAGGTTCCTGTAACACGCAACGTGACTTCTGCTCCTGCGCCAACTGGCGGGGTATATCGTCCTGGTGCGTTTAATTCTCATCATTGTGGATTGTTTCATGTCTTTAGAAAGATGATTTGTTTTTCATTATTACTTACATTTTTAAATATCAACTTCAACTAATCAGGATACTAAAAATTAAATATAAGGTGATCATGAAATTAAATAAATATGGCGGTATTTTCCTACTTCAGCCATCGGTTATTTTAAATACTTTAGCGTGGTTCCATTACTTCATGCAGATGCTGCTTTTTGTTTGATATACTCTTGAGTATTTACTTTTAAAGGTATGGGTACTCTACTGAAGCGTAGTGATGGTTCTACTCACGATGAAGCATCAAAGCGTGCTGTTGCCCCTGCTACATCTGCTCCTGATTCTGGAACATGGTCTCGTGGAAACGTTACTAAAAAAGACTTCCTTCCTCCGCCTGGTACTTTTAATATTTTAGTAATTTTTATCTTGACTAAAAGTCTTTCATAGTAATTTTTGTGCAAAAATATTGTTAATTAGCAGCAGCTGTTGCTCCTGTTGCGAAACCCAATGGCAATAAATTTGTCCCGTCGCGTCTACGTAACCAGGAAGGAAAAGGTATTTTACTGTATTTTTATATTTTAATCTAAATTCGCAAATGAATATCTTGCAGTCCCTCCTAACCAACCAGTGCGCCGTTCTGTTACTTCCCGGGGTGGGAAGCCTGGCCCCGACAGTGACGGAAATTGGCGTGAAAAATAACTAGTTATTATATTTTATAAATTTGCTGTTATTGTATGTTTAATGAACTATCAAATCCTTGGTCGTTTGTTTCAATCTGTTGAGTTTGCTGTTACCTTTATGTTGCACTAGGTTAATATCTGGTGATACTTAGCAGGTAGCAATCAATTGAATTCAGAATTCTATCTAGTTTTTTTGTTCACTGTTTCTATATTTTATTTACTAACCGTAGTTGGAATAAATAATTGTTGGTTAAGGTATTAGTTGACGTCAGGATAATGGAATTAAGGCAATAGCTGGTGAGAGGATTATTAGTGATTAATTTATTAATTTTAGTGAGACGGAATCGTTGTTTTTTGGTCTTTGTAACGCACTTTGTCCTTTCTTTTTTTGAATTGGGATTGTGGGCCTAAATCATTCTGAGTGCTGATTAAAAGTAGTGAATAATAGTTCCTTTCAAGAATAGAAATGGCTTTCTGGAACTGATGGGAATAGGTTTTCTTCATAACACACAGTTAACATTGGAATACCACTTATCGAAGAATACATAAGTGGGAGAGGTCAGCCAGAGCAAGCAGAAATGCATGAGCTTGCTATGGTTGAGATTATCCTGCTGAACTGGATAGTATTCCACATTTTTGGGAGGAATTTTTAAATATTAATCATATTTATAGAGCTATCACAAGATCCTGAAGTTTTATAGGCTCGACCTTGTTTGGAAATATTTGAAGTCTAATTCTATAAGAGTTTAGGTAGAATTTGGCAAAATTGCACTCACAGTAGAATTTAGCTATTAGATGATAGAGTTGCACCTGGAAAGGTGGTAAAATTATCTGTTAATCAGAAATGGATGATAGGCAAAGAACTAGGCATACCTAGATTCTTCCAACTTTTCCAGAGAGTTACATTAATGCTAAGCAGAAATCGAATAATACGAAAAAGATTATCAGTTTTCCTAATTTGTATAATTGCTATATATTAGGTGGTTGCAGAAGTTTTAGTCTTTTATTTCAGCGCTTTAGTACAATTATTTAAAACTTAAATAAATTCCCGCTCTTTTGTATATTTTTAATGTTGGGTTTGTAATTTGTAAAGAGCCATAATACAAGATTTAATGGTAAACTTAACCTCACAAAATAATTAGAATAAGATGAGCCACCAAAAACTGCATATTCGACACTGTACTCTCTACGAGTTCCAATAAGGGAAAAATGCTGCTGAAGAATGCAAATCAATATGCTCTGTAGTAGGTGAAGGTGTTCTCTTCTACAGTACTTGCAGATATAACTTCCGACGTTTTAGAGCTCGTGATTTTGATGTCAGTGACCGACAACGCTCTGCGACACCACGAACGCCAAAGACTGATGCTTTGAAGTGATTACTGGGTGGAAATCCGTCGCAGACCCAAGAAGAACTCGCGGAACGGCTAGGAGCTGATAAAGCAGCAGTCGCGAGACGATGGCATGGGATGGGGAAAGTCGCAAGCTCGGAAAGTGAGTACCACGTGAACTCTCCGAAGACAGCATTGGCCGCCGGCTCAACTCGTGCATCTCGTTGCTTGCCAGACAACGCAGGAAGAACTTTTTGTGGAAAATTGTTACTGGTGAGAAAAAATGGATTTTGTACGACAGTCCTAAGCACACACATTCATGGGTAGACGCCGGACAGCTAACAACATCCACGCCAAAAGAAGGTCATTTTACAGCATGACAACTCTCGGCCTCATGCTGCTCTTAGTACTCAGCAAACTGTTTTGAACTTAGGCTGGGAAGTTCTTCCGCACGTGGCGTATTCACCGGACTTGACGCCTTCGGATTACCGTTTATTCCGGTCGATGCAGAACTGTCTAGTGGCACAGCACTTTCGAGATGTGGCTGAGGTGCGGAAATGGATCGACGACTTCATTGCCTCCAAGCCGATATCGTTTTTGACGAAGCAATCCTAAAGTTACCCGAGAGATGGCAGAAAGTCATAAAAAGCGAGAGAAAATATTTCGATGATTAAACTGCATTTTCTATATTATGGAAATAAAATGAAAATTGTGAGAGAAAAAAACGACTAGAACTTCTGCGTACACCTAATATATATGTTTATTTATTTACATCTAGTCTTGTTATTTCATCTGAGATGATTGCAGTTTTTCAATTCTTCTATTGTCTTTCTGAGAAATTTATAAGTCACTGAAAATTCCAGCTGAGTCATGGTTCCAAAATGGACGAGTAAAAATTAGCAAAAAAAATCGTGCTGATTACCGATAAGGGGTAATTGAGATGCTTTAACGGATAAAATTAATGTTTCAGGTGATTTATATTCTTGTTTCACCATATCCCTCTTATGAGTCGTAATCGTAAATGTGTATAACTGATTTTTATTTCCATTCAAAGTATTTTTGAAGTTGACGCTGTGTATATATTGAAGAAAGGGGATGAAATTGCAAAGAAAAAGACTAGAAAGATAGGGTTCTAAATATAAGATATAACGAGTTTGGTTCCATTTTTAAAACTTTCCCATCCCACCTGGTACTGAGATATATAGAGCACAAACAGTAGTTGAGAAAAATGCTAGTATGTGCCCATCTACAATTCCAATGATGATGTAGATTAGATAGCGAGAAATGCAAGAAGACTTACATAGGACGATAAGCTAATTATTATTATTCAGGAATAAAATATACACTATTGTTGATATGCAACAGTAAAGAAAAAAGTGAAACTATTATTACCTTGCCATTTGCCATAGTACTGAGCACTTTCATGTACGCCTCGGAAGCTACCGCCTTTCTGTCATCATAAACAATCATATTTATAATTCTCGTCTTTATGACTGAAGTATCTTAAGTTAGACATGCAGAGTATTATAAATAACTCTAATATATGCCTCTGGTTTCTCCACTGCTACTATGATTATGTATAAAACCAATTCTTTCATCACATATGTATTCCTTGTTTAGGTTAAATAAGCTATGTAGCGATGTTTCGCTTGGCGCAGATGCTACAGCCGAAAAAAACGAGTAGAAGGATAATAATGAAGCTCAAAGATTAAGAGGTTTTAATTTCTAAGATGGGTGTAATTGCGATTTTCTTAATCTATTTTTGTCCTATTGATGTTTGTATCAACCTGATTGATATTATCTAAGGGAGCAATTAGTACGGAGCGTAAGTTGTTAACTGACTATCTTCAGAAGGAGCATGGTCGAAAAATTAGACAAAGGGGTGTCATGTACTTTTATAGAAGTAGTTTTCTCATTTAAATTTAATTTTCTATTAATTGTTGTTTTTGTATTGCGAATCTTACAGTTCCTTCCTAAACAAACAGATGCAATGTTCTTCAATCAAAACGATTAAAAATTATTCATTAATATACATGCTTTACATTGTTCATAGGATTAATTTTTCCTTTATTTGTTTTTAAGTAGTTTTCATTCTTAAACAAAGTCAAAGGGTTCAGCTGTTTAGGTGCTATTTTTCGAAAAATCTTCGCTTATTATGAGTCATAAACCTTTGTTTCAATTAGAGATATTAAGGTGACGTGATTTCTGAGTCTTATTACTACTAAAAATTTCTTTAAACTATACTTACATCTTTCATTCCTTAATCCTTTTGTCCTAATATGTATTGATTCCTTCATTCGTCGTAGAATATCCTGTGTTCAGTGTCAAATGTAATTTGTGTAGCGGTTGAATAATTGACCACAATATGAAATATAAAGTAATTTATTAACAGTAAAAAATAACAGTGAATGGAATAGGAAATAATGAAATAAAATTATAGATGCTACATCTTGAATACAATGGTATTGATACTGCGTTACTCTTATACTCTACCATTGACAATATTTACATATTATCGATAGTTCTCATAACATATAACCATATCTCTACATACATTTTTGTTTACTGTTGTATCTCTTAGTGTATATGGGATGTAAGTAGACTAATGACAGAAATATATTATTAGGTTAGAGAATAACAGCAGTACACGAAGAGTGACAACAACGTAATAGTGCTAAGTGAGCCTTTGTGTGCAAGGTACAAGGAAATGGACCTAACTACCCAAAGTAAGGTTATAATTGGAGAGCAGAAGATGGTGGTGTTATGCTAACGTCTAGTTAATAATATAGTTCTTTAGATATATTATTAGAGAAACGCATGCTCCCAACACTTACCTTCCTCTCATGATGACTAATAATCGGGCACGATTCTTCACCTATCTTATACCACAATACATAGTATTATTTGATCTATTATGAATACAATGGAAAACGAGTGGTAACAATCTCCATATCCGCCGCATGACATGATAACCAAACATAAAGCTGCATCACTTCCATAATACTTTCCCCACTGTTAATGATGATTTATATTAAACCAAGTAAAACGTTAAAATATTCTTATACACTTGAGATAAATCCATGATTACCAGTTTTCTGAAACAAATACATATTTTGCTATTAAATGCAGAATTACTTATACCGAAAATTTAATATATAAGTTGACATACAACACTGAATAAAGCATAGAAAAATATAACGAAAAAAAGGTATATATAAATTGTAAATAAACGTAACTAGTTCTAAGTATATCTTTAGATTCAGCAGCAAATGAAAGGCAATGAATTCATATATGTCCATATTGAGAAAAAGGCAAGCTAAAAGAACTCAGGTAAATTATTTGAATTAAAACAAGCAAACCGTAAAAGAACTTATATGTACATTATTAAATTTCGTACAGTTAAGCTAGGTCTATAGTTATAAGTCCGGAATTCAATTTTATAGAAATAGTCAACAATTCATTTTGAAATCTTATACTTCATAACAGTGGCGTGTTGTTCATTGCAGTTAAAGCAGCTATCTTAGCTGCTTCGATTTGGCGTTGTTTCTCACGCATATCGCGGCCCCATCGGACACAAAATTGCTTATGTTGCTGATCATCAACAATTGTAATATGATTTATGTATCCAATATCTTGATCACCCATAAAGCACACCTGAAAATCTATTGACTCGACGAATATAGTTTGCAACAAAAAAATATGGAGAACTCACCGTTAGATTTCGTAGCTTCAATTTCATACTTCTATCTGCAAATCGACGTAACTAAAAGTGGAGATATCAGTACAAAAATATTAATTTAGAAACAAAAACTTTCAAAATACAGGATAAATAGTGTATTTTCTTAGGACAAAAATAGATTCAAGATTTTAAAATCGTAGGCAATGAGTTTTTAAAATTTTCTAGCAATAATGTGACATTACATTAATTTTTTAATTTAATTTAAAAGAATATCCGTAATTCACCTTTTTAAATTAATATTTATTGTAATTCTTTATATAAACAATAAAGCATTTATTCTTTACTCACTTTATATTGAGGTTCAAGCCACTCGGGTTCAACGTAAGTGTGATTAATCACGTGCCTATCAGACGGATGACCACGAAATGATGAGTTAACAGGAGTGTCGTGAACTGATCGTGATGACCGATGCAACCGAATGAACTTACCAGAGGGTTGGAAGCTAGAGTAGAACCAATTCAGTTTAATATTAGTAGAATGATGAAGTAGTGTTAACATATAAGAAGACAATAAGAACGACAAAAGATATGCATAATCCCCCACATTTCGACAAAAAACGTCCCATCAGGTTGCAGCATTGTTTCAGTCCTGTTTTCCGAAATAGGGTCAAACCTAGATATCTCTCCTGATGAACGCCAAATCTCAATCTAAACATTAATTGCAAATCTACTTTAAATATCCTTATTTTTTTGAATAAGCAAATGGTAGAATAAATAAGCATAAAACATACTTGTCCAATATTAAAATATCGAATTAATTTGCCTTCACCAAGATCAATCATGCTCGCTCCGTAAGACCCATAGTAATTTATCTGTATTAATGTATAATATATTGTTTCTCGTACATAATTACATAAGATATTTTAGGCACCATATTCGAAATCAACACCCACTTCAACAGTACGATCAGGACTTAACCAGCGTATATCACCATTGCTATATTCGTACACCTCACAATTACATTCTGTGGTTGTCACCTTTGTCCATCTGCCTAAAAATGTTCAATATTTAAAAACAATACACTTTCTGACTAATTTGTTTGCGTTCATATGTATCTAAAATACTAAATACAGAAGTAAACCAACCAATGATATTCTTAAACAGCCGACATGGTCCAAACTGTGATTTTCCAAGTCCAATAAATTCCTATAATGATAACTACTAATTTTTAACGCATTATTAATGAAAAATAAAGGCATTTACCATATCCTCATCACGGTGTCCAGTTGTAGTTTTTGAAGGAATGGTTGTATCAGCCCAACTCACACCTTTCGCTCTTAAGAACTCATTAGCAACAGATGATTCATGATCAGATGGGGCAGCATTTGCGTTAGTTGCCTTATAAAGAGATTGCATAATATTTAATATCAACACCAGTATCAAAATAAAAATATGGACTGGAATTTGAAAGTAATCTAATTTATAATAACATAAAACATACCTGCTTATTAACAATACGAAGTAGTCCGGCTGGTTGTTGACATGCTCTTCCATTTCTCGTCTGGGCGGCTCGGACTTCTGCAGCCATGTGTTGCATTTGCTTGGCTGAATTTCCTCGAACAGACGCTAGTTGGCGCTAGAAATAAGTTGGTGTAATATATTAACGTGTTGATGGAGGATATGATTCGAAAGCTTGCATTGAAAGGAATTTCTGATAAACTAACCTGTAGATTTAGCACATTCTTTTGCAACTTTTCAGTTTTGTTATTACTATTTTCTAGTTCTTTTTCCACTTTTTCATTTCTTTCTTCTAGTTTACGCATTTTCACGCGCATCCCAGTCAGTTGTCTATCCCTATCAGATATAGTCTTCATTGCATCATCCAGCTAAATATTAAAAAACAAACGTATATTTCAGCAAATTTAATAATGGTAACCAAGGATATAACACACCTGCTCCTTCAATGAATTTTCCTTATTAGTGCCGTTTTTAACCAGAAGTTTCTTCTCTCTCTCAAGCTGTTTCTTTGACCTTTCTAATCTTTCTTTATCCACTTCAAATGCAGCCTTATCTTTCAAGAATTTTTCGAAAACTAGCGTTATCTAAACATTATTAATAAAGTTCAACAAGGTATTTTGTAAAAATTTGAGACCAAAAATCCATTCCACCAACAAAAACAAACTTCTTTGGCCTTCCTCTGTAGCTGTGAATCAGCATAATCTAGATGAGCAATTGCATCTCTTAGCTGCATTGCCAACTTTTGTTCCACATCAGAATATCGGATGCTTCGCCTCCTATTGTTATCAATTTCAGGCATAACAGGAGGATGAGCTGTCTAAAAGTTATCAAAAATACCACTAATAAATCACATAGCAACAATTACTTAAATATATTAAGACCACAAACCTCAACATTCTTTTGGACACCTAAATCACGACCAACTCGCTCAGCGGGAATTGATGATATGAAACGGCGTGTTGATTGCGATGGACGAATGGGACGAGGACTCTAAAAAAATTGTTAAAAAGGAAAACACATGATTAACATTAAAAATGTACTATAGTGAGCTTACTTGTTGTGTTTCGAAAATTGATTTAAAGTTCTCTGCTAGTGGTGCTTGATTAGGGGCTGAAAAAATATCCCTGAGTAAATACTATTTACTATTTTAAAAAGCAAGTATACCTATAAGCCGCCGTTCCTCACTATGTGAACTCTCTGAACTTCCAAAATTTAATCGTGATGGAAATGATGAATACTAAAATTTTTGCTATATAATATTAAAATTAGAATTTAGAACATTAAGGATGAAAATTTTCAGGAATAAATAACACTATAAAACGTATCCTTAATGATGAAATTACTTTATTCGAAGTCCCGGATATAATAGCTGGTTCTTCATTTCCCCATTGACGACCATGTGGTGTACTACTACCAAGTGGAGTAGATAAATTAGATGGAGTTACGTCAGAAGGTGTTGACTAGATAGAGATGGGTAGAAGATACACAAAGAAAACTAATTGAATAGGAATAAATCTACTAAAATACAAGAAAATTGGAGCTGTGAACAGAATGAATCATACCTTCTTTATAATTTAAAAGAAAAGTCAATAATTCAACTCATCCGCCTCACATTTCCTTTCGCTGCCCACTGCTCCATCCTTTGTGCTTCTTGTCGATTCATACGTGTTGTTAATGACATCTTTGAATCCCCACCCTCGCTGCTTGTTCCATTGGTCGATTGGTATTCCGCCGCACTAAGCCCATCTTCCTCTGCACTCCGATGCATATCCGCTATTTCCCGTTCAACTTTCTCAAAATGTCCTGTTGACTCAGTCACTAAACAAATATGCTCTAAATATATATGTATCAATATATTAGCCCTTTATAAAACTCACGGAATGTTCTATCAGTTTCTCCTATTTCTCTCCCAGTTGCATTATCTGGTGGGTCAAGGTCAGTAATAAAAGAAGTAACAGTAGGAGGGTGCGTAGAGTCAGCATGATTGGTCGAATCAGGTAAGAGCACTTAAGAAACAAAGTATTAACAAACTATTAAAAGAAGAGAAATAATATTTACTGCATTCACCATCCTCAAGATCTTGAGGAAATCCACTATCGGTAGTACGCACAGTCTGTGGTATAGAAGGAGCCTAAACAGCGAAAAAATACTATTTGCAACAACGCCAAAAATATATTTTAAAAATGTGGTAAAATTGTTGGTAAGTTTTCCTATTATTCCTAAGATTACAAAGAATTTGCTTGGTGACATATGAAATACTGGATATATTAAATTATATAAATCAAAAAATGGTGATACAACCTCGCAGCACTGGAGTATTCCTCAAAAATTCCCAGATTCAATAACTATGGATAAAGTAAAAATAAAAATAAAATCATAGATTCCTCACGAAAAAATTTTCAACAAAAAATACCGAATATATATTATTTTTAATAATTGTCTAAAAAATTTAAATGCAATATAAAGTACAATCAAGCGTTGAAATAACTACCGTTTTAAAATTAATAATGCATCCAAGCACAGTGTGAGTATAATTGTTATTGCATAACCCACTTTATAGACGGGATTCTCGTTCTCATTTTGTTCTAGTTCCCGTATTTCAGATGAAGATGAAGCGATATCCTCTAAGTTTATTCGAAAGGGTGAGAAGTTATTTAGGATCTCGTTAGACGGGTTAGTTTCTGCAACTCAAAAGATATATAAAGCACCAAATATCAATTGAATTAGCATTTAGTAGATTAATAGATTACAATTCGGAGTATTAACTCTTCCGTCATACAAAGAAGATAAACAATAATAAAAGATATAAAGGAAGAATATAAGTAGCATAACTTACTTAAATCAGGATCAATATACTGAGCTTCATTATCAAAGGGTTTTGAGGAAGAACGTCTAAGTACGGGGTAGTTGATCTGAAATCGATTAAATTAAAAGATTGAAGTATGATAAAAATTACATTTATAGAACAAAAAACAAACATACTTTTGTCTTCATTCCACTTCCCTTTCGGAGAAATGGTTTAGGACCCAACCCAGACATCGTATGATGAACTAAATAAATCTTCCCGAAATCTAAATGATGCAATACAAAATTCACCTTAAAGAAAACAGATCATTTGAATACAAGATATTAAAACAATTTCAACACAGTGACACTTGTACCGATATTTATAAGAATGAAAACTGTAACATACAAAGTCACTGTTAGTAATACCAAAAGAATTTATAACAAATCTGTAAATAAACAACCGTTGTATATGAAATATCATGTATTTGCATTAAAATTCATTCTTTTCAATTTTTTTTTGCATTTTATCTAGAAGTACTTCCACTTGAGCGCCTAGATCTGGCTGTCCCTTTTTGTTGCGCTTCTTGATAGCTCTATTCATTTTTTTATTTGTTGAAAGATAGCTTTCCATTGCTTCCTGCCTCTTCTGTCTTGCTAAGTCTTCTTGCTCTCGTTGTTGTTTCTTCTCCTCCTGAATGAGTTCAAATACTTGTTTCGCCTTTTCGTAGTTGCTAACCTTTCTTCGCCGTTTTGACCTAGAATTTAAATTCATCTAATGAAAAAGTACCTATTTTAGAAAAAAATATATACTAGGTTTAAAACAAACATAATTCACTTATAATCATTGTCCTCGCGAGGGACGTTTTTTATTTCTGAAGCCTGTCCTTTCTTGGCGTTTTTCATTGGCAATACAAATATTCAATGTAATTACTAAATACACACCACAATCATTATTTGGGCGACGCATGAGTAATTTATTATTTTCAAAACATAATTTATACATAGGAAATTCAAAGTGATTATCCTCACAACTATAAAAAAAGAAAATTTAAGGAACACAAAAACAACATTTAATATTTAGATTACTAGTTAAATATTTGCACACAATGCCAATGAGTAGATATAGTTATTTTTTTATTTACTAATTTAAGCATAGAAAAAGAATCGGTCCTTTATGAGAAAGTAGTGACCATCTGGAACATTTTTGTATAAATCAAAGAATGGTAGTTTCCGTTAATTGCAGCTTTCACTGAGGTATTAAATATTTTTTTAAGTATTAGCTATATTAATGTCATGATTAAAGCACAGAGAGTGGACAGGGAGAAATCTATGGGATTAGATTATAAGTAAAAGTCTACAACTTGTGTTATTAATGACTTAGCACCTCTATAAATTTCGCACGCTTACGTATTTCGTTTTTATGAGCCATATTTAGACGTTTCTTGTTCAGTTTAAATTCTTCATTAAATTAGGTATATCGGAATGAGTTTTGGAATAGTGGATAACATTATTATTTATTAAATATAACTAAGTAGTTAGTAATATTTTTGATTAGTTAGTGATAGAAAATGTGCGTGTGAATATGTCAGAAACGAATGTATTCGACCTTTATCGCGTAAAAAAAAACGTTCTTTTTGGTTTTATTTTCTTCAATATTTATGTTTTAGGCTTCACATTTTCTTTCAAATTATCTATCAAGTGCATAAAATCACTTCCGAAATGATTTCATTAGGTTAGTAATTTGAACGTCTTTATTTGAGAAGCTTAAATTATAAGTGTGAACTCCAATACTAATTTCAGTGCTGGAGTTTTTCGCTAATTATGGGTGGTTCATAACATTTATAGTTATTTTTATTTACTCATTTTATTATTATGTATTTGGACCAAAACTGGAACAGATGCGTAAGGCTAGAGAGACAATTAAAAGGAAAAAATTCGGTAAGAATAATGGGATTTGCATTGAAACTAATAATTTTACTGAGGATATAAAGGTTTATTATTAATCAGGGATTATACTCTTATAGATGAGCATGTTCATTCTAAAGTCGCTGATCATATTGTTGCCGTTCGCGAAAAGCAACAATTGAGACATAACAAATTGGCTGAGGAACTCAAGCGCAAGGAGGAAGAAACTAGGCAAATACGGATGCGTCTGCTAGATAAGGTAAATATATTCCTATTTAGATTTAGTAGTTAACTACTTATCTAATTTATTCATAGAAAATCGAAGATGAGTCGATACCGAAACATGCATTAGGAAGATACAAGTTGGGAAGCGAGGAAGGAAAAAAAGATACTCCTGGAGATATCATTGATAGATTCATAGCATCAAAGCCAGTCATCGTATTTAGTAAATCGTGGTGTCCTTTTTGCAGGTATCTTGCATTCCGTTCAGACTAATATTCTCTGAGATTTTCTCCAATTATGGGGAATCTGAATTTTCAGAAAAGCCAAGTCTGCCCTAGCCATATTTCGTTTACAAAGCTCCGATTATGAATATATTGAATTAGATGAGAGACCTGATCTCCCAGAAAACGCAATACAGGACGAATTTCAGAAGCGATATGGAAGTCGATCAGTACCTAAGGTTAAATATAAAGTAACTACTTGGTTGAATCTGTTCTTTTGGTTGCATTCTTATTTTTGAATTATTCCTAGGTATTCGTTGGAAGAATGTTAATTGGTGGCGGTGATGACACTGTACAACTTCTTCACGAGGGTAAGCTAGAGACGTTAGTTAGGGACGCGATCAATAAATTTGGTGTGAATGCACGAACTGAATAAATATTCAATAATTCATGGCTAAATATGAGTTTTTCTGGTTGATCTATACTAAACAGTTCTGTAATTTAAAATGATTTTATATGTCACCAATATAACACGAAAAATCCTGAATAGAATGTATTGAGAGACCCGAAACAAAACAAATTTGGAAATCTAACTGACATACAACTCGAATTTGCGATAACAACTACTCTGTTAGATTTTGTTATGATCAATGGAAAGGAATAGCTCAGATAATCTCGTTCTAATATATTAATCTTAAAAATAACTTGTTAGCTAACGAACAGTCAGTGCTTAATATAATTAAAGATACATTTTTATGAATCTATCAAATCAGTTATTAGTGTAGATGTCAAAATTCAGCAGGTTATTTAAATCCAATAGTGGTATCTATGCGACCAATAATTTTTTTGAGGGCAATCTTGAAACCTTTTGAGTTAACAGTTGGAAAGACAGGCGGGCAGTCCTCTGACCAACCTAACACGCGAACACGTAGTCTAAATTTGTGATGTTTCTTCTTAATAGTAATATAGAGCAAAAAAATAAACGAAATTAATAGTTTACACATATACTTACCTAGGCCAAATATTTTCTACGTATTTTTTAACGTATTCTTTGAAATCAGTTGGTGGGTCGCGGTAAATCTGGAAAATGAATATAGCGAATGAAAGTGATTGATTAATGTTAAAATTAACCTTCCATAAGTACTCAAGTGAGTTTATAGCAGCAGTCTCATTATATCTCTTTGAATGATCGCTCATCTCAGGCATCTGCTTCCTAGATTCATAACCAGCTTCATTGAAATACGGCTCAGGTACCAAAATCAATCCTGGGAAATTATGAAGCTGTTAAAATTGAAATCGAGAGCACTTTTTTTTTTACAGACCTTGAATAGACAGAAGAATTTGTAACAGGTTTGAAGACAAAGGATTCCATGTCTCAACACCCTGAACAAGAAATAATTATCTTAAAAAATACTTTTAAAAAAAGTTAAAGGTAAGAGCTGATCCATTCTTACTATTTTTCTTTAGTTTCAAAACTATCTTACTAATATTTCATAAATAAAATGTATTACTAGCCAAACTGTTTCATGTGGAAAAGTGGTCTACTAGCAGAAATCCGTATAATTCTGTAACTCGAAGGAACTATCATGGTCAAATGATGAACTCTAGCTACTAATATAGTAAAGAAATAGTAATTGCACCTGTGAATCTATGAAGATTATAACAAGTAATGTTTGAAGTTTATTTACTTCTTATTTTCTAGTTTTTCTCACTTTTTATATTGGTTAAAATCAACCATGAATATTTACGAACTTCTCCTGCCCATGTTCCTAGAAGACTAGTACAGACTTTGCCGGTTTGGTAAAGATTGGGATTCAACTGCTCTTGTGAGTACGCAACATATGTTACCTTAAAGATGGTAAATGATTAAAATCAAAATTATGTATAGGAATTAGTAAAATATTACTAACAAACCTCTGGTGATCTTTGTGGATAATCATTAGGCATCTTAAATACAAAATGGAAAGGAACAGAATCGAATGGAGTGCCGACGGGACCAGTTATTAATACCGATAAAACGTCAAGTCTGAATTTAAATCAGCTGACAAAATTCTTGATAAGTACTTACAATGTGATTGGATTGCATATTACTTATAGTAAAGGCTTAAATGACCACCATGAAAGACTAATTATATAAAAAAAAACAAGATATTTTCAATATAAAACGTTGTCAACTCATAAATATGCTTTATATTATTCAAAAGAATAGTTTCTTTAGAATGATAACACTACAAATATAAAATTCACTAAATTCTAGTTATTTCTAATACCTATTCATTATATCATGTTTTAGTGCTTTTATAAAATAAGCTATTTACCGATCCGAGAATGCATGCACGTGAACTCCGGGAGGTACGTGCTCAATGAGCAGTTTATGTTCACTGTGCATAGCACGAAAAAATTTTCGATCCGGTGTAAAATCGTCTACGCAGTAATGAGGAAGTGGACAGACATCTAGTAACTAGAATAGTTAATATTTTAAAGATAAACAAGTGAAAAACTTTTTTTTCTTTAAATTAAAGTGCAACCTGGAAAGTGCCTTTCTCTTCTTTTTTCTCACGCTCTTCAAAGTTCACATCAGACCTAAATGGGTAGGATACTTTCAATCAAAAAAGTGTGCAGAACGAAATGTAATACTAGTACTAAAAGATAAAAATGTACATGGTTTACCTCATAAGTTCACTACTGCTGTCAAACGACTCTTCAACTAGTGTGTCATATCCGTTTCTCTATAATTCAAATTAATAAAAACAATCAATAAATCAAGCTTATGGATTAATTGTGGAAAGAAATGCTAGTAATAATATAAGAATGAAATTGTATAAATGCTGTACTGGTAAAAATATAGATTCCATCGGATAATAAAATTCAAGAGTAGTAAGACGACGAAGCCAATCAGGATGAATAAGATCCACAGAACGACTAAAACAAAGTAAAACTAAGGGTGTGAATTATATAGTTGAGATTTAAAAGAAAATAGAAGAAACGTAAAAGCAACGCCTTACATAAATGTTACAGCCTCGCGCAGATCGACTTTGCAAATTCCAATGGGAGGTTCAAATGACTCACTGAATATAGAGTCCAACTAAAATAATAGTGAGATATATTTTGTTTTTCTTCTAATATAAAGTATAAATAAATAAATAAATAAACATATATATATAGCTTTGTAAATAATTTAAAAACTAACATTTTCCCATAGGCTATTCTTTAAAATATGGCAGAAATCGAATAAACCGAGCCTGGCCAAAACATGAAGTAATTCAACAAAACTCTGCACGACCTAAAATGATAACTGATATGAATTTTTAGTATGAAATATTCAAGATAGTTATATTACCTGCGGTGGTTTTCCGCAAAAGTAAGGGCTAATAATTGAAAATAAGATAAACCACATTTAAATGTATGCTTGAAATTTGAGTAAGAGACCTTAGTATGATTCCTTCGATCATCAAAATAAATTATGACATTTTCGGGCCACGAAGAGCTATCAATAGCCTGTACATGTATGGACACTTCTAGTAGACGACCGGTGAGGGCTGGAAGATCGGAATCCTGCCGACGATGAATAAAGGAGACACGAGGTTGAGCTAACTGGAAAAAAATTACTTTAAATATATAAATTATAAAGCACACACTTGTTAATTTAATATTCATAAGAAACATGACCTTCATCAATTCATTATCTTGATTGATAATATTATACATTTGATCGAATCTTGGTTTTTGCCGCTCTATTTTGAAATTCTCGAAACAGTCCTGAAAAGTATAGAAAGTCCAAAATGGCAGGATTAAGTAATAAAAATTACTGTTTAAAACATAAATATTTCGCTTACCAGACCGTAATGCAAGTCACGAGCCATATCAAACATTTCCGTTACGTATTCGTAGCTAAGGTAGCGAGGTGAAAATTTATTTTTTATTGCTAGAGATTTCCTTTCTCTTTCCTTGACAAGAAACTGTCGTAGCAACTGATGAGCTTCTAACCACTTTGGATGTTCATCAAGACAAGCCACTCTGTAACGGGAATCTATTTCATTATAATATACATCCCCTAAAACAAACATGTAACTTCAATAATGTAAGAACTCACGCTTGTTGAAGATCTGAAATAAGCCTTTTTTGATCTCTTGAAGCAAGTGCATCATGGTGCACGTAACCAGCACAATAGTCACGAACCTAAAGTGCATTATATATATATATATATATATATATATTAGCCGACATATAACTATATAATTTACAACCATAAAATCATTAAGGTAACATCTTTGCAATAGCTCAAGTATATTCAATATATTACAAGGAATTAAGTAGAAAACAAATACAAAAACGAACCAAAATCCGAAATTGATTAACTGTGAATTCAGGGCGAAGAAGTTCAGTAGAGCTAATTAAGCTTATGATAGCGGCAAAGTTATCCAGTCTATCATGTAGTGGGTGTTCCTGTTAGAATTTGATTTAATTTAATAAATAAGTATAGGACTTTATTTAACACCAAACACTTACTTAGACTAGACAACTATTTTACTTACAATTTTAACTTTCCCAAGAGGAGCAGTAATGAGTCGTCGCAATAGAGTCCCATCTACTTCTTCTGAAGGATCAGCGCTTCGAATACACTCACGCACTTCTTGAACGATATTTTCTACCATTATTCTAATTGTCGATAGATCGGTAGGTGGCGCGAGTGAGCACTGTATTCGAAAGCAAAAATGAACGCAAAAAAATAACCATACAAAGATGTTTTTCAATGAAACGTACCGCACTATAATTCGCCGATTCAACTTTGGAATCAGAATCAATCACTTGCATTATGACTTTTGTAGTACGCATAATAGGATCGTTTCTGAGAAAAAATGTTAAATATTTATATTCTAAGATGTACTCAATATATAAACGACCTCCACAACAAGGCAAGTTTATATTCATATGAAAACTTGCATGGCATCATGAATTGATGTTGAACTCTCAATAGATAACGATTCATCCGGATCCATGGAAAACGTATTCTCCGTATTTTCATCTTCTTCGCTATCTATATTATCCTCATCACCAAACGGAATACTGAAACTTATTAATGAAAATGTGCATGGATATAACATCACGATAACAAATATTTAGATTTCTCAGAAACAACCTACGGGATCATTTCAAAAGGCCATAACTCCTCTTCTTTTCCATTACAGTACCTCACACGCTAAAATATGAATAGATTACTAGGAGTTAGTGGAATTTCTGTATAAAATACGACCTTACTTGTTTTCCATTCTTGAGATCAGCAATAACTTGGTAAGCAACATCTTTGAGATCATGTGATGACTTTTCCACATAAACACCAAAGTTACCAATGTAAGACCTAAATATTGAAATTAAACTTGTATGTAGTATGTAATAGATGTCTGGTTTTCATCCGACTCAATCAATTACCTGAATAACGTAACGAGCATTGGCTGTGGTTATGATAATTTTTCTTATATTAAATATATCCAATTCAATGTTTGAAATAAAATCCTTATAATTAAGAGCACTTTTAAGACTAATAGAAGCACTCTAACACAACACATTTTGAAATATTTATGATTTCTGTCAAAGCCATCTTTATGTCACACAATATAGAAATAATTAAGGGAAATATAAATTACTTAAAAGGAGCTAAATTGGCATTACAACCATTATAAGTAAATTCTTACCTCCTATATAACGGATGAGCCATAATGTCGAATAAAGTGCATTCCTCATCTCCTTTGAAAATGGCATCCTGTGACGTTTTTGGAACTTTCTTATCAGAGAGAATACGTTCAAACCATGACACTATGCATGAGCGTTCAGCACAATTGGTGCTTTTAATCATACCAAAGATAGTTTCTGAAAATACATTTCATTACAAAGCAGATAAAACAACATATATAAAAAAAGTTACCTGAATTATTGGATTCCTTCCTTGTAACAATAGTTCCAGGTAAATGATCCTGTTGATCAAGATCAGGATCATGTGGTATAAGCATATAACCAGGAATATTTTTTTCAATTGTACCATCCATCCACTCAACATCAACAAGTGTTTTCGTCATCAATACCTATAAAATAATACCAAGAATTATTGCATTAAATCGTCACATTCTTAATTATTAACCTCTCCAATAAATTCTTCTCCTAAGAGATCCTTTGCAGATCTTGAACATCCAGAAGGTAATGATGAAACTCGACGGCGACGACGTAAAGGTGCTTTCCTACTGTAAATAGATTTCTATAAATAACTGCATCAGATTCTAAATATTAGGTGTATGCAAAAGTTTTAGCCACTTTCTTTTCTAAATTTTCGCTTTATTTCCATAATATATAAAGTACAATTTAATCATCGAAATATTTATCCTCGCTTTTTTTTTGACTTTTTTCCATCTTTCGAATTCGTTCACGAAAAAACAACATCAGTTTGAATCACAATTTTAAAACATCGAAATCAATATCTCCAAGTACTGTGAGACACAACATTTTCACCGAGTACAGAACATATTGACTTGCATGCTTCAGCAACGTTTTTTCTTGTTGGAACTCGTAGAGAATACAGTGTCGCATGTGAAGTTATGTCTATCATTAAATTATGAATTATGACTTTTCATAAACTACAAAAATGTACAAAGGGAGTAATTATTTGAGTTTTAAATTATTATATCATAACATTGAAAAAAATGACTAAAACTTTTAGATACACCTAACAATATGGAAAACAAATAAACAATAAACTAACGCCCTTTTCTGGCGAAAGGAATGCCTGCTAACAGAAACTTTTATTGGTTTGATGACTGTTGGATCATCAGCATCCACTTCACTTTCACCAGATAGTGATTCGTTACTAGAGTTTCTCTAAAATTAATTAACGTCTAATATCAACAAAAAAATATATTAGATAATCAAAAGACTATGCATTAAAGTCACTTGATCAATCTCAGCCGACGAAATATTAACTGCTTCTACTTTTCCATATTCCCTTGTTTCTTGTTCGTCCGGACACTCATTAATGAGTGACAACTTAGCTGTCTGTAACATTGTTAATGTATGAAGTACTAATAGCTTAATTGATTATTATGATTTATATTTCGTTTTGAATCCGTTTACCTTAGGAGAAGATGGACCACTGTCACCCTTTTCTGAAGAATTATGAAGTATTTTATAGTCATGAATGAAGTTCATTCCTCTCTCTTTTACAAGAACTTTCGAATTCTCCATCTAAAATTGAGATAATGATTCCATCAGTATTATTGCGATTGAAAAATAGCAGTATAAATAATATATATGACTGGTAAATAAATGAAAACGATACGATACCTTTTCAAATTTATCACTATATTTATCAGTTAGTTCAGCATAGTACTCCTTTCGAGTAGCAACCTAAAAAATAACTTGTATAAGTCCATTCTAAAGCATAAAACAAGTTTAAAGATAACCTTAGAGCTATCATCCGGTCGTATTTTCAGTCTGTCACAAGTGTTTACTCTTGCATTTGCTGATATATCAATGCGAACCACACTGAAAAGAAATATATGGCAAATTAGACAAAAAATAATATTTAAATAAAATAAATGAGCTAGATAATAGACTAGTTCACTAAATAACAATAATAGAAATAAAAATAATAATAAAAATAAAAATAAAAATAATAGGAATAAGAATAAAAATAATAAAAATAAGAATAAGAATAGTAAAAATAAGAATAGTAAAAATAAGAATAATAATAATAATAATAATAATAATAATAATAATAATAATAATAATAATAATAATAATAATAATAACAATAATGTATATAACTAGCTTATTGAGTTCATTTTTAGGAATAATCTTTTCAGGAGGTGTCAAGGAGCATGGAGATGTGACCCAGTCCACGTCTAAAGAACGTGTCTCCACCTGAATTTATAAAGAACTATATCTGCAAAAACAATTATCCAAAGGACCTCATAAGTAATCTGTGATATATAAGCTTTCTAATTCAGATACGTAACTGTTTAGATTCTGACTAATATCCACCTTCTCGATAATGCACGGTATAAGATCATTACAGTGGTTTTTCTGCTTACGCTCAAGTGACTCTGGAATACCGTGCTCCCATTCCGCTGACTTGTCTGTAATCACGTTCTTACTAAAGATATTTAGCTTATATTGTATAATCTTTCAGCAGAAATTTAAATCTTGATTTGAATATCAATATAACTAGACATAAAACAAAAATAACAAACCGGTAAGTTCTGATAGTGTAATTGCAATAACCTCTCCAGGCACTAGAGCCTTAGATTCATCACTATTATCTCTACGATTGATTAAAACACCACAACTACCACCTTCTTTCACAGTTACCCTAAAATAATGAAAAAAATAATTGAAACATTAATGTAAATGATTACAACGAGCACTTTTAAATTCGTAGAAAATTGCAAAGCAATAATTATCCAGACAAATTTCATGGGAATTCTATCTTTGACAAGTTCATTTACAACGCTTATAATGAATGTTACCTATATTTGTCCTTATAGAGAAGAGTTACATCATTGACACAGTGCTTTGCATCACCAATCCAATCCTTATATATTATATAATTATGAGCAGAATTGAAATTTATTAATTCAATCTGAAAACATATAGTAGAGAATAATAAATATTGGTAGCAATGTGAAATTTTAATTCAATGTATTGCTTACATAGTCATTTCCACCCAGATAAACATCTTTTACAACTAATTGTTTCGATGGTACAACTAGGACATCGCCTCTTGTCTAAAATAAAATGAAAAATATGCTATAAGAATTTTCAAGCTAGCTAACATATTAATACGTACTCTAACGTCCAGAACTTGTCCTATCATCTGATTGTGTTTAGGCATACGCAAATAATCCTTATTTGGATCATCAACGTACTCGTTTTCGTATTTGATCACTGTTTCACCGATTGAGAAGCCACGGTCCACTACCAACACCTACACATAAAGACATGTGATACTGTTTAAGCAGTATGTATAACTATTTACCTCTTCGAGTAATCGTCTAATCCGTCGACAAGAAGGAATTATCTCTAGAACAAGAGTCTGGCAAGAAGTCCCTTTGTATAGCTTTTCATCTAAGCGATCACGATCTCTCTACAAAAATGAAATGGAAAAATAAATAAAAAACCAAAATTGTAATAACTTGATAATTTATAAAAATAGATAAAAACTTGCTCTATGCGTATGGGCTAATGCAATCCCACTTTTCTTCATGTAAATTACTGAATCCTCTTTCGTGGCTGTGGGACGTGTAAAGTCTTTGATACGAAACATTGAGTCTAAAACTATTTGAATACTTATCAGTATTACACGGCTTCAAATTAGTTATACTAACAATACATATTAGTCGAACACGACAATATGAAAGCGAATGATAGGTTTCGATAAATTGTGGTATCTATTGAAGTAACAGTTAAAACAATTGAGAGAAACAATCACACATCCTCAATTATAGCATGTAATTCAAACTATAGTACTTTGATATTATCTCTGGAACAAGTATATGAGAAATTGTCGTATCACTAACACCTATCTGGTAACCCACTTATCTTTAGAGTATATCTGCTCGCAGGTGCCTTCAGAATCGGACGTATACGCAAAGGAGTGTTAACAGAGTGAGTCGTAGCATCCACTAAATAACTACCTTTAATGCAAAAATAGGTAAACAATACAAGGGAATAAATTTCTAAAAGTAATTTTAACTAGAATAAAAATTAAGGCAGGTTAATAACAATTATTAGCGCTAGAATAGTTTTAGGTTTTAACTCACTAATTTCAATATGTTTAACTATTTTGTCGTCAAATGTTTCCTCATCATTTGTCCCGGAATTTATTTGATTAAGCAATGGCTCACTATGATTGCTTTGTACCTCTTCGTCCATTATTAGCTCAAAAATTCAGTATATTTTACACAAGTGTACAAGAATAACTAAAGTCTAAAATACTGCATATGAAAATTGAGAGATTTTTAAAAAATCAATAATTAGTTAACATTCAAATACAAATAAATAATGGTATGCTACAAAAATAGAGATAAAACAACCAAAAACACAAATGTAAAAAGATGACTTATTAAATATACATATAAGAGACAATGGTTGAACCAGTACTTATCAATTAATCATGTATTTTCCCCGTTTTCAATGCTGATTCAGTCATTTTATTAAAGGGACATTAAGTGAGAAATTCTGTTAAATATTTCTAATTTAGTAGAATTTTATCCGTAAGAGAATTCCTGTGTTACCTGATTTCTACCCTTTAATAAATTCATTGAGTTAAAAAATTTGCTAATAATGTTTTCGACTTAGCTATGTATATACACACGTATTCTGCAGTTTTCGACTTAAATAAGTGGACAGAATTATGGATTTGAAATTGGATTTTATTATATAATACCATTAATGAAGTATTCAAGGAATAAAAATAAACAAACTACGTAGAAACTTTTTAGCATAAAACTACCCACTAAACGAGTTGGAAATATTTCTGGGAACACTAGTTCTGTTTATATTCTTAGGACCTTAATAATTATAATGCTACCATGAAATACTTGTTAAAACAGCCCGCTAGAACATAATAAATATAAAGCAATAGTCCAAATTAGCACGTGCTTCCCCACTCTTGGTGATTATACAATCCAATGCTTAGTCAAACTTGCGAAGATATTATACGCGAAGAACATTAGTCATACATTGAACATCAATCCATTCCCATGAATTATCAGTAATCAGTAGTCTGAACTTACCATCAAACAATAGGTACCAATGTTTCTAGCTGAAAACATACTTGGGCAACGGCTTTCCAACACTAGACCAAACACTTTTCATAGTATTCATTCATAAAATATGATTCTTGTTAAAAATATTATTTCATTCCGATTTATTGACTGTATACTTTCAAACATCAGTAAGTTATTTATAACATTAGACAAATAAACGACATTACCAAATACACTATACAACAGTTCATTAATTTTTCGATTTGTTTGTTTAATGATACAATATACTATTACTATGATCATAACACAAATTGAACCCATTGGATGTAGTAAAAAAGACTTAGTAATAGTAAAATCCATTTTAGCCAGAACCCTATAAATTTTACAAAGAGAATTCATGGTATAAAGCAATCATATGAAAGAAAAGAACTAAATATTCTTCCCGTTGTGGGTTTATCATGCAAATTCAAATCAGATAAAACCAGCATAGATTTAAGGTATACCAGTGATCTGTGAATGAAATACGGCTATTTTCATGAATATTACCATTTCAATCTGTAGCAACGAAAAATTATATAATGCTTAAATGAAATTTATAAGTGAGAAAACTCATAGGTGTTTCATTCTAAAGCATGCAAAATCAAAATATTCAAGTTAAAAGATTATTGTTTTACCACGTAAAATGTGAGTTCGGATATGCGAAAAATCAAATTCGTCCAATATGACTCTCCACAAGTTCCGCTAATTCACATACCTTTGCCCTCGCCTTTGTCAGCTCTATTCGCTTCTCCTTTAAATAATAATTTGAGGACCTTTGTATTAGAAATATTATTTTCATTGAGAAAGAAAACAACCTCAATTTCAGTATCTAAATCATCTTCAGTAGCTGCCAGTGTTTTCTCGTAACCATTCAGTACAACATCAATTGAACCAGCTAAATCGTCAGTAGGCTAAATTACATTAGTTTTATTACAATTCCTAATCCAATTTCTCAAACCAAAATAAGATATAAGAGTAATATAATGATGCATTAATATGTATATTTATAAATAATTATTTATTAGGTTTAATACAAACCCCAACTGGTCTGAAACCTGCTGTCAGACCTAACTGCTTATTTGTTTCTTCACTTTCTTCTAAAAGAACGCGAAGACCAGATAATTTCTCTTCAATCTAAATTCCAGGTGGTTATCGTAAATTAATCTAGGGTAAAAAACAACTTAAAAATGACCTCACACTCCTCGATTAACAAAGCAATTCTCTCGAAACTACGTGTGCGAAATCGATCTGCAACTTCGCGCAAAACACTACGCATATCTTCACGCGATAAGCGTTCCCCACATTCCTTTACCTATAACAAATTTTTTTTATATTTCTTACTCAGCTAAAGAACTTATTACTTACTACATGATAAAGACGGTTCGGTTTCATCAAAGAATTAGAAATTTCATTCACGATCTGCTCAATAGCTGTTTGCATACGATCCATAGTTTAGCAGCTAAAATTGATAACATAAAAACTGCATATATTTGTACAGAATTTACTTAACAAATATCCGAAAAGATTATGGAAACGAATGAACGTTGAAGGAAACTGATACGATTATCAGAAAATTACAGCATCTTCATTATAAACGAAAACAACAAACGACCCTAATCAAAGAATTTGTAATAAGACAATAGGATAAAAACGACAACATAAAAACACCCATAAAACGATATACAAGAGGCGGAATTTTCTATTTTAAAAAGTCATACATATTGTATAGAATTTAAATAATACAAAAAAGTACTAGGGAAAAGGAAGTAAAGTTATGGTTTAAAACCGATTTCAGGCTAGCTTTAATTAGATAATTTTACATAAAAATAATATTATAAAAACGCTCGTGCTAGATATAATAAATTACTATACAACTGCTGTGCTAGCATTTTATAGTGATTTATATGTTTAATGTAAACTATACTTTAATAGACTAACTATATTCACTCAACAGCGAGATAAATTTATGACACTTGTCAGAATAAGTAAAATAATAATATTAATTAAAGGAGTGTCTGAATTTAAAACTGGACACAATAATTAGCTTATTACTTCTATGTTCATTTAGTACCATTAAAATAAAACCCTAAAATTTCTAAACGAATAAGAGTCGCACATTTAAGTTTAATCACTTGTTGAGTAATAATAAATCAATTTCGCATTATTTGAGGAAGTGACTTGTGCTATAAACATGAGCGGCAAATTCATATCTATAATTTTTAACATTTAAGTTATTATAACGAGTATTTTACATAAACAACATAAATTTAAAATTACGCTTTAAAAAACCTGTCAGAACTGTGAACTCCACATAAAGCACACTTTAATGGATCACCAGTTCTCGAGTGAAATGACATATGAAGAAGCCACAGCAGATAGTCAATATATACCTATAAATGTTATTAATGATTGTTAAAAGGTATATAACAATATTTATAAAAACTAAGAAATATATTGCATTTAGAAATAAACAATAAAGGATGCATATGGCTTACAATTCCACAATGATCACAAGTGAAGCAATCGGGAGCTGGAAGTGCACTAGAAGGATGTGAGATGGGCACATCAAATGAAGTTCCTCTTACGATAAGGTCACGGGAGTCAGGTTCAAGCACAGCACTACCTTCTTCGGAAGATAAAGCATGAAGGCAACAATCTTCCTCTGTAATATTGAGAGACCATATTATATCATATTCTTCCAGAATACATTTATTGCTTTTTCAAAACAGAGAACATGGAAGAAATATAAATATATACATAATTAATGCGATGTGGCAAAATCGTATTGTTAATTTCAGTTTTGCCCTAAATTATCCTATTTATACCACTATTTGCGCTTTTGGATTTTTTGGAATACAACACTAAAATAATGTGTTCACAACCAAACATTCACTGAGGCAATTTCTGAAAATAATTCACTCTTAATGTAGGTTATAGCCTTTTGGAATTTAAAAATGTACAACAATAAATACCTTGATCGGCAGTTATGTCACTTAATTCAACGGAGTCACGTTTCTTCTCATACTCTTCACAGATGGCGTTGGCTGTCTCTCGAATTTGCAACCAGAAATCGTTTAACACCACTATTGATAATACCACTTTCAAGTAAAAGATTTAGACAAAATACAGTGATACAGTGATAGTTTTAGGGAAAAAAAACTTAACTCGTATTCATTATAATTCTTCTTCATTACAGAAAAATTTTCGTTAGTTTCTGACTCCAGTATATTCGATATACATCTTTTTCTCTGTTTCTTTTCAGTGTCTCGCATTTTCATATTTAATTGTTCTTCAAGAATCTGAGATCTCTGTTCAACTAGAAGACCATGAAACAAGTGGTAGTGCATCCATAAACGACGAAAATTTTTGAAGTTAGCAGGACAATTCTATAAATAAATGTAGCAAAACTAGCAGCTTACTTTTTTACACATATAATACATACATACCTTGCAATGAAAAGCACACAGTTCTTCATGAGAAGCGGAAAAGTGTAAACTGATATTAGAATATCCCATAGCCATAAATTCACACTGGCGAAGAGGACAACAAAACATTTCTCTAAAAATCATCACAATTTGATAGCGAAATCACACTTATAAGTTACCCAGAGTATTGGATTCACAAAATTAGAGTTATTTGGGTAATATTACTATATATAACTGTTCACAATAGTTCTTTTGAAAATTTTTAACACTTTTAAGTTATTACGGTATCATTAGAAATAGTTCTTTCTAATAACAATGAAACCCAAAATTTGAAAAACTACACGTTACATCTATTTCCTAATAGCTAACATAAAGCGAAGAATTATAGGATTAGGAATTACTACAAGACCTATGACGTTCATTGATGTGAGTTATGCAGTGAGAGAATAGTTGATCTCTCCTTACGTATTGTTTATCACAGTGTGGGCAACTTAAGTGTCGTTCCTCTAAAAATTTTTTCGTTATTTTGGAATATGTTAAAGTATGAAATATAATTTTGAGCAAATATTAGTAATCATTACTCAAAAATAATTAATCATAAATAACACAATATACTATACTATAGTGAATCCTTCTATGTCGTAGCATACTTCCAGTGCTGCTGAATGTCGCGAGACAGATATCACATTCCTGCAACTTTTACTAAAAACATAAACAAAATGTGATTAAGAGTAATACAGAAAATCCAAATAAAGGAATATAGATAACAAAAAATATTTAATGTTTTATACGTTTTATCTTACCACGACATTCATAGATCTTTCAGGTTTAGAGACACTTGTTATATTCATGGTCGAATTGCGTTTTTCACAATTGGATTCAGAAGAACATGAAGCCTTTAATATCTCGCTTATGCCGAATTTAAGCTCCTAGATTGTAAAAATATGGAAGAGCTGAATAAGTCAAATAAAGTTGTATATTCACAAAAAAATGTCACACACCATACTTTGGTTTGACATATTTTGCTTAAATTGATCCCTAGTATTTTCAAAACTATCTGTATCTGCTATAATATCACTGGAATAATTATTGGAAACTGCATCACACATATTTCCTAATCATCGACTGCTGATATCACAGAGGAAAAGAAAATAGCTGAAAAGAAAATGAAATTATAAATGACCTTTAATACATATCTATGTAAATTTGTGCACTTAAGTCTTCTGTGAAGTAATCTAAGTTGTAAATTGCTGAAAACCCAAACGTAGAATATGCAAATATCTACGCCAGTAAAAAAGTCATAGATCTTAAGAAAGTAAAAAAAGAAAGATCTATACTTAGATGAAGAACAATATGACTAAAACACTTAATTAAATATTTTTCAAAATTTAAGTTTCTGCAGAAATACAGAATACTAGAGAAAACCAATTTAATTCGAGACCCGGTATAATATTTAATATATACAATACAAAAAAAGCTACTTTAGACATTAAACCATTTTATACAATACATACAGTTATGTGTGAACATTATTTATTAAAGTAATTTGCAAAATAATAAAGTTTAAAAATCTAAAATTTGGCGCCTTTTATATTGTTAGTTATTGGAGCGTTATTACAGCTGAGAATGATAATAGGTCTCTACTTTATATATTATGTTCTCACTGCTTCTATAAATTAAGAACTAATGTATATTAAAATACTTAAACAACTTTTTGTGGTGGAGCAAGTATTATGATAATCAGATTTATAAACAGAAGCAAGTCTTTTGATCCTACATTAATATTTTATTTTTAAAATTATACAGAAAATATTCAAAAAGTTAAGAGAGTGAAAAATGTATCTAAATTATTGATTAACTATACATATTAGCTTTCAGTAAAACGTTGTTGTTATACCATATGTAGGTAATTTTTTGTTTTTTGAAATTTACTGAATACCTTAAAACCGTCCCTAAAATTATGTAAATATCTACCCAGTTTTTTTGCTATAACATTGATTTCCACCTATTTTTGTTCAATGTGTTTTTCTAAAATGTTCTTTTCTCAATAGTTCATGTCGATTTTTTTAAAACTTTAACACAACATTATGGAGAAGATGATTTTTCAAGTGGATGCAAACATTTTTAAGTGACGTTTAGAACACTCAATTGTTGTTTATCTATATTTAGATGTTTTTTTTAAATATTGTTAATGTTTGTGTATGAACTATTGGGAATTAAAAGCGAAAGATGAGTAAAAGAACTACGCGAGAAGTGAAGAGTGTTATATTGAGGATTCTGGGTGTTAGAGAAAAATGGTGATAATTTCGACTTATGCATGATTCACATATCGCACACACCTTTTTTATCCTCTCTGACTGCATTGATTGTTTTCTACCAACAACTTCCTTCCATAGTATATATTCATCAGTGATCTGTTATTCAATGTTATAGCAGTCAAAGCACTAACCATTATTAAAATTACGTAAAATATTGGTGGATATTTAAATAAAAAAGACCGAAGTGGTACAAGTGACCTTCATTGTATAATTTTTTTAATTACTGAATATTAACGCAGATTCTTATAATTTCATATTCTCAACTATATATATATTTGCTTTTTTAAATAGTTCTTATTATATAATGTCTATAGAATCAGACTATGATGTTAATTTAGAACTTCAAAAAAAAGTTACGGAATATAATATTTGCCAGATACGCGTTTTTTCTTCACCATTAATTTATCTTCTTTCTGTTGTGTATCACTGTTTGCCCATGGAACGACAATGAGATAACGGTTTTGCGTGTGGCGATTTAGTTTTCAAACTGTCTGTCTATCGATTGAGCTGTGATGCACGTGGTACTATTAGTATTAAATACATTGTTAGCTCAATGTGTGTATTCCATAATTTATAGTAATTATAATGAAAATATTTTATGAATTATTTTTCGCTCTGAAATTGACTATATTGGAGGAATAAATATCACATGACCTACGAATGTTCTTACAATATCTATTCAATTATAATTATTAAGAACTTGAGTAATGTTTGTAACTTGTGCTTCAGATATCTAAATATTACTCAGCTAAATAAATATAGTTTTATGCCTATATTTTGCTAATTATCATAAAGACAAACTACACTATAGTCTTGACTTTCTGAGAACTTTCAGGATATGTTGTCAGAAGCTACCAGCAAGTATCGAAATCACTACAAAGCGCAATTTCATCGTGTTAGTTTTAAAATCTTCCATTTCTATTTAATCTAATTTATGAACGGCGAGTTTAAATTGGTATAGAGAGCATTGGCTGTAAGTTTTCTCAACAATTCACTCAAGATGAAAATCGTTGTAATTATTAGTCAGGAATATTTTAGCATATTGGGTAGATATAATATTTTAGTCACAGTTAATGTGGCCCATCTTTGAAAGAGGTAGTCTGCTTTATATTCATACAAGAAGCACTCCTCTAGCAGTCACTTCTTCTGATCTCCAGTCTAGCATAGCATATTTAGTGAAGTACTGGCTTTCTAGTTCTTCTCACTCATATATCTTTCATTTCTTAAGATTAAATCCACTTTATTTGCACCAACTACTTTAAATTCTGCATTTTATATAAAAACTCGTTTTCTGACCTGATTTTAAATGTCGAATAGTTCATAAACTTCTTTGAGCTCAACATCTGCACATAGCGTTAAATGACTTTTAAAATGAAACAGTTCTCAGATCATAACTTCGATCTATATTACAAAATTTCACATTTATTTTGTTAAAAGTAAATATAAAATTGAATCATTCATAAAGTATACAAATATCTAAAACACGATTCTGGCAAAAAGAAGTAATAAAAAATATATAAGCAAAGTAAATTATCAAAAGAATGGGGAAGAATAATAATTATACTGTGCGAGAGTCTAATAGCAAGATTTACAAAACGGTATTTCTAAAAATTGGTTTGATTTAAAAACTATTCACTCTTTATAGTTGAAAACTTCATCAGATGAGGAGTCGATTCCACTCGGCGTTCTAAGACATCAACTGCGAAAGCAACGTGGTTCGATTGCTCTTAAGGAAGATCAAATTGAAGTTCTTCTGCGACAAGCAGATAAAAATTCCGATGAACGCATAACCATAGAAGAATTTGAGGAACTGGTAGGTAACATATACGGTTGTTACAAACTAGAAATATTGCTCAATATGCCATTGTAATAAGTTACACATTTTCTCCATATGTTATAAAACAGCAGATGTGAATAGCAAAATATTAAACGTATTAAATGTAGTCATTGAATGTTTGACTAGTAATTTTATGCTTGAGGTGACTTCTAAAGAAGCACAGTCGTCACAAGTGAAGCGTGCACTCTATGCCATTGCTGATCAAGTGATTACGCCATCGCAGAGAGTTGAAGTACATTCGTATATAGACGAATACACTTGCTGTCCGCCTCCCATCTTTATACTATTAATTACACTTGTTGAAGTAGGCCGTATTTTTAGTTTTACTTTACCCTGTTGTTTTCAGTCGCTTTTTTCTCTAGATCAGTGTTTTTTTCTACTACTTCTGGAGTACTCCGGCTCGTAAAGGAGAAGATATCTATACCGTATGTGCTGGATGCTACGTTAATGGACACATAGGTCCTCTTATGTTTGCACCTAAGCTACGAGTACAAGCTTGGAGATTTGGCACATATGCTCTGCTTCATGCTGGGTCAGTTTCCCGTTAAACAGCATATTGTTATCAATATTATTTTTCCCAGTAACTGTGCTGTAATTCTAAAATGTCTTATTAAATGAATTTTATTGGTATAATGGGAAACTCTAGTTATTGTTTTACAGTTTATTGCATTTAATGGGTAACATGGTTATGCAGCTGTTGATCGGCATTCCTCTTGAAATAGTGCATAAGATGTGGAGGATTGGACCACTTTATGTCATGGCCGTTATTTCAGGTATTATTTTCAATGACTGAACTAATTATCGATAACTCATTAAATTGATTTACTATTGAAAAGGAATAGTATATATTTTTCCAGTTACTTTTTTTCTGTTCAAATGTTCCATATTTTACTGGTTTTTGCAGGTTCCTTACTACAATATTCGTTAGATCCAAAGGTTTACATGGTGGGGGCATCCGCTGGTGTTTACGCTCTCATAACCGCCCACCTTGCTAATGTTTTAATAGTAAGAATATAATTGTTAATAGAGCAGAAAAGAGAAGGAGTAAATTCAGAAAAACCTTGGATTTAAAGCAAATATATAATTTTTGGAATTTTTCTCTATTAAAGAACTGGGCAGAAATGCCCTATCGCTGGGTGCGTCTAACCGTTGTTTGCGTGTTTCTCACTTTTGATATTGGAGGTGCTGTGTTCAGAAGATATTTTGCAGATGAATGCGATACTGTGGGTAATAAAAGCCATATAGCTAGCAATTAACTAGAAACAGTTCTGACTTATGGAATAATTTTATAGATATCTCATTCTGCTCATTTAGCGGGTGGAATCACTGGATTTTGCTTCGGTGTTTTTATTCTTTACAACGTTGTGGTAAGTCATAAATGTAAAGTAAAAAAATATATATAACTGGAAAACGTTGAGGATATATAAAGTTTACTGTTCACTGAAAAGTCTATTTTTACTGTTTAAGGAGCACTTATGGGAGAATATTATCAAGTACCTCTGTTTGGCTCTCTATATCTGTTTTTTCGTGATAACTATTGCTCTAACTATATATCAAGAGCCTGACGTCAAACCTATTTGGGATTCTGCTAAGTGCCTTGAATGAAACCTAAAGGAAATTTTCTAATGTAATCAGTAATTCATGTTGTGACATTTTATATCCAAACTTTATGATTTTCGCTTCTTTAGATTTATAAAATTATGCGAAATTAAATTAGAGGATCGGATTGTATTACTGAAATAAGTATTTGATTTTTGCGGGTTTACCAACTTATTGCTTTTCAAAGTATTTCTTTATATGCAAGATCTCTTCATTTTATAAGTTCTCACAAGCAAATTGTAATATCTCTTTTGTCAGAAATAAGATAAAATATAGGTAGCACACCTGTTATTAATAATTGTAATATAGTCCTGATAAATTATGGCTACTATTAATGTATAATACAAAGAAATCCCGTATGTTAAATGTACAACTATAATAGAAACAATAGGAAACAATTCGGTCGTATATAAAGCTTGAAAATTTCTGAGAAAACCAAAACATTATGACTAAAATTGAGAAAACTTAAATATTAGAGTAAAGAAGGTAATTCAGCTCTGGCTACAAGCATATGTAGAACAGGATATTTCTTAATGTACTTAACTGCTATGCTATGTGTAAGCATAGTAAAGTCGTTCCTATTGACCTACAAAAAAATTTGTTTTGTAGTAGCATATCTATAAAGTATTACATATTGTTATACAATAGTATAATAAACGATTTCTCTCTATGGGTAGTTATCTGACTCATCAACTTACCCTGAGGATCTTATCATGCTGGCGAAGCCCAGCCCTTTCAGCAGGAGAATCGGGTTCAATGTGAGTGATATAGATTCCCTAAAGGCCATAAAAATCTCTTGTTAAGTCCTCTTATTCAGTTTAGCCTAATTTCGTCAAATATTATAGTAACCAACAGAACATTTTCCTCTCTTCACTCATATATGTCTACTAACCTGATCGGGATATTTGTACGGCGCCCTAGAGGGGTCCTGATCGATTCCACCCCCAATTTTGAATCCTACTCTGAACACTGTATTCCCCATAGAGTCTATCACCTCTTCTTTTTTTAGTTCAACCGCAATGCTAAGACATTCGATTAATTCGCCAGCCTTATGTCCGTACGCACTCATCCTAGTTCTTGAAATTTCTGGTAACAATAGTAATAAGGAATTAAATCAAATGTTCCATCAAAGCTTAAACGTTACTAAGCCAAGAAAGTTTAAGCAATAGTGGTATTAATTAATACAAGTATGGTATAGATAATTTAAAGAAAGTAGAAAGTTTTATAGTGATGAGCAAGGTAGCCCACGCATAACCGATAAGGTGTTCATTTCAAAACATTCTTATCAGCAAAATACTTTTAAAATATCTAAAAAAAGAAAACTTAGATAATGATATAAAGGAATTTACGCTTATATAAATATTATTTCGGAAAAATCGATAAGGATGAGAAAAACTAAGGAACTGTTTTGCTATTCTAATCCTTGTTCGTCGTGACAACACGCGCAAGCACTGAAATCAAAACTGATGAGTCATTTCTAGATGTATAGGGGGTGAGAATGTGACGAAACTGTCTTCAAATTTTTTAAAAATAAGTGCAGCTTTTTAACTAGAGGCTTTTATTTTCAAATAAAAAGTGGATGGATATATTGTTCAAAAATTTACTGAATACATTGTTTTTGTATTTAATATAACCATTTCGTATTTAAGCATTAGTAGTTTAACTGGAGCAGTTAGAACTTAGATAATAGCCATGTAGGAAAAAGAGAGGTGCTATAAAAAAATTTAGGAATGGAATCATTCTAGATTTCAGCATTTATATTACTCCATATGGACTTTCTTATAACTAGAGAATATGCTCTCCACGTTATAATAACGTTGATAAAAATAAAACACCTGGTTAAAAGAAAGTTTGGCACAACAGTTACATTTGTGTATTAACTAAAGAACAAGGCGCACTATTTATAACGATAGTGTCATGTCGTATGCCCTTGGCCTTCGTTTCTGCATGCGAACAATGACCGCACCCCCCGATGAATACCGATAATCCCATATTGGTCAAAAAATATTTTAAATGGTCCCAAAACGCGTTTATAGCGACCAATTTCTGAACTTTCAAACAGTGAATTTTCTATCAGTTTCTATCTGCAAGATAGCTAATTTTATTACACTACAAACCGGAATACAGCTTCTATGAGCTTTTATGATTAACAATATTAATTTTTACTTTATTATTAGCTGTTTGTAGTGTCTGAATGCTTTTTTTAATTAAAAAATGAATTCCAATAATCTGAAGTATAATGTATGGTTGTTTTATTTTGTTTTGTGTTCATTTAATGGGCAATATATTATATTTATCACCAATAATCCAAAAATATTGCGGGTTCAACTAAACATAAAGGGACAATTGTTTATCCCGCTATAGTTATTCGTATTTAAGACGGCATGGTCGAAACATTATCTGATACATCGGATCAGCAACGATTCGATGAGATGTGGCTCCATCTCACTCCTAGAGGAGCCACTGTACCATATAATGTTTGTTTTGATCCTGAAGGAAATGTATGGGTAAGTCTTCGGGATTTTTGAAGCAATTATTCAGTATTTTTATTTCCTTCGTAATACTGTCTATTATAGTGACCCACATTCAATAAATCGATAAATTAATGAAGTAAATATTTTTAAAGGTAACTTCCGATATAGGTTGCAACGAAAGGTGGTTTATTTAAATTCGATGGGGAACGACGGACGACTTTGTGGGAAAGGAAAAACATGTTTCCGAAAAAGATGGCAGCATTCCCTCAGGTGGTCTGCTATAGGAACACGGTAAATATATGATTAAATTTCATGGAGCTTCCTGTATTGAAATTTATTTTTCAGATAATTTACACTTGCGCTGAAGAGCAAGATAAGACTACGGAACTTCGTTTCTTCTCGCTTAATGGAGATACCCTTCGTGAACATTTTATCGATGGTCTTAGTCAGTGCTGATTTTAATATTGTATGTTGAACTTTGTTATATTATGGCTATTTTAGTAATTTCGTTGGTAGTCTCAAATAGTGGAGAAATATTCATAAGTAAACAACCAGTGGGACCGGAATCTACAATTTTCAAGTAAAGTTATCCACAAATACTTGATTTTAAAATCTCTCTTATCGATAATTATAATTTATAAAAATGTTATTAAAGGGCATGCTTTGATACTCCAATTTCGTGGGAGCCAGTGGTATCATCAACAGATGATGCTTTCTACACATTGTGCGTTCTTGATGAAAATACGCTTGTGGCTGCACTGTCTACCCGTCCCCTTAATATGTATTCAAAGTGAGAGAGCATTAATTAATGCGCGACACATTCATTATAGAATGATTATCCTTTACGTATTAGTATAAGATAATATTAAATATAATAGTATCAGAAACATGTATTTTAGGCAACGCTTGGTCTTCATTAATGTAGAAAAAGGAGTTATTCAAAAGTCGTTTAGCAAGGGCGGTAGGAAAGACGGAGAAGTATTTTTCCCACGTGCTATTAGAATGTAAGATGATTGTATCTTACATTAATCTCCTATTAGTAGTCTAAAATTGTCTTCATATAAATATAGTACCAATACCATTACAAAATTTATATATTAGGCAGAATGGCTACCTGGTGGTGATGGATAAATCAGGACGCTTCCTTCGTTTTTCCCAGGAAGGTGACTTCATTGATCAGCTAGCAGAGATCGACGCTTATTTAGCAAATGGTTTTTGCATCAAGGGAAATGCTGCACTCATGGCTCTCAGTGGAGTAGTTTTAGATCAGGTGAATCGATTATATAGGCATATAATAACTCATCATACAGTTTCATGATTTTTGTATGAAAATTATTTTATACAGATCATTTTTTGTACATTCATTAAATTCCTATCTTTTTAAGAGTAACTATCGCTTTACTGTTGCATTTTAGGATAAAAGAACAATATGTGACGACTGGTTGGAATGGATCAATTTAGATGGTTCTTCATGGAAGAAACCAAGAGAAAATAAGAAGACCCATACATGATCTCTGTGCTTCTCCTTATTTCTTTTTGTATATGATTAATTGTTCTAGATACATCATGTCTCGCATAGTTTTTCATTAAGCTAGATTCTATATTCAGCTATATTGAATTTTAACTTTTAAAATTACCTGTGATTTTTCAGTTGCCAAATTCACTTACTATTTATAAATATTTTATAACAAATTATTATTCCCTACATGGTGTAAACTGTAGTTTAATTGAGTCAAGGTAGATTAGAGAGTTTGCGGCGTTGTGAATTTATTAACGAAGGGACCTCTTGTCATTCTAGCATAGAGTTGTTCTCACTTCTCATTGGCTAGCCTGCCTGTCACCTGCTCTTAGCGCACTTCCTCTCTTGCGGTAGATTGAGCATGTGTGCAATCCAATGACGAAACGTCACATCGTGTACATGGCGAGATACCTCAGATTATTGACTTTGTTCTGTAGTTATGTTGTTCTACCACTGCTAAACCCATTATAAACTGCTGTGGCTGACACTTTCATCCGGTTATCATTTCATAAAATTTTCTTCGTCTCTTGGCGCGAGTATGCGCGCATATCGAGGAGTGATTTGTTCGCAATGCTCGTGCTCAGAGTCGATGTTTCTGAAAATTCTAATTTTAAGTAGCAAAATATATACATGACCGACACTGTAATTTGAATTTAATTCAGCTGTTTATTCCCCCTATGTAACTGCAGACGTAATCGATTATCATCTATAGTTTACATTCATTCGATATGAAACATAAACTGTGCAGGTAGAATCACTGTAAACAATCATTGGCACAATTGCTTGCCATCTCCGAGTTAATTATTGTTTCATAATGCTCTATAGATGTGCATTTATTATCGTAGTATTCTGCCTATCGGTCCAAGCCCAAGACGAGGAACCCGAAGGAATAGGAGAGGAGGGCGGTAACGCCCAAGGTGGGGGAGGAACCGTCCGATGCTGGAGATCAAACCATTGTTAGGTGGTTATCGCTGTACAACGTCAATCGATTGTACCTTAATAAAATAGTGAATGAGAAAAATAGTAGCAATTATTTTAAGAAGCTGCTATTATGTTGACTATCTATAGAGGTGTACAACAAGACATATATCGAACATCAGACCGCTCTGGAGAAATCTATATTCACAGGGTATAAGAATAACCGGAGACCAGTGAGGTAATTAATAGCACCTGTAATTTTATATATTTAGCTTTATTCAATCCTAATATATCTTCAAAAGTGACTGAATTAATTTAGGAATATATCGATGCCGACTGAGGTGCAGATCCACTTCCATATTATTCATGCTTCAATCAACCAGAACGAGCAAACTATGACTCTGCATGGACACTTATACATGGTGAAAGAAAAATAAAAATTACTTATTACAACTAGTGTATGCTTATGGTTAGATTCTTCTCAACAGAAGAGTGGAGGTAAAAACTAATGAATAACAAAGAACAATATGAGTTTTATATTGGGGTATTTTCTTCATTTTTTGTTTCAGGAACAAATAATATGTTTGTAGTTAGGATTTTAATTATAGCAAATTTAAAATTTTAAGTAATATTAAAGTATTTACACCGTTTAAGATTTCAGTAGCATAAATAGGGTACCGTTTAATACGAGCTCGTAGTTTAGACATATATAAGTGATTTCTGTATTAATATTATTTTTTTGTACTTTCCTATCCGTACGTTCAGACATGGTACGATGAGTTTCTCGGCTGGGATGCAAGTGACTTTAATGGTATTCGAATCACACGTTGCAGAAAATGGCAAGTCTGGCAACCAAAAATAAAAGTAGCTAACAGGTACTAGGCTGTTTCTTCCTACACGCTTTTAGTTATTTTATGATATAAGTTGTTTAATTAATGATATATTTATTATGTAGTGTGGCTGGCGTTTACTCGGCTTTTGAGATCGCTTCACAAGCACATGTCCTAATACAAACTCACGGGAAAAAGGTAACAAAATCAAGGCGAAAATATTGAAGAAAACAAAAGAGGCAAAACAAGCAGATGAGGAGATAAAGGAAGAGCAATATTTTCTAATTAAAGATAGAGTAAATAATCAATTACAATGCGTGATGGGTTTTAGTTTGCAAAGGTGGAGATGTATCCGACGTTTTCTATCAAAGTTGGTTGCAACCTTGATTACTCAGCGTTTCCTTATGACGTTAATACATGTGCTTTATCAATATTTGCAACTCAGCGTATGAGTGAGGTATGTTTGGTGATAATTTGTAGATGATTTCATCTATAAAGAATCTAACTTAGGTTCAACTTAAAGTCTACTACGGTATGCCACCAACCCTGTCTTTAGGTAAGCAGGATATATGCAGAATTATGTCTATTGTTAGCATTGATGTCTATGAATTAGATATAAGAGCATCGACATAATGAGTGCACATCAGGGTGGGGTGATCAGGCCGATAAACGTGTGATATCTGATTTCGAAATCATAAATGTGACGAACTCGTTGTCCTACTACAAGCATGGCAATACAACTGACTTGGAGCCAATCACAGCCAACGAGATGGCTATAAGCTGGTTTGTGGAACTGAGAACAATATTGCACACTAGTTCTTAGGGCGTACCATTTTACAGTCTTCTTCTCTTCTCACTACTTAAATTTTAACTCTAGGTTCATTTTAGGTCAATTCTTCACACCACAGTCACATTTCGTCGTCACTCAGTTCTATTTACAGTTGGAATGCTGCTTCCATGTTTGGTGAGGAACGTGTGGAAAAATTGTGGAAATATAAATAACCTTTTAAAGAATATATGTATAACTCAAAGGAGATTTCGTCAGTTAATTTACAAAGAAAATTAGTACCAACGGAATTTATCTGTTTACTTTTACATGGAAGCTGATTGCTATATAAAAAAAATCACGAAACGATCCTCATTATCAGAACTGAATTAAGTTTAAGGACAGATTATTTTCTTCAAGTGTTAACTCCTACTACATAGATCTAGTGTTTATTTGCTTTTCTTTCTATTTCGATTCTGACGTAGGTGTAGAATATTATTTCACATTTTGAAAAGAGGTTAGCAGTTCGTTCTCTTAAACAGGTGGAAAAATCAGTGGTCGATGGATAAATAATGAAATTACCCTCAATTCGCTATGTTATTGAGTACCCAAAATAAGTTAATGGATTACTTCTCAGAAGGGTATATCTAAAGATTCTAAACGGTAAAAAATGGTAAACATCGATTTTCTGAAAAATATATTAAATTATACTATCCCAATTTTAGGTAAGCACTATGTATTTTGCCTTTCAAAGCTTATTAATGAAGATCAAAAGTGAAAAACCACCTATCTCAAAACGCGCTTCCGCATTATGACCGCAGTGGGCGGGAAAAAACCATTCATCTTTCTCTGACTTTGGAAAGTTTACTGCATACAAAGGCACCAAAACGCAAATGAAACTTTTGACTATAAATTGAACTTATCTCCCAGCATTTAAAACAAGGTGAGGGAAGCGTATCCATAATTCCATTATAAAACCGCTCTTCCGACCACTTAGCTGCTGGGCGTTGTCAAGACATGATAAGAGCTCAATAGATAAATCCACATTTACATTGTTAGGTGAGTTTCCTAACGAGTGCTTTCTTGCTGAATTCCATTCATCATTTTATGTTGCTACCAACCCTAAACTGTCAGCAAAAACACTCAGAAAAATTCAACATTTCAAATGAGTAGCTATGTAAGAAGTTGCTGCTCAACTTCATAAATCACTTCTCCAATCACATGATGGAGTAGGAATTAGAGTCTACTTCATTGGAGTTTCCTAGGGGAAAGATTTCTACAATTTCTCAATGAGACAATGTTTTTATGGATACATTGACTTCCTTAAACAATTTAGATATGAAACTGTTACCTTCATGGACAGTATATATTTATAAGCACTTTTTTCTTTTACGTTATATTTGCAAGCATCATCGTTTTTCTAATTAATCTGTCTTTATTTGCGTTTGTAGGTATCTGCTATTTTCAACATCCTTCCTTTCTTCCTACCTTCGCTTACTTACGCCATCTATTCTTTCGTCAGCAATGTTGTTCTTCAGGTCTGAATGTTCAACTGTTATTATTGTAATAACATGAAATTATTGTGCTCCTATATAAACATAGTTTTTCGGATTGATAGAATTAAAAGCCATCCTTGGCTATCACATAAGGCCATGAATGATAATTCAGGCTGTATTTCTTCAAGAGCTGATCAATAAACTACCCCTCGTGGCCAACACAGTGCCCAAATCTGGTAAGAATTTGAAATTTCTCATGACCACAATGTTTCCACTCTTTGTGTCATTTGAGGAATGATATTACATTTCAGTTTTCTTGAATGCTGTTCTATAAGGGAAATAGTGACAAGAAGGCATATCAAAATTATAATATTTATATCGATAATTATTAATATTTTTCAGTGTCCTTCTATTCAATAACCATGCTACTAAATGTGACATCATTAGCTCTTCACCTCGTATTCCACTACTTAACTGATCGGCATGATCCACCTCCTAAACTCATTTTATCACTTCTAAGTCTCTTAAAGTTTACTCCATTCACACCTAAAAACTCCACGGAACAAGATAACAATAGTAAGCAATTGAATGTATTTAAAATTTAGGAAACAAGCGGATTTTTCTTTAATATGCATTTTTTCAGTTGCTTGGTCTTCTCGAATGACCTCATTCCGCACTACTCTCGGTCTACTCGTCGCTCTTATTTATTTAGTGCTCGTTTTTATACTTCTAGTGTTTTAAACTGTTTCTAATAATAAAGTATTATCCACGTCTCATGAAATTCAAGTAAAAGCCTATTAAATTCGTATTGATAGGATCCTGTTCGCAAGGAGTGTATGTAGTCCATTTCCATTTCAGTTTTCTTGTATGTAGTCATAAAGTCACAAGAACGAATAATCGCATTGCCCTTTCTATGGAATGCAACTATTTGGGAACTGTTAATAGCCTACCTTGTCATTATTTTAAACAGACAAGCGGAAAACCAAGTTGATAAACAATATAATAGACGGTGCCCAATACGAACTATGACAGTACTTCTTCCAACTTTTAAAAAACAAGACTTTAGGTGATTAAGAGGAAATCTAATGATCGCTAAAAATAAGCGTTCTGATAAGTTTTTCAGTTAAGGATTTTTATGAAATATTAAATTTCCCCTATCCGTAGTATCGCATTTCAGTTTTTCTCACCATCTGACCTCTCATAGTTCGCCCACCCCTCATTGTCCTGGTTGCAGAATAGACGATTCGATTTTCAGCGTAGCCGATATAAAAGAGATCACCTCGTTTTCGAGACAACTACGTATACATTAAAAATTTGATTTCATCTACATCATAATAATTTGCTGTGAATTAAATAACAATAATTGCCTTATTATGGACATTTAATTTGTTTTTATTCTAATTTTAAATAAATATATTAAAATCTTTACTTAAGATGTCGGTATCGGGGGCTACTTCTGGGGCTTTATTGTTCTCAGGAGCCACACTTTTGGTGTCTCTTTTTGCAGCTGCTTCTATCTATGGACAGGTTAACTCTATCTGGCATGAGTTGGACTATGAAATAAGGAATTTCAAGGTGAATATCCTTAACATGAAAAAATGTAGCCAACTTATAAATGCTGTATTTTGGTATTACAAATTTTATAGGACCTCACTGATGACTTATGGAAAGATATGATCGGTCTAGGAGCTGGTACTCCGTCAAACAGAATTCGTCGTCAGTCTTATGGAGGATATGGAGCAAGTGGTGTTCAACCACCTGCACCTGGTGGAAACACGTATGGAGGAAAGCCAACAGGATCAGAACATCCTGGAAGTAGCAATGAAAGTAGTGCTCCTCAAAGCAATCCTCTTCCTAACTTTCCCAGTGGCGGACCATTTGTGCCAGGAAATGGTGGAAGTCCTAGTGGAGAAAATCGCTGCCAGTGTTCACTGGAGAATAGCTGCCCTGCTGGTCCACAGGGTTCAGAAGGAGAAGCAGGACCAGATGGGCTTGATGGCTTAGACGGAGTACCTGGATTTGATGGAAGTGATTCTGAGGATAACTCAAACCAAGCACCACAAGGATGCTTTACTTGCCCGCAAGGACTTCCCGGACCCCAAGGACCTGCAGGAATTCCAGGAATTAGAGGAATGCGTGGTGCTCGTGGACAGCCCGGATTCCCAGGCAGAGATGGTAACCCAGGAATGCCTGGTGAGTATTTATCGAACTTTTTATTCCACATACATTATATTTAGCAGAACAAACTTATTGGTATGAATAAATTAAGAAATGGTATCGTAGATATTTCGCAATAAAAGTGCATACAATGTAATATCGGTACATTTAGGTGAGATGGGACCTACTGGACCTCCTGGACTAGATGGATCACCTGGAAAGCCTGGAGAGAAAGGAGATGATGCAGAGAAGCCTCTTGGTCGTCAGGGACCCCGTGGACCTCCAGGAGAACAAGGACCAGAGGGACTAGATGGAAGTCCTGGAAGAGATGCATATCCTGGACAAGCAGGACCTATTGGAGAACCCGGAGTTCCTGGATATCAAGGAGCTGCTGGACCTGATGGGGAAGAAGGACCTCGTGGACCCAGTGGAGGTCTTGGACAAGATGCTGAGTACTGCAAGTGTCCCGATAGGGAAGGAGGAAGTAACGCAGCAATGAACGCAAATTCTAGTACTACCTACAGAAGAAAAGCTAAGCATCGCAAACACTAGAGCGAACGATAGGTGTAACAAGAATAAAACAAAAATAAAGAGTTCCAATCTATTCAATTTGTTAAGCAATTAAGTGAGATTTACCAACTACCGAATTTTTTATAATAAAATAAAATCGCATAATATTGCCAAAACTACTTGGAATACATAATGGAACCTATGCCCTTAACAAATCTTATCATAATAAATAACTATTCTGTGGATGAAACAACAAACCAATTATGGACCTGAATTAGGTATTTACTACAGATACAGAAACCTAATAAAAACAACAAAGCCTAAAAAATTAACCTTTTTTTAAAGTACTAGTTCTAGAACTATTAACCTCAATTTTTAGTGAAGAAACGAAGTACAATATTTAAATGATAACATTTATTTACAACCTGTCAGTGGAACTATACACGGCATGGAGGATCGGTCTAAAAAAATATACAGAGTAGTTTAGGCAAATAATGATAATGAACATTTGGCTTCGCCAGATATTTTATGTTACTAAATAAAAATCATTCTCAGTTTTTGAACAAATATCGACAGGAACAAAATTAGTCAGTCATTGACATTCTTCCAAGTTTTAGACAATATTGGGTTTAGGAAGTTCAGAGATTGGTTGGAAATGAGGTTCAGGCACATCAACTTCTGCTTCAGGATCCGTCTGAAACTATTAATAGCAGAAAAATCTTCCAGAATTTATTGTGCTTGCAAGAAACGTTGTGCAGTTCTGTCGAACAATTTCTAGAGATTTTTCAATACATTTTCCTTTAGTTGTTATTTTCTACCTGTGTTTTCTGCGTAGCTTTGTTGACAACAACCGGTTTCGCCTCCTGCTTGTTATCCGTCATTTTTTGAGCTTCTTGTTCAAAATACCTTAAGTCAAGAAAAATTACTAGTAATATTTTTAAAATTTGTACTTCAAAACTAGTTTTTAAGGTTAACCTCAGGAACGCTGCGAGTGGATCGACAATGTCATCACTTTCAGTACTTGCAGATTCATTGGAGGCTTTGGTTGAAACAATCTAAAGTCAAAAAGTACCGATAAACCTACAAAATAAAATCATATAAAGAAAAACGTTTATACAATAGTACAAGTAGAAAAATATATGTGCGACTGATACCTCTGGCTCCGGCGTAGTAGTACGTTCTTCAATTCTAGGGAATCTGTCTTCGATTACTACCGGCTCTGTTGCCGTTTCTTCATCATCCTCCGGCACTAGCTTAAATTAGACAAACAATATAATAAGAAAATAATAGTTAAAAGTTGGTATAATCGACCCGTTACCTTTATAAGCTTCGCTTTCTTTTTTTATACGGAAAATAATTGCACATTTATTATAAGAGAGAAGTATAGAGGAGATTCCATAATTTTCAGCTATTTATAGAACCCTGCTCCTACCTCATCTTTCACTTTCTCCTTATCATCCTCGAATGCTCTAAAGATATTTTCTGTCGTTGACTCAGGAAACTAAATGAGAAATAACATACACATATAATACTAAATTCGATTTCCGGAATCTCTTCTTGCTTTCAGTTCAAACACTCATGTTCTAATGTATAGGAGAAATGAAATAATATCTGTTAGTTTATGTAGCATTTAAAAATTATATTGTTTATGTTTCTTTACTATCTGTTCAGTTTTTCACCTGAGTAGACTGTTTTTTATCCTCCTCAGTCTCAAAAGCTTTAAACACATTCTCAGTGGTGGTGGACTGAAAAATCTGGCATGAATAGATAACCACAATATATAAAATATATGATTTGTATTTTCTAGTAATTTATTTTAATCAGGGAAAGCAATTAATAAAACTATTACCTTCTCCTCTTGATCAAAAGCCGATAAGATGTCATGGAAGACGTTTTCACCTTCCTGTTGTGGCTAAAATAAGTGTTGTTTATAGGAAATAAGGAATTAAAAGTAGGAGCAAATTATGCTTATATTTAGCTTGACCTGCTCTACTTTCTGCTCTTTTGGTTCATTATTAGGAAATATTTCTGTCGATGAAGGAGTTGTTGTCTGAAGGTAGTTATTAGTTCGTATCCTGTCGCTTAGATTTTGCATTAATATCGTTCTCAAACCTCATCTCTCTGATTCAATGCCTTCTTTAAGTTTTCTTGGAAAATTGCATCCTGATCATAAGGAGCGACTGGAGTGTCTTGGGTAGGAGTGATTGCTGTCCCTAAGTGGTTTGTATTAAACTATTGCTATTTTATTCTATCTTATTTAGTTTTTCATTTTGTCCTTTTTTACTCCTCATTCTCCTTCATATATCTTCTTTTCTACTGTTCGTTCTTGTTACTCACAGATTGGGCGAGATGGAGCATTGAATTCCATTCCTTGTGACTTTTTCTGAGAATTAAAGAAGCTTTAAGGAAAAATCAGAAGTTAGACTTTTATAAGCTTACAAAGAAATCCCAAATCGTGGAAACAGAAAAAATAAAAAAATAAATGCGACATTGCTAACTACGTATATAACTTACCTGCATTTCTTGATAAATTCTATCGTGAATGGCAGGTGTGGGAGCTGGTGGAACGACGGACTGTTCAATCGGTTGTTGTTGCAGATTATTCAAAATCTGTTGGGGAGACGCGTCATGAGGACGCATAGGGATCTGAAACAATCGCCTTCAGTTTTTGAAGAATTATTTTAAATGTAATATTTGCTGCATTGTACATGAAATATTGGACAATTTGCTAGTTACGCAGATGTAAGTGGAGCTGTACCTGTCCATTCTGCATCATCGGCTGTTCATTGGGAATTATGCGAGGGAATGTACGAAAGAAGGTAAAGTGAGACTGCTGCTGAAGATTAACGTGAATAATTCGTGTCTAATATTTTTTCACGTTTCTTATTTAGATTTCTATGCAATAAAATATCTTATTTTTGCTCACTTGTTGCTGTGGGAATTGTTGAGAGTTAGTCATAGACTGCTGGAAAAACAGCGCAGATAATTCATTATTAGGTTTGGATTAGGAAAATTACTCTTATGCTGAAAAACGAATATGCAGCGTTAATTTGTTAGCATATCTACTTGGCAGTTATAATCCATAAGCCTGAAAACTCACTTGATTAGGATAAATTTGATTCTGATAGTATTGCTGTTGCTGTGGCCAATACTGTTGTTGAGGGAAATTCTGAAAATAACATTAACTTTTATTTTGATGGAAAAAAGTAAACTGAATTATTAAAGGATTGTACATGTGTTGAAATTATATGATTGGTTTGTTGTTACCTGTTGTTGACGGGGCCACCACTGAACCTGTGGTTGCCACCACTGTTGAGCCTGAGCCATTTGAGCTTGAGCCATTTGGATTCGAGCCATTTGGGCCTGAATCATCTGTGCTCTTTCTATTTCAGCTTGATATTCCTCTGCCATTCGTTGACGAGCCATCCGTGCCTGTTCCATGCGAATCATTTGGGCCCTTTCCATCTGAGCCTCAGCTAGGGCTTGCTGATGCTGCTGATGATAAGAATTTTTACCACTATTATATGAAATTAAGGGGAGTTATATTGTTTAGTCTCCCTTCGTTACATATAATTTTTCCTATTGATCTCTTTCTTTTAGTCTTTTGCATAACGGACCTGGGTCCAAGCACTTCTAGCCATAGATTCCTTCATCAGCTGTTGTTCAATGGCAGCTTGTTGAATACGTTTCAAACGCCATTGGCGCATAGCCTGGGAAAAGATTTATTTCAAATAATAATAAAACTTAATTTTCTTTGGACGAATTAAATAAAACGGTAGATTATTTGACCTGGAGGTACTCCAACTGTCTCTTTTCTAAGGCCATCCACGTAACAGCATTTGGGCGGTTGTTGAAAGCATATGCAGGAGGAGCCTGATATCCAGATTTAATAAACATCTGGAATCCATCCAGAATTTGGAATTTAATTTAACAAAATATGCTTATCCATTCTTCAATCTTTCTTTATTTCACATTCTCATTGTTAATTACCTCCATTTCATATGGATGACGTGGCCTTTCCTCCTCTTTTTCCACGGATCCGTCAATTATGTTTTGTTTCTGTTCTGTCTCTTTCTCATCTCCCTCGCTTCCTCCTTCGATGACCATAACTCGAGCCAGTGGAATGGATTGCATAACAATGCTAACCTAAATAGTCTACTACATTTTTTGTTGAAATTAGGTATGTCCTCGATTATTTCCACTACAATTTTCGACTTCCTTTCTCTTCATTCTATGTTCTATTAACCTCCTCCGGTCTCTTCTTTTGTTCTTCTCTCTTTGTTTCACTGTTTATGTTTTCGAATTGATTCATGACTGGAGCCGTCGTTGTAACCTCAGCATCCTTCTGTTGCTAGAAATGGCCTTCAATTATAAAAACGAGAGAACAATCATCTAGAATTAGTCACAATCATCTCAACATACGCGTCCATTAAATCACGCTAATAACTAGATCATTGCTTTTTCTCCCTACGTTTCCTATTCTCACTGATCTCCCACAGTCTTCATCAACATTTCGACACTCTGTTAAATCGTCATTATTACTGCGTCCTTATCGAATGTTTATAACACCGGTGACCAAAGGATACGGTAAGTGTCGTCCGATCATACTAACAAAGAGCGCTGATTGTTATCTGCTTATTTTGTAGACAATGCAAAGTTTTCTTTAATATAACAGGTGATTTTCTTATTAGCGAAAAATACAAACTGAATAGATAGCACACAACGCTAAGGGTAGGTTTTAAATTTTTGTTTTTCTGAGCAAGTAAACTTTTGCATTAAATTTTGTACTAACCCCGAATACACCTGAGTAGACAGCATCTACACCATAGAGAAGAATAAGACCTGCAGTGAAGCAGGAGACAAAGAGGAGGAAAAGAAGAAGTCCACGAGAAATGGCACCACATAGGGAGCTACGATGAGGTGTAGCCATTGGAAGTGGTATCACCGTTGGTTGTAGCACTGTGAATACCTAAACAAATTGTTTCTTCTGGTAATTACCAAACCATTTATTGAATAAGCTGGTACAGTTCAATAAAAGAATCGTAAATCTTGCAGTGAATAATGTGCCCACCTTGGGATCAATTTTAATCGCTTCGGGTTTAACCTCACCCTTATCATCTCCACCATCTCCGTGAACACCCGGAGTAACGCCTAATTTTGTCATCTATAAAAAAATATCTCTATTAGTTATAATATATCAGTGTAGCGTATCTAATAATAATGAATTAAATTATCTATGGATTTACGTTGGAAGTAGGAAAGGTGAATGAAAATTCTTAAATTAAACAGAAAAAGGAGGTGACAATGTTATTACAACAATTAAGAATCACAAGGTCGTTAAGTCGACTTATTGTATCTGATAGTTCATAACACCTATCAAGATATAGAATGTTTATACATTGCACTTTACTATATGCCAATCATGTAAATTTGTTCTAAATTTTGGTTATAAAATGTATGTAAACGACTAGAAAATTATTATCAAAGAGGTTGATATTTCAAATTCTGTCCGACGAAATTAATGTGCAAAGTAGGTCTGTGAACCAAAAACGGAACGAACAACAAGATAGGGTCGGGAGTTGTAATGTGACTGTAGCAATTCAGGTGATTAGAAGAAGCGAAAAGATGTGAGAGGAAATGAAAAGCATAGAGAGAAATATGAAAGGTCAGTGTCATGTATAAAACCGGCTAAAGAGACTAATTAATAGGAAATCAAATAGGGTCTGAAGTAATCATTTATAATGTTTTCGTTAAATAAGCACTTTAGTTTGAAAGATGACAGTAACAATGGAAATTCAGTTTCTAGTTGAGTTGTGGACGAAATCACGATTCAACTGTCCGTATTGGGCGAACTGGGAATAATACAACAGTATGACACTTGAGGGGTTGACGAGCGCTGTCTACCTCTCTGTAGAGGATAAAAAGAGGCAGAGGGAAGATGAAAAAAGAAGAAGACAGAGAGATAAAAGAGATTGTTAAGCAGTTAGGTTTACTTAAATCAAATATATGGAAAAATCGTTAGTCCAAAATATTTTAAACACGCATACTGTGATATACGTTAATTATAAAGACATAAATATGAGAAATGTCTAGAAATACATTATCGATTTAACTCTTCTCAAGAAAATTCGATCAATTGTTCCTTCGCGGTAGAACGCAAGGTCGAAATATGGTTTCAGTTCTCGTGATCTAATTATAGACTGAGAGAAAATGGGAGAGAAATGCTCAAAGAGAGGGAAAGAGAAAAGGAATTCAGGAGAGATTCATGTACTACTTAGTACTTATATTTTCAGAGTTTAAATGATAAAAAACTAAAACAGTCTTGTTTTCCATGGAATTCAAAGTATTTAGCTCATGAAAATAGCATTTGGAAAGCCAAAATTTTGGATTTAATCTACTTCCAGAACTTCCATCTGTACTTAACCGTTAGGTTCGAAATCTTAAAAAATCTGTAAGAAGCGCTAAACAGTATGTAGTACAAGTGTTTCTTAGATTCTACTGATAGATTAGTTTATGGAAGTTTTGCCTGAATTATAAGAAGTGCTCAGAAGGCGAAATAAACAAGGATACTATGAACTGGCTGCTTGGTGGGATTGGCATAATGCCCGTTTAGTGAGGATCATCGCTAAATTGCGCAATGGAGCGGTGGAAAAACGAGCAAAGAAATAGGAGTAGAGGTCTCGCGACAGGTTTCCCTGCAGCGAACCGCGACCTGCGTTGGCGACTCATCATCGAAACAGTCGATCCTGTCGGGGTTAAATTCCCAGTGCTCCTCCATACCCATTATTATCGTATTATTTCTCATTACCAACCTAGACATTTTCTATGTTTTGCTTTTCACTCACTTTATCCACTTACCCAATGCTTTCTAGTCTCCTTTTTTGGAAGTCACTCTCATCTTAATATTAGATACTTGTTATTATCAAGGACAGTACTATATTTGAGCATTTATATTTTATGAGAAAATAGAAATTTAGAAAGTAGGACAGAAATAAGTTGGATTCAAAAGTTGCATTAATAGTCCAAATTCTACTGCCTATTAATAATTATGCCATTTTTTCTTAGAAGTGTACATTTCAAGTCTTCGAAGCAAAAAGTAACAGACGCGTTTTAGCAATAAACTAATAGCAGTCATATCTAATAAATTCGAGACTATCCAAGAATTATGAAACGAAGGATGCTTTGTCAAATCAGCCGTCGATGGAGATAGATAAAGTAAAACTGGACTTCTCATAAACTCCTTGCCCGTAATTGTGAGATCACATCAAGAAATGGGATAATGATTTGGGTTAAACCAGACATATATCGTAGGATCCAAAGTTGATCCAAATACATTCATATCGATAAATAAAATAGCAAAATGGAGAGTATGCTGCAAATTATCGAGGTTGTTATCTTAGAACATGGGATTTATTTATTCGAATGGGATACACTCCTTATTGGGACAACATTTCGTCAAAATATTTGTTTCTGGAGAACTGGTTATTGCATACAACAGTGCCATAGTGGTCTATATATAGTCTAACAAATTGTGTGGTCTCTAAAGCGTTCGATAAGTGGACAAGTATTGTAAAATCTAATTTCTTTTACTAAAAAATCTAGACACAAATATCTATTTTCTACAAAAAAGCGAATATTTTTTTTGGCTTTGGAAATTAAGAAAAATATGTGGGTTTCGAGTACCTTTTAAGAGAGACTTGAGAGGATTTGTTCTGATTTTCTATAGAGCGTGAACCCGTTCCAAAGTCATCCCATTTGGGGCGAGCGCCTGCTTTTTCATTGCGTATTCATATATCTTCGAATATATTGTAAACACGCTAAAGGTAAAAGATACCGTAGGAAATGAGGCAGATACTAGGAAAGAGCGAAGATAAATATTCTTGACATTCTAGTAAATAGGTTTTCTTGTAGTGAAATATGCAGAGAAGAAAGAAAATGAAGCGAAAAGATGTAAGAAAGGTATAATGTTAAGTTTGGAGAGCAAAAACGTCTAAAATTAAAAATATTTGTTATACGGTTTGTACTTCAAATTGAGATAGCATAAAAATAAGAAAAACTTACTGCTACTTAGGTGCTGGAATAAATTTATTGTATTAAACGGCTGGCTTTTCCGGAAGTTTTTATATTTAGCTACGACTATTCTATTTTGCCTTTTTCAAACTGGAAAGGTGCGAAAGGAAAATCTGTTTGACAAAAATGTGGAAAATAACTAGAATAGTCTTAGATATTCCAATCTAGGACTTAGATCAAAAATTCATAACTGAAGCTTCTTTAATTGAATATTTTTTTTCAGTTTTCTTAGCATAGTTAAACAACTTTAAATACTTAAATATGAATATTTTAAAAAAAAGTAAAATAATTAAGAAAAAAGGCAGAACATTGATCAAATGCGGTATTTCTTCTGCCAGTCCCTAGGGAGACGCCCAGCGCTATTGTCGTTACCATATAAGGAGAACCTGTCCAGGAATTCGCTTTACAACAAGACTAGAACCAAACATTAAGTACAAATAAAGTTATGGGAATAAAGTAGCTTTTCAAAGTTGCATAACTAATATCATATATTAACAGACAGCCGAAGTTTTGGTAAATATTTTATTGGTTTTTGACTTCACTTAAGATACAAAATAGCGTTCTTGCCTTCTCAATTCAACCGTTAAATATTAATTTAATGCATTAAAACGGTCTTATATTCTGGAAAACTGAAATCTCAATACAATTTAACGCATTCAAAACCATATATTGTAGTAGTACCATACAGCTTTTCAAATATATATTCGGAATTTCCTTCACTATCAGATGGAATAATTATATCGTTAACAACCTTAATTTAAACTAATTTTATTATAAAATCTGAACTAGCTAAGACTATATAGTAAAAAGTGAAGTAAGAGAAGAAATTAAGATAAAATTGTTGACTAGTTTCATACAGAAAAATGAAGTACATAAATAAAGGTTGAAAACGCTTTGCTGCAAATGGGATATTAATTCTGAACAGATACATGAGCCAAATTTTAAGGTAGAGAATGAGCTCCTAGCGTAAAATACCAAAGTTGCAGAAAATACTGTTAGCTATAGAAATTCCAGTGACTAACTAATATGTGAGTACAATGAAATAAACCAGTCAGTGCAAATGATAGGACGAACTGTAACAGTTGTTTTTGCTCTTTCAATCGTAATAATCGAGAACAGAAGATACTATAGTGGAACGGACGAATTCTAAGTCCGATTTTCTTCTTTATTCAAAAATCGAAATGTACAACTAGGAAGGACAAACGTGTTGCAATGGCTTCCATCGTAGACAACCAGTGAGGTGTCAGTGGGGCTGGATCACTTCACTTTCGGGGCCGGAAGTGCCAAAATAGTAGTCCGCAGACAGTGGGAAAAACTAAGGAAACTGGGGTTGTAAAGTTCTTTGCAGTTTGTCTGCGAAGGCCTTGCAATTATATTAACTACAGGGCAATTCGTCAGTACGAATTTAGTAAAATGGGATATTGTAATATTATTCTATTCATGATTGAAGTTCATCCATATGTGATATAATGATGCTAAAAAAACAAAAATGGCTATACATGATTAGTTATTACTGAATTTTAAGTGGGTCTCACTATATAATCAAAACAAACAAAACATTAAAATATAACAATAATTTTTTATTGGAATGAAGTTCGACAAATAGTTGATCACAGGACGCAGAATAAGTTTGTCGCCTATAATGTCTCTTCTACTGCGAGCCTTATGACTGGGTTAATAAATCTTCAAACAAGATTCAAAATAACGAAATAAACCATTATTCATATCGTTTTATAGGTATCATAAAATATTCCATACATCTTTCTTTCGTTTTCTTCATTCTTATTTGTAGCTCTAATTTCCAATTAATTGTTTATATATATATATATATATATATATAACGTACACATGAAAAATATCAACAATTTTCGAATATCTTAAAAACTTCGACGCATTTTACTTGCTGTGCACGATTCTTCCATTTTTAATGGTGTACTTAATAACTGTGTCTTGAGCAGCCATTCTATAATAAATAAGATAATCGGCATCCCATTTGTGGATTTTAAGCACCAATACAATTGCTATAAAGACTGTTCTAAATATAATTTGTTCATGCCACTTATAATACCTGTATATGATGTGCTCCCATGAACCCGCCTTTAGCACTACTATATCGGCCTTCCTGCCCGGAGCAATGGCTCCATGGGTGTGTCCTCTACCCAATGAGTAGGCTGCATTGATAGTGGCTGCCACCAAAGCCTCAGGCAAAGATAGATGCATAGTTACACAGGCTGTAAAAAAATCAGTTATTAATTTAATCAAAATTCTAACTGAAAAAAAATCGGAGATTATATAATACAACTACATTTTGACGAGCTAAAGTTATCACTGACGGGTACAGTTAATGACTAACCAAGGTGCATGATCATTGGCATGGCAAGACAATATGCGTTGGGGTTAAAATCTGAACCGAGAGCCACAATAACTCCTGGGAAAAATATTCAATGAAAAAAATTGCTTCGATTTTAGTCGTCTTTTTTCTTATTAAAACTCATGTAGTTTCATAAGTTACGTCTATAAGACAACATATCTAAATTTCAGTAATGATATTTTCAATCTTAATTCATCTAATTGTAGGCAGAAATTGATATATAAATGAAAGCATGTATGAAATAAAACATGTTCGATAGACCCTGCTTGATCATTTCTCTCGCTGGAGGTGGAGTGAGTCGTAAAATAAAAGCGGTTGAAGGTAAGAGAACAGCTACACTACCGCTCTCAGACATCAAACGGATACCATCAAATGATATCTCTTCGAGATGAGACATCGCTTTGGCCTGAAATTAATATATTAAATTTTTTTTTGCTCATAAGATAGCTTATTTTTATCACGCACCTGTAGACTTGCCCCCATCTCGACGCCTCCTATCCAAGTTAACTCCTCAGCATGAAAATTGGCAACTAATCCACATTTCTTTCCAGCTTCTAATATTCGACGTCTGGATAATTTTTTATTGTTTGAAATGGGTTTAAACATTTTTCAGTCTGGAAGATGTGATTTTATTCTAATTTAACTTTATTCTATTAAACGTGAGCCTTATTAGAACATTAGAGATTGCCATAAGTTTTTCCATATCCAAATAAGACAATAGGGAATGGCATTAAACTTACGTACTATCCACACCGAAGACGCCCTTCTCACAAAATACATCTATGTTTTCCAGGTTAGCCAGCCCTCCTTTTGCCTTCTCGCTGCAGATCTTATCCAACATCTCACCACAGATTAACTCCACTTGTTTCAACTCAGTTGAACCCTGTAAAAATGCCATAGAGTGGGAATAACCCAATAATACCACTAAACTAAATACATTACTACGAAATGTAAAGAGGATTATTCAAAATTCTCATCTTAGGAATCCCATTTGGGATTTCCAATTTATTTCTCATACATATTAGGTGATTTATTTTTATACTTCTCCGTCGATAATGCACAAACAATTAAATCACATTTACCTAAATTGAAAGAGATATTAATTAACTATGCATTTATTGTCACTCATTATCTACGAAATTGCCCTTTTTTCTGAATTAAAATACTTGTTTAAAGAGGATAGTTTAGTTCGAAAATAGGACAAACTACTGAATTCTTCAGATCTGTTTCATTTGTAGAATATGCTGTATTATTTTCATGAACTTTATCTGCTTACATTTGGAACAGCATGTGCTCCACAGAACGTGGCGGATACTTCAATAGGAACTACGTGTGACACTCGGGATAATACTCGAAGCATCTGAAAAGAAATGCTAATTATTTAGTATGCGTGGCAATGTGAGTGATATTTATTCGCATATTTATTGAAAAACCCAGAGTACCTAATTATAGACGTGCTTTATTGCATCTTAAGCCTTACAATAATTTTCAGACACTTAGTGCTGTAGAAATTCCAGCGATTATAAAATTTTACTATACCTTCATTTCTGTTTCCGTATCGAGTCCGTAACCACTTTTAGCCTCTAATGTAGTGGTACCGTTTCGAACCATTTCTTTGGCAATCTATAGTTCTAATTTGTATCGATGATTTAAACAAATAGCATATTTATTAATCATGGCCATTAAGTAGTATAAGTTTGCCCAAGCCTTTATAAACTCCTCCAGTAGCTGCTCTTCTGATGCTTCACGAGTTTTGTTTGTAGTAAAATGAATTCCTCCACCTGCGGCTTGCACCTAGTATTAGTTTACCTATTTTAGTTTTATTATAAGTTTTATCAAATAAGCAAACCTCCATATATGTGGCCCCAGCTAGTTTCATAGCGAATTCATGTACTCTGTCACCAGCAAAAACAGGATGAGAATGAGCATCAACAAACCCTGGTAGTGCAACTCCTAAAAGTGACCCTTGCTCATACAATTTTTTATATTTACTTTTATACCTTCCCCAATTTACCTCCTTCTGTATTGAGCACTTTTTCCACTTTTTTCGACCCAATAATTTTTCTAACCTGGAAAAACTGACAAAACTATTATATGTATATATATGTATACATATATAGTAAAATTTAAATGTTGCCTCTTTCTCGCTGCCAACGGTTACAATCAATCCATCATTATTCACAAGAATGGAGAGCTGAGAGGAGGGATCAGAAAGAATCTATAAACAAACTACTAAGAGATTATGTAATTTAAAGGAAAATAAATCTCTAGATATAGTGAAACCTTTATGTTGTTCATTTCGTCTTCTTTGAGGTATTCTACATCTTCCTTGTCAGTAATTTGTACTACTTGTTTAAGACCAGTAATGAGCAGTCGAAAATCCATCTTGAACGTGAAATAGTTATAACATATAACAGAATTTTGTCTACAAATTTATTGAATAAATCTTTTGAAGATTAAGTGAAGGAAAGTAGAAAGTCGACAGTGAATTCTTCCTTTTGTGGTGTGGCCGCGACCATTTATCGCTCATAAAAAGACGCCGATCCAATTTATGGGCAGTGGTTAAATACCTTAAAAACTTTAGAACCAACATTTATATGCTTCATTCTCTACTAGTAAATACTTTTTACAGAAACTACTACAACACTACCTCACATACTTTAGCCTAAATCTAATATTGCAGTCCAAAGCTTCCAAAACTGTTAAACAACTTCAAAGATAAGATAATTGCAACCCTGTAGCAATTTGAAGTAATTCACCTTCTTATTAAGCAAAGCTTATTACCACATCAAAAGTTACACGCTCAAGAAACTACGAGAAAATTTTTCCCATCGTAGGTAAGTAACTAGCACAAATTTCAACCGTGATTTCTTCAACATTGCAGCACAATAAAGAAATCGATAAAACCTTGATTCTTTTAGCTCGAAGTAAAATAAAAGTTTGAGAAGTGATATATCTATCAACTCAAGAAACTTTTACTAAATAGATAAACATACTAATGACAGTAACAAAACGAGCAAATTATTACAATAACTTAGGATATCACATTTAATCCGTTTCAATAATACATAGGCCCACCAAAACAATTTGAAAACAGCCCTGAAACAAGCCTAAATGAACGAGAGTTAGACCAGAAACGAGGACGAAGTTTGGTCTACCCGAAACAGGAGAAATGTTGGAAATTACGATATTTCGAACATTATGTAAGAAAAATAGAGCTAAGATTGCGTAGTAACAACAACAAAGTTCTCATGACCAAGAAACCATATAACAATCATTTACTCCATCGAGACTGTCAGTAACATTAAACGGTTGGTTTCACCTCAGGCAACTTACGGAGTACTCCACGTTTATTTTTTCCCTAAAATATTTAAAGTCATTAGTTATATAGTGATTAAACGATTTGGCAATCTTATGCCTACCTTAGTGACCTTCTTTAGTTCTCCTTTAATTTGTCTATCAGCTTTCTTAATGGCAGGCCTGTTAGCCTGCTTCTTCAGCTTATAAATACGAACCAGCCAGTTCTCAGTTGTATAAGCTTCCTCGATATAATCTAGTGTAATATCCTAAAAATTTCAAATACCTTCTTCCTAATTCTAATAAAGTTCAGCTTAAAAACTAAAAATAACCTTTTTCCCAATAACATATCCTCTCGTACGATCGAACCCTCCTGGTTGATTGTATCCAACGCGAGTCTCTCCAAATCGATAGTAGCTCATTTTATACATGAGACAGTTTAACATTGTCTCCGAAGCCTGCGCCCCCACACTATATTCTCCTGATTCCGTGAAGTAATTGGACTCCTGACAAAGTTCAACACAATTTTATACTAGCAGTTAATAGTACACTCATTAATAGTGAACACACTATTTAGTACAGCTCACCCTAATGTCTTTAGGATGTTCTCCTTCAGCAATGCGCACCATCCATAAAAATTTGTTAATATCATCACCAGAATATCCAATAACTCCACCAAAAATGACTAAAATGTAGTCGACATCTAACTCCCGCATTATTTCATATGCTGCTGACTCATTTGACGACATTGCTTTTCCCACCTAAATTATTTGTAAAAATTACTTTACCTAAAGTTTGTTATGATATAATACAAATAAAGATGATTTCGAACGTCCAAAATTCCTCATACCAGTGCAATATGTGAATTGTTCCAGGTATTATTATCCACCAAAGTAGTTCTATTTGCCATTCCAGCGATTTGATATCCATAGTCCCACCAAGACATTATACGTGCATCATCAGCTGTATTTTCACGAAGCCAGTGATAAGCCTCTCGGAAATCATCCATAATAACACGGTCCCTGGAACAGTAAATGTAAATAATTGTTGTAACTTTTTCTGCAAAGAATCATAGATACTAACCCATTATTGTTCGAACTCTGCAGTACAACAGATGGATGTGAATAGGCATTGCTTGTTACATATGTAGAGTGTACTACAAACATTAGAAGTAACAGCATCAGAACAACACTAACTAGCGACTTAGAATTCATGCCAACAGATTCGTCACTAGAGTCAGTAGTGGATGACGGCTGGAATATTTTTAATAATCACATTCATTTCACATAATATGAAACTACCAAAAACAGCATAAAACAATAATTAAATCTTAGCATATATATATTACCTTCGCTTTCTTAATAACTTTATCATACATTGGGCGATCACCTTCTGTCTTGTTTGCAGATTTTTCATCATCTTTTAAGTACCTCAAATAAATATGTACTCCTTGATTGTACAATTTACGTTACGTTTAATAACTTACTTTTCAAATGTAAAAGAGAAAGCTATTCCCGAAAGAACACAAACAGCAGGAGTCAAGGTCAACATCAGACGAACCATAACTCCAGCGAAGTAAACAGCAGAGACAGCATATAATATGACTAAAAAAATTTTAAATGCCAATATATGAACTTAGTATATGCTTATTAGTGGTAAAATTCAATAAATTCTCAGAACAAAAAAAAACATTTTTTTGTTTATAATCATATTCCTTAATAATGGGGAAAAAATAGATTAAATAACATACTGAAAACTCTCTCATCGTTGACTTTTTTCACACAATACCACAGGCCTACAGGAAATATAGCAGCCGTTATATGTAGATCGAAAAAGAAAGACACCCATGTCGTTGGCTGGTGTTCAGATACTGATGCTATTATGGGAATATGGATCTAAATGACATCTAATCTTTTTTTTTTTAATTTCAAGTTAATACACAAAAAAACCCAATTATGTTATTTTGAAGCAATATCTTCCGTTAAATTAAATATTTAAGAACTAGTACATCAGAATAATAATGATTGATGGAAATACTGGTTTCTATTCTTCACTTTAAGTAAATAAGATTTCTACTCAGAAATTGTCTCACTCTTAGCATACCTTCGCATATCCCGTATCCCAGAGAGAATAAAATCGACCAGAAAAGGGAGCGATATATCCTTTAAAAAGTCATTACAATTTTTTCCGATTCCTATCACAAACAAATATGACGAAATCAATCAGTATATGTGCAAAATAGAAATTTGCCAAATTCTTCAACGAAAATACTGTTTTTATCTACTTTCGAGTTTTTGAAAAAAAATGCCCGGAAAACATCACAATCCAATAAATCTAACTTATACCTTACTCAAAAAATATTTTTCAGCAACTTTCACTTGGTCGTCATCATTTTTTTTTCGACAAAGAAGTCAATGGCTAGTAATCAAAAAAAAGTACCATACCTCCCCAAACTAGTGCAAGGTAGGTTACAACAGCTAATCCTCCTGTAAATACTAGACCACCAACGAATAAAGACATAAACTGTTGTCGAGTAATACGAGGCCGAGCATACTGCATACCAGCGACTATCTTAAGTAGTAATTATTATACCATCACTACAAGCAATATAAAAAAAATAAATGAGTTAACCTGCAAAAGTCCAAATACTCCAAACGCTGGCATATGTTCGGAAGTACGCACAGGTTGGAATCCAACAAAAGGAATCTGCATGGAAAGAACCGTGGCTAAGCAGTAGAACGTTGTATATGCAACAAAAAGACGAGAAGAATAGCGTCCTGTAACGACATGCATAATTTTCCACGTTTGAGACAATTGCACCAAAGAAATACTATCTAAGTCAGATGATTATTTCTGGATATAAATTTTTGTAACTAACCCATTAAAATAAGCACGAGAACATGCAAAGGAATTAGATTAATAATGAATACATATCCTCCCCAGGCAGATACCATATAAAAGTACGACAGAGCACAGAATGAAGCCCACATCACAGACCCAGTCTTTAGAGATTTGACCCATAAGAAGTAAGTGAACTAAAATACGTCACTATTCACTCCGCTTTTAATTAATAGACTGAAGAGTTTGAAAAACACAAATCTCCTTTTAAAACAGTATTGATTTATATGGCTCAAACCATCCCCTATAATAGAAAATTACCTGAAGGGCAAAAATGGCAATGCCTTCGTTATCGTACGACCCAGCAACTGATCTGCTAGTGTAGCCGGGGCTGATTGCAATAAAGCATGCAGCAAATAGTCCTTAACAGTTTTCATATAAATGCACAAAATATAGATACCTACACGTATAAACAAAACTAACCAGCGCCAGTGCTCCACAATTCTTTTGTGAGAAAATAAGTTGCAATAGCAGTTAAACCTGAGAACGTTGGGGCCAAAAAAACACAAATATCCCTATAAATATAGGAATACTTTTACTACTACTACTACTACTACTACTACTACTTCTACTACTACTTCTACTACTACTTCTACTACTACTTCTACTACTACTTCTACTACTACTACTACTACTACTACTACTACTACTACTACGACTACTAAATAATTTGCGATTGTTTGTTTTGTTATAATTTAAATATAACACAACATACCTGATATGAACATGGAAATTCAGAAGATCCAAAACCCAGTGGATGAGTCCAGATGTTAGCATAAGACCAGGATAAACCTAGACCATAGGTGCAGTAGAAGAAATATAGTAGTTGTTGCAAAACAACAATTTGTCTAATGAGTTACATGAATCATACCGTTCCTCCAACGATTCTTCCAAGCGGATACCATGCTCGTTCATCAAACCAATTTAAAAAGTTATAAAATCCATTCTGAACCATATGATGTGTTGCACGATAGTTAAACCTACAACGTTACATTCTAAACTAAATTCTACTATCGATATTAAATATTATTAGAACTTTACAAAGCAACAAAATGTATTAGCTTACCAAGGATCGAACTCATGAATAATTGATTCAAAGCGTACGATTGCAAACAGTCGTGAGGCGAATCCAACAAACCAAGCAAGGGAAAGAATGGCAAAAGTGAGGAGAGTAGTAGCTCCTAATGAATTACCTCGCAAGAGGCCAGTTTCACCCGCCATTGCCTGTTAAATATAACACACATGGATTACAAACATAGTTACTCGGTACTATACAAAATTTCTTTTAGAACCGTTAATTATAATTGTGTAAGGAAAAACCATTCGTAATTTAGAACATAAAATCAATTTTCTTATAAAAACAAGTATTCCCTATTAAACTGCATATAATTCAACCTTGATCAGTTCTAAGTGTATAAGTATAATGCAAGAAATGTTGAACAAATCTGATTAACGACTACATTAATACCATTCAAAAATATCTTTAAAATATGAAAATAGTTCTACAAGAAATAGAATTACGAAAAGCATGCTCTAGATATTAAGAACATTACTAAAAATATTAATAAGTTTAAAAGACGTCAGCAAGATGGTTTGCAGCGCGTTGGCACGCGTGAATTTTGTGCTGTTCGTGTTGAGGTCAATTATAGCTTTCATTCTTAGCATTTCAAGAGCTATTATAATTTAATACTGAATTATGTATACCATAAAATTACGTTTGAATTCAAAGAAAAGTAATAGAAAGCTAAGCATAGAGATATTATTAGTCTTCATATTAATGAGCTACATATTGTTGTTTATTACGGAATCTTCTGTCTGTAATATTATATATTAAACACAGTTATACCGGTAGCAGAATAAATATCACTATACTTTATAAGGAATATTTGAAATACTGAAGTGACAATATATATGTTCATATGGAGTTTACCTTTTTATTTTTTGTAAGGTGACATCCGGAAGTAAAGGCGTAATTTGTAATATCGTATTTCATATATACTCATAGTAACAGCCTCTTTAAATTTTGCAAATACGAAGGTTTTAGTTTTCAAATGTAAAACAATATTTTTTCTAATTATCCGATCTCTTCAAAAGTGCTCTTATAGTAATTATTAAAAAAAGAAAATTGTTAACTTATTAGCGGATTTTTCGAAATAAAATTTAGCTTGTATAGTACTGGCTGTTAAAAATAATTCATGTCAAATATTACCTCCATATTATGGCGTATTTGTCTATAACTGTTAATATACTCACTATTTTCCGCCGGACTTGTTTATTTATCTCAATTAATCTTCATAAGAACTAAACTTGTTTACTTCAGGAATATTATTATGGCATAAATAAAACAATCGCTATGGATCGTAGATGTTAGAATAAGGTTAAATTTATTGACCGGCGAATTATCATCTGCCGTCTTCTATTACACTGAAAGTTATATAATGGGTGTAACTGGTATATGGGAACATATGCACAGATATGCGGAGAGCGTCTGCATATCACATTTAAGGAATAAGGTACTAGCCATCGGTAAGTAAGTTGGTAATTTTAATAGATTATTTCACTGATATCGATTTTAATTGGCATAACATTTATTTCGTCCGCTTTTTATCTTTGTTAAGCTTTTAAATAACTATATTAATAGAACGAAGTAAAAATTTGGGGTAGTATGTATTTAAACTTTATCTTATTGTTTCATATGGTCATATATGGCTGTACGAATCTGCACGAGGGTGTTCTTCGCATGGAATTTCGGGTGCTTCATATCTCGTAACATTTTTCAATCGGTGTCAACGACTCAGGGAATATGGAATCGAACCGATTGTGGTATTTGATCAAATTAGTCCGTCCTTTGATGCATCAGTAAGTTTGTCCCTCTACAGATTTCTCTGTCTACATGAAATATTTGATGGTATTTCGTATCTTGGGTTGTTTAGGTACTTGAATCCAGTTACCATGTGAAAAAATCAAAGCGGATTGGAGGTAATGGATGGAATCTGGATGCTTTTAATGATCTTTCAAAACGGGTATACAATGTTCAGGTATATTATTTAACCAATATTGGTTCTCTATATCAATTTTCCACTTACCTGTATTATGCGTGTAAGTAATATGGAAAACTAATCAAATTCTTTAAATATAGTATTTTAAATTATAGGCTCTCCTTCGTAATTTGGGTATTCGTTGCCTTGTTGGTGGAGCTGATGGGGAGGCACAATGCGCTCAACTGGAACAAGCTAGTATCACAGACGGGTGTATCACCACAGATTTTGATTACTTCTTATTTGGTGGAAGAAATCTATATAAGGTGATTTGGTATCTCTATTTTTTGTGAACCTATGATTGATGTGAATATATTGTGCTTAAAATGAGGTGACAGTCCGGTTTTGCTCCGGAGTTTTTAAAATTAACAAGTAGTCTCATAAAACGAACTTGCAACTGTTAAAAAAGTTTCAGAAAAACTCCTGAATGTATAAGACGATTTTAGACAATATACAATTAGTTCATTATTTAGATTGAATTTACGGGAGGTGGGCGCGGAATAAATACAGTTGTATCTCGTTTTTCCATGGAAAAATTTGAACAAACTCAAAGTAAGATATCTGGTTTTTATTGGTTTGTTAAAGCTAATTATATAATTACAAGTGTTTATATGAAGTAACTATTATAGACCTCACCCGTTCTCGACTTGTCGTGCTGGCTCTGCTTCTAGGCTGCGACTACTTCGAGGGTGGAGTTGGTAGAGTGGGAATGGTGACAGCTCTTGAGATAATTTCTGAGTTCTCTCTTCATGAAGATGATCACGCACTCAGTATCCTTGATCGCTTCTCGTGGGTGGTTCAAAAATATGTAGCATTTTGTAGTGAGTAATTTTTAGGCAGTTAATTACATATACTTAGTTATTTGATTGAAAAAAAATACAATTGGTCTTACGCCTTAGGAGTTATTATCGTCAAGAAGTTCCGGAGCGTTCTACTGATAGTACCGTGAAACGTAAATTAAGGAATGCGAAGATATACCTTCCTGATGGATTTCCCAACACAGACTTATATGGGTAGGCAGTATATAACACTGGTATAATTGGAGTTTTTTTATAGATTAATATAAACTTGCTTTTAGCGAAACTGTGAGTGTTTATCTCAATCCTAAAGTGACATTATTTGCGAATTCTGACCTACCCAAAAAATCGCCTACTAATATGAAAGTTGTTGAGGTAAGTGTTGTGAAATGTCAATATTTTATTTTCACTAATATTAATTTACTATATAAATGTGATTATTTCTAGCAAATCCTTGAGAAGGAGTGTGGATGGAAACCCGAGCGATTTAGTCAAGAATTAGGACGGAGTCAAAGGAGAGCAAGAAATATCCGTAAATCTAGTGTCGGTTTTTACTATTTTTTAGATTTTACTCCTATCAAGTTTCAAGAATTATGATTTTTATTTCATTTTAATAACTACTATGAATTATCACTATTTTTAGCATCAACCAAAACTAACGGGCTTTTTCACACCTCGCCGCCGAAGTGCGCCTGTGGTTGCTGAATGCAGTAAAGAAGAGAGCCGTCATTATAGTCGTAGAGAATGGGCAGCTCTTGAGAAATTACGCAGCAAGGCCATGTTATACGCTGTAGATGCAGTTAGTTATAAGCGCACTATATTAAATTTCCATATTAGTCGGAGAATATTGTGTAGAGGAATTTTCAGTTTTATGGATTTAGAGTTAATGCTAATTCAGGTTGTGGAGGAGGAACCTATAACTCAAGTACAGGGACCACGCAGTACAACTCGTCGAAGACCTCCAAAGCGGTATTTAATTTCTTCTTTTGGTCAAGCATCTTACATATTACTGAGAAAAAATTGTTTGCTTTTAGTTTTTGGTCTGTTTATATATACCAATGGTTTTTCATAGATAATTCCTAATAATAAATGGCTTTATAGGTCTGCTAATGATGGGACGTCTCCTACAACATCAACGCCGAAACTTCTGCGGGAAATGGGAGGTGGTGGCAAAGAGGATGGGTCATCTGTAAAAACCATTAAAGCCATGTAATAGTTTACATTATTCGTGGTAGGTTCCTAAATTCTATATTATGTAATATATTTTAAACTACTAATTTAAAGGTGTTCGTGGTATAAAACCATAACATTGTGAACATTTTACTATTGTTCGTAAAGTCACTAACTTACGGACAACATAACGGTCATCATTTAAAATTTATTACATAAACAATTAGTAATTAAATAAGCGGTAGTACTTTTATAGTGGAGAATTCTCTAATATATCTGAGAAAGATCGTATCTTAGTAATAAGATATCTGGCTTTAGTGATTTACTACGTAGGGCTAGGTTCTTAAAGTAGAAAATATTGAGCTGAATATTTGAAAGTCCTTGAGTATTCTGAAATACTGACTTTGTTATGGGAGTCGTGCCACATATATTTTTCATTAGTTTATCGATATCTCAGGCAACATTTTTTATGCATTATTATTTAATTGTTTAAAGTAGATATATAGTTTGCACTTTTTAAATATTTAATAGTAGTCTAAATAATATAGAAATTAACTAATAGTCAGTACTAATACCACTTTTATCAATATCCTTAAAAATCCTTCGAGGTATACTGTTAACTAAATTTTTAATGGAACTATTGTTTATTTCTTTTAGGAAAGACAACAGAAGGGGTGAATGGCTGTGAGCTATACTGATCTTTTTTCTGCTGTGAGCTATACTGATGTAATTTTTCTTGCGTTTCTTTGAGAACAGGGTATGTATGTTATGTGAATATTATCATGTCTATATTACATCATGTTACCTATCTATATTTGTAGTCACAACTGTCGATTCTTCCTCCTACTCGTCTTTTCATGGTGTGTGATTCAAGTACACGGTGTTTGTTTCAACTCACTCGGTTTTAACGGTTTTATTATTTGTAAATTATCTATATATCCTGCTCATATTATCAGAACTGATTAACTGAATATTTCATCTCATATTATTTTTCTACGATAGTTTTTCATTTTTTTTACTCAGCCTATGTACATCCTTTAAATTTTTACTAGAATTATAGTACTTGTTACGATGCTCACATCTTCCTGTTTATTCCTGTTGTTGTGTTTCATTCCTTTTTTCATCTATCTTTTATTTAGCGCTGAATGTAAACTCAGAATTTTATTTGCTGAAAAGAGAATGGAAATAAAGATTTATTTATTTTCTGTATTAGAAATACCTATGTTAGTTTCGAATACTAATTAGTCATACTTTCTGTTTTAATAATACAATTATTTTATCAATCATACTTTTTTTTGAGATGTCGGTATTAGCTCTCACAGGCCCTAGATTATCTTCTGCTCCCAACCAAGATGAGCAGGTAAGACATCTATCTATTCTTTTAATTTATCCTTTTCACTTATTGATGGATACCTATCTTATAGGTGCTTGTGGACGCATTACCATATTTGGATACAGAATATGGTGAAACTGATAGACAAACAGCACTCAGGCTAATTGATCAGGAGTGTAAGGTATATCTATTCGAACAGTTTGAAAAATCTAAGATTTGTATAAATTTTTCCAAGTATTTCAACAAAATCAAGTGTTCGATGAGGGAAAATAAAGCTGTTTGGGTTGTATATTTATAGTTATCAAAAGTAGTTTTAGATATTTCGTCCGACGAAGAATTATCTCAAACATCTACCTGTGCCCGATTATGACGTTTTCCTAAGTCCTTGTATGCTGAAGGAACACGCCAGGATGACTAAGAAACAAGTAATTTGTACAATCAAGAAATCTTAAAGTTGCATCTCCGTTACTTCAACATATTAAAAATGCTTTTAATTTATTTATAGGAAATGCCCGAGCTGGATATGAGTCGCTGTGAACTGCCTTCCCCTGCTGGTACTTCGCGAGCTGGTGATAAAATGCAGTGGAGAAAGGTTAGGTTTTGACGCTTACTCCTTAATAACGTTGTACTGTCATATTGACTACGTTTATCTCAATGTCTTTTTTAAGGCAATTAGAAACGCCAAAGCTCAAAATGAGCATCTGGTTCTGCGCCAGTTAAACTTAGAATTAATGGAGGAGTATGCAGCTGAGAGCTACTTGCGTAGAAACAAAGAGATGGAGCAATTACTAACAGAAGCTGAGAGAGAACTTAGAAAAACTAAGGAGCAGGTTGGAATAATATTTCCTATTAGTCATAGGTTTTGCGTTATACTATGTTAATATTTAATTTCCAGGTTATGGAAATTCATGCCCACCGTAAGCTAGCCCAGATGGATGCAGGTCGGCAGCTAAAAGAACTGGAAGGTAACTGGGTCAGCATGGTAACGAACAATTATAGGTTAGCTTTTATTTATCGCTTTTTGCTTAATTTAGTTTTATTTTTTGATTGCAAAAATCTAACTTTAGGATGGAATTGGCCAATAATGAGCTACAAGACTCCATTACTCGATCTGCAAAGCGATTGAAGCTTGATCCATCGTTTTTCCAGTAAAAAATATGAATTTAGTTTGAAGTCCTTAAGATGCGAGCTATGTTCATTTTCCAGTTTAATTGTTATTATTCTTATGTTGATGTCGTCAGTAATTAAGCCATTAAAAATCTTTCCAAAAAATGCATGTAGGAATAAACTTGAATTTTAGCCTTTAACTATAATATATCAACAACATGCTATTCTTAATGTATTGTGTTTAAAATATGGTGATTAACCGGAGAAAATATAAGGTTTGCAATAATGTTTGGGAGTTCATGTTGAAATAAAAGGTCAAAGATTGAATTGTCTAGTTTTACATCAGGAATATTAATTAGCATGAGATCGTTTGAATGTGTTTCATATTCTATCATGTGATACACGCTTATTTATAAGAGCGGAGCTGCCGTCATCTGTGTCTGGCTTTTGTGCATTTGTTAGAAACATCCAGTGTAAAGTGTCGCTATTTCTTTGCTGTCGTGAGCACTTGATTGCTTGGAAACTTTGGAACATCTTCACTTCTGTTTTGTTTATTTAGTATGCTTCTTTATGCTCTAATGTATTCGTGTGATAATCCTCATGTCGTTGGCGATAATGGTATTTATAAGTTAAAAGGTTTTTTTTAAAGTTGGAACCGGTTATTCGTCGCCTAGTTGTACTAACGTTATCGTAATGACCTTCGATTTATAAAAAGTATTTAGTTTAGCGCTAAGTATTTTCTCCTTGTCTATGCTACCGGTTTTTTGTAATTTTAGGTACGATTTCTTGCTGTTCAATTCATGTTGTTGATAAGTCATCTTATCATTAGATATGTTTATAAGTCGAAGGCCACTGTCTACAGCGCTATTATTATTCTCTTATGCTATATTTTTGAATTAACCTCACGACTTTTCATATTGTTCTTAAATCTAGTGATTTTCCAGTTTCCATTAATTGGCCATGTTTTCTATTATTCACAACTAGGTGATTCATTCCAATCACTTGCGCAAGCGTAGTTGGAATCAAAAAATACTTGAAATAATATTTATCGTTATTTTTGAGTATATGATACAAGTTCTTCTGATGTGCACGGTCTTCCAATCTTTATTTACAGAACGTCTAACTTTATCTAGTCCAGTGTTCTAGGACCTTTCCCTTAATTACATTTCTTACTTTATTTTAAAGGTAAAGAATTTAAAGTGCAGAAGGTAAGTATTTATATTCTTATTTTTTCTCTCTTTCCAATTTTTACGTTCTTCGTTTTTTAGATTATTTTCAACTCTGCGTTTACTAGAATGGAAGGTGTTATAAAACCGAGGGTTATGGGTGAGTGTAGATTTTTATGTACACAAATTCGTGTACTCATGTCGGAGGCATCATTTTACATAATAATAACAATACGAAATATTCGGAGACCTTTGCAGTATCACATTTTGTTAAATATAAATAGTATACTTGCCATTTATATTTGTGAACTATGAACAAATGTTTTATATGGAGATATCTGCGCAAATTGTTAAGAAAATCAAAATGTTTCACTTAAGAAGCCGTACACATCTTTGAATGATGAGTTATTTTCATACGGCAGGCCGTAATAGTCCATAGTTGCTTCATCATAAGATTATGATAAAGTGGTCTATAATCCAATTTTTATATTTTAAAATAAATTATATTATCTAGTTCCTATTAATACCTTTGGCATAATTAAACCTGAAACCTCCTTTGTAACTGAGTATTGTTTCAATGTGTAATTCTTCCTAAAATTTTCCTTATATGAAATACCAAAACGTTCCTTGGTTTGAAGATAATCTTTGATGTATACTGGTATTAACCACGATCGTTCAGTTGATACCAAGATATCATAGGAGAAACTTAATAGAGACATTCGATATTCTCGTATAACTAAATAATTGTGGAGTCATAAATTGTCGTTATATATTGATTCGATCAAAGATAGTCCGATACACTTGGTGGAAGTACGATTTATGAATTGCCAATTCAGCAAATCGTATTTGATCTGTACACACCAAATACGTTTTATTTGCTTTTGTATCCATACTGTAGAAATTTTTTTGGAGAACTTTTGAATACGTATCTATAGTCTCTAGTTAATAATTCTGGCTTGTTGTGATCTGGAAAATCTCTTAAGATTATATATCATCCCAAATTTACTCATAACATATCGGTACAATTTAATTCGAACTCTTTAATTTTTTACTTACTCACCTTGTTCCCAGAATGGTTGTAAAAACCGCTTTGAATCAGCTTCTAGTAAAACTGTTTTTCCAAATCATACGTTCTTATTTTTGGAAAATACTATGTAATCAGTGTGCTCCTGTCGATAACAGAAATCATAAAGATACCTAAATCAGTTGATTGATAGAAGTCTCGATTATTTGAAATAATCCATTTATTGCAATAAGAACATAGAAATATTAAATAGTCTAGAAAAAACAGACGACATATTCGATTTCTTTCACTTTTCTCTCTCCTTTATTAGTTATTTGAGCACTGTTTGTCTTTTTTACATGTGATGATTATCACCCAGTATTGATTAATACAGGATTCTTAGATGTTCGCCATAGAGACAGACTTTATTATGTAGAGTATTGAGGAAGATGTTTTTCTTGTTTCGCTATATTAGCATAGTCTAGTAAATACTAATTACTTATCAACTTATATATAGGACGTTAGGACATTTCTATGTACTAATGGGAATCATTAGCTTCCCAATATTTCAAGTCTTAGGCTAATAAAAACTATAAGCCATAACTGCAGTGTTAATACGAAATTTGTATAGGAACTATTCTATCATGATTCTAATACAAATCTTGACGAACAACAAGTTATATTCAATTTGAAAATTATTTTAATAATATAATTTATAAATGTGGTTGTTGCATTTTGTTTTGTTGTTATGAATTGGACTTGCGAAATTCACAAGTTTCTTCAATCCATCTTCAAGCTTAATTATTCTTAATAATACTCCTTTTAAAATGAGATTTAGTTGATGCTATCTAAGAATAATGACTAATGTATCTCATAAGTAGAAATATACTTCTTTAGTTTGTGCGCGACCTTTGCTCCACTATTTATTTCTGGGACGTCCTTCATCCCGTCTCGTTATTGGCAAACCCGCCCATTCGCGTCGTCTGCGCACGCTTATTTTTGAGGCTTACTAACTCCTCTTTTAAAACAAAAAAGATTATTGTTAACACTTTGATGTTAAATTACTCTCGTTTTTTTATACCATTTTCATTTTATTGATGGAACATATGCTTAAATTTGAGCTCATTTTAAAGGAATTTTTTGCAGTAACTAATGGATAGAGTTTACATTCTAATTAGTTTAGTTGATTTATTATTATCATCTAAATGTAACATAAATTGGTTCTTTACTTTCAGTTAATTTGTGATGATTCGCTGTATTAATTTTGTATGGGATAGTAGCAACTAACGTGAGAGGAGTGTATTCCAATTGTTCCATAGTTAAATGTAAAAGAAAGTAAGATTGATGGATTAAATAACCACACTTTATTTACTGTCATTCAGTTGAGCAACATTCCCAGTTATCTCCTGTGACTTGTTGTTCGCTTTTCAAGGTAATCATGTTTTTCTTCTTGCACTATTGCTGAACTCTTCTGCCCAAAATATGTATGTCTTATTCAAGGGACCACTATTCGTTTGTTCGTTTCGATTCACTTCCCCATAAATCTTTATGCTTTTTATGTTAAAATCAAGGCACATTTATCAGCTGATTTTATTTGATCGTAGTATATTTTGGCGTACTTTTATTCCTTATTATTAAACCAATTCTGCGTGAATTCTGCTACACTCTCTATTAAAATTTGTATTTAACTATTATACCTTAATAATCATTTATTACTTTTTACCTATGTTTTTGTAACCTATTTCAATCTATAAAATACTATTCTACTTCCCAGTAGTTTCGCGAGCATTTATTTAAACAGTATTCAGTAATAGACGAAAATCAAGGTGAACATTGAATCTATGAGTAAGGCCTGTTTTAGCTTTTTAAATTAATCTCCTAGTTTCTTTTAAAGGTAGCTTATTTGAAATGCTTATATGTACATCATTTTATCATGTTATTTGACGATAAGCATTAGTGTAGTGCTTAGTCTGTTTTTAATTACGATGAGCTCCAACATACTAAATATGTGTAGATAATAATAAATCAGTTAGACATTAAAATAAGTATTAAAATATGAAATATAAACATTAGACTAAAAGTAGTCATATTCGACTGAGAATCTAACTGAATATTCAGTTGTCTATTATCTGTATTAGATTAAGATTCTCTCACCAATGGTTCTGAAGACATTTTTTTATTACGAATTAAAAATCAAAGTTTTCGCTAAAACCTCTAAGAAAAGCATTTGCGGTCTTTTTCTAATTAGCATAAACATTATTTAACTGCTTAATTAAGTAGTTTTTAAGTTGGTACTGGCTTTTAATTGCTATTAACAGCGGCGCATTTTGTAAAGTTTAAACTCTATAATATAGTCTCGCTGGATGATATTTCAACGCCTTTTATACATCCTTACAGAGCCCTCCATGGGCTGGGAGTCGTACGTCCTGCCTGTTATGGGTAGCATTCTTGTCTCGACTCTCTCCTTTGTTCTTGGTTCTCTCGGCTACTCATACATTTGGATTGGTCTCATCATAAGCCTCAATATCGGCAAGAGCTATCTATGGAAAAAGCGCGAACGGAGGTGGTCATGTGTTTTTGTTTCTATTCCATAATTTCTAATCGAGTTAAGAGCGATATTTAGTATACGCAATTGCAAATAAAAGTGGGAATATAAGGTTGAATACTTCTTTAATTTACAGTGTTGACTACAAATAACGGATATTTTTTTTGAACGATATCATAGAATAGCCATATTCACCTTAGTCAAGCCTTTATTTGTTGAAACTGGCAGTCACGTTGATCAATAATTTTTAGATGTTGCAAGTGCAGTAAAACAAAACTTATGTGAACAGGGCAAAAAAACATTTGTTTCGGAATTCCTCAGACTACATAGTTAACTATAAGCTGTAATTCGCTAATAATAATGCATTACATTTTAGAACTATAGGATATTATTGGTAATAACCTCGTAAGTCAGCCAAATTGCGGCAGAAATTATCGGTTATGGAATGCCTTTAAATCCAAGACATATAGGAGAGACTTCTAATGGACGTAATAAAGTGGAAAAAAGGCTCAAAAGAAAAGGGAATTTCTCGACGATACTATTATGAAAATGGCATCAACACCATTATTCGCAATGTGCGCAAGTAACAGCTTAGTTCACATGACAACATCCATGAAGTCGTTTTTGCGAATTATTATGGTGTTTTAATTTTCAGTAATAACATACGAAAAGAGAATTGGTTTATCCGATTACTACACAAATAGTGGAAGCAATGTGCAGACTCTAGCCAATTATGTTGCTCATTTTGTATCTAAGAGTAGGCGATATTTAGTTCTGAACTGTACTTCAAGAATGGCAATTTTAATAAATGCTCAAAATATTGATTTCTTTAACATTAATACTTTCATATCAATCTTAATGAGAACTGCTAAGGAATTCATATCAGCCATGCTTATGTCGATAAGCACTTTAGAAATATATGTTAGAAATTGTGAAGAGTAAGGGAAAACCGGAAATCGTCTCTTTACTCTAATCATGGGTATTTAGTCATATAGATCATAGTTTAAAGGGGAAGGATGAAGAAAGGTAAGAAATTTGGTGGTAGAAACATTATAATTTAAAATGATTGATTTCACTTTATTAAACACTTATATATTCAGAGTTCTTTCCTTGAGAGCTACAGCAACTAAGGAACGTGAGGTGGTGCTGGCACAGCTCCAAGACTTACCTGCTTGGGTACAGTTCCCTGACACTGAAAGGGTGGAGTGGCTGAACAAGGTATACTCTTTTTTATATTTTCTAGTATTACTATAATATCATCTTATATCACTATTGATTACTGTTGTTATTTATTCTATTTTCAAGTATACATGGCTTTTTATAGGTAATTCTACAGCTGTGGCCTTACATAGGTGAATATGCCCAGGTGTTTACAAATGATTTTATCATCCCACAAGTCAAAGTAGGTTTCTGTGCTTTGTTACAGGTGTTCTTTGTTGTTATATTTATAGTTTATTTAAATTATACCAAATTTATATTAAGGCACAAATGCCCGGAATGTTTAAGAATTTCAAATTTACGAAGATGGATATGGGTGATATTCCTTGTCGTGTAGGCGGTATTAAGGTTAGTAACAATATATCTTCTTTGTAACTCTATGTTTATTTTCTATACAAAAACATCTAGGTATATACAACTAACGTTGGACGTGATCGTATTATCGTTGACATGGATGTAGCATATGCTGGAGATGCAGATTTTACCGTATCGTGTTGTGGGTTCACCGGAGGGATGAATAATCTACAGGTTACTAAGGAGATCCTTGACGTTGTGTATGAATTAGCTACGAAGTGCTGAATATGTTTGTTTCATATTTTTTCAGATTATGAAATGCATTTTGAATAAAAAACTTATAACAATGACCAAATTTTGATTTCAGTTTTCCGGCAAATTGCGCGCAGTGTTAAAGCCGCTTCTGCCGTATCCTCCTATGGTTGGAGGGATTTCTGGATCATTCCTTGAGATGCCAGTTAGTAATTATTTTCATCTTGTAGTAATCGTACTTAATACTATATGGTTGTCTTGTGTTACCACTCTAGCTTTCCTTCTTTTCTAAACAAATTCTTTAACAAAATTAATCCTAATTACTATTATAGACTACCTTACTATGTTTTTTGTAGAAAATTGACTTCAATTTAACGGGAATGGGCGAGATGGTTGAATTTCCTGGACTTATGAATGCCATGCGCACCGTCGTTAACAGCCAAGTAAAGCATTGTTTTCATTTATCTCATTCATATTTCTATTTTTCTAATCGCATAAATTTACTTGACTACAAATTTTCTTTTAGGTTGCTGCTCTTTGTGTTCTTCCAAACGAAATAGTAGTCCCACTGGCACCTAATGTCGACGTCACGAAATTATTTTTCCCAGAACCTGATGTGTGCAGTCATTTACACTTCTTATCTACTTTTAACTACTTCATTTTGGCATTTTTGGTGAATTTCTTGTTTATGACTATTTTATGGAGTAATTCTTAGGGTGTGATTCGACTAAAAGTTATCGAAGCCAAGAATCTCGAAAACCGTGATATCTCGTTCATTAGGAAAGGCAAGAGTGATCCCTACTGCGAAATTCAAGGTGAGGATGAATTCGATACTAAGAACGTAAAGCAAACAACTATGTGGGGGAAAGAGTATTTGAGGGTGCTTAGATATATTTATTTAATTCATGAACTGTGTTACCGGTCATTAGGCTTAGATCGTCTTTTTGGAATCTGTCAACTCACATAAAGAGTTCATAAAATTGCTGAGTATTTAACTGAACTTTTTATTGAACAAATGCAATAATCCTAGTTTAAACAAGGAAATAACCCGATACTATTAGTTAACATACTTCGCCGTTCACTGTAAAAAGTTAATACTTGGGTTTAAATCATGGAATAACTCATACACCGAATGTCATTATCAAAACGCAAAAACCTTAAGTAGTACGGTAAGAGTGTATTCTAGCCTTCGAGTCTTTTAGTAATTAAAATGCTTCTCCATGCATTCGAGCTCATTATCACCTAGTTGACCACTTTATTGGAGACATTAATATTGTAGTGAAGTCATAGCTACTGGCTGATATCAGTGACTATTGTTGGAAAAAAAATTTCTGTATTATTTTGTTTTCAATTAGTTTTACTTGCTATATTAAAATATTTTCTTCATAAGAAATCCATGAATATTGAAACGACGTACAACATCATACTGCTAATATTATCGGGACTAAAAATGATGAAAATCGTTACAAATCTTTCTAAAATTCTTAATTGTAAGAATTGGAAATCTATTATGATATCTTGCAAATTTAATGCTTCTTGATTGGTTAGTATTAGACGATTAAGGAAAAGTATTGTCATGCAGGAGAAGAATATACTGTGATGATGCTCAGAGTTTGACAGTAAGAGGAAACTCTCATCTGAACCTACGCAACTGGGCTTGCCTTCACAAATGACTACTATAATCAACCTGTCACATTTCTGCCATAAAATCACCCGATTTATGAGATTATTTCTGATTTTCATAAATCACATGTTAAAAATCGATGAGGGGTGAAAATGTTATATAACTTTCTATGGGAATATACCACACAATCTAGTTTCTTTGTTTCTAGTTGGATCTCAGTTTCTAAAAACACGAACGATTGATAACGATTTGAATCCTGTGTGGAATGAATATTTCGAAGCTGTTGTTGACCAGGTATACTTTGGTTGTTTTTCTATATTTGGTTTCCCTTCATCACATATTATTGTTTTCAATGATTTTAACTGAATTATGCATTAAGATATTGGTAATCAGAGATTTTCCATAATATATTTTTAGGCTGACGGACAGAAATTACGCATCGAGCTATTTGATGAGGACCAAGGTCAAGACGAGGAGTTGGGTAGACTAAATATTGATCTGAAGAGCATTCAAACAAGGAGTACAATAGATAAAGTAGGTATAGTCGTGGGAAAATAATGATATTATGTAATTACTTAAGTATAATAGTTTCTGAGAGATAATGTTAAGCGAACTGTTCTTATATCCTATATTGGACTAAAAGTTTTTTATTTTTAGTGGTTTCCTTTGGAAGGATGCAAACACGGTGATTTACATCTTAAGGCGACATGGATGAATTTAAGTAGTGAATTACGGCATTTGGAAAAGCAGCAATGGGAGACTGAATGGCTTCAGGCCGATAAGCCCATTCACCCAGCACTCCTCATGGTTTTTCTGGACTCCATTTCAGACTTGCCAGTCGGTTTACTCGATTTATTTTCGTTTAGGAATAAATCGCTTTTAACCTATCTAGAATTTTTAATTTTCCAGTATCCAAAATCTAAGCTTGAACCATCTCCATTTGTAGAAGTCACACTAGGTAAGGAAACCCAGCGCACACCAGTTAAGGTTCGTAGCCATTACTTTAGTATTAATATTTTTGAAAACAGCACAATCTATTTCAAATATATATACTTTCATTATAGATAAAGACTGTTAATCCACTCTATCAAACAAAATTCATGTTTTTTGTTCGTAATCCTGATGGGCAAGATCTCAAGTTTGAGGTGTGACTTTATCAATGTATGAGTAAAATGGTAATACAAAAGCAGTTGAGATGGCGAAAATCGTCGCGAAATGATCATGACAGGAAGATTTTGTGTCACAGGCGATTGATGATGGTACACGACGACCCCTTGGCTCACTTACTATTCCTCTCAATCAGTTGATGAAGGAGCCGAAGTTGGAATTCTACCAACAAACGTTTATGTTATCCTTCGGTGTACATCAAAGTCCGATTGTAATCACTGTCAGATTAAGGGTTTGTTTCTGGCTCGTCACTGTTATTTCAGTAGTTCATGGCTGCTATAGTGTTGCTGAATGCTAAACTGCAGCCAATTATTTCTTTTGGGCATATTGCAAATCGTGGGATTTTATTCCTAATAAAGCAATTTTTTTTTCGCTGCTGTTAAAATCCAGATGTTTATTGCACTATGATTACGTCTTTTGATGGCATTTTTCCTACTACCTCGGTTTCACTTTCTTCTCTGGTTCTCAGCTAACCGCGTATTATTTCTAGGGCTTCATGCCAGCGGCTGCGAATCCAGAAAAGAAAGCGGAATTCGAGGAATGAAACCCAATCGTCCACAGACTCAATACCCAGAATGATAGCTTTTTTTGGTACGGCGATAAACAGTGTAGGAGGTGTTATGAAAATGAAAGAACTAAGATTGTAATGGGAAAAACAAGTAGCAAACTCTTCCTTTTTTTTAAGTACTTAGTAAATTACATCCATGTAACATTTTATATATCTAGGATTTATGATTTCATTAGGCTAATATGATAGGTGATAGTTAACAGAAGAATGGGTACGCCGATTTTAGGCACTAGTATTTGGAAAAAAGCAGAAAGACGATGAACGAATTGACCATGATACACTTCGGCAGTATGCGAATGGTTAGTGACATTAGAGTAATAATATTTCTATCATTGTTACAAAATAATTTATCCTTAATAAAAAGTATTATCTATTTGTTTTAATCATTTTAGCTAGTCATATTGAACGTGCATCTCATGTATTAACAAAAAATGGTGATGTAAAAGTGGTGGAATCAATAAAGGCTGTTAGTCCTATTTCGACTAGAATGAATCTTGAGAACAAAAGCAGTACAGATCAAATATCAGTAAGAATACTTGTTCATACAGTTCATATACTGATTTATTACTTCACTTGGTCCAAGTTAAGAAATATATCATAGCACCTAGTTTTAGATGCTAAGGTCGGATTCAGTGAACTCACTAAATACTAATTCCGGCCGTTCAAGTCGGTTAGGTAAAATATTTCAGAACAAACATGATCTCCGAAATAGGTTAGTTGTATCTTCTTCATTCACTATTGAAATGGCTATTTCCAACATTTTATCCGCGATCAGCCTTTCATTATACTATTTTTGGTTTCAGAGCAAATCAATCTCGAGGTGAGATGGAAATGGCTATTCGTTACATTGAACTTTCACAGAAACTTAAAGTACTTGTACTCAAGGCGCACGATTTACTACCATATGACAGGACTGGCAAATGCAATCCTTACATCACGGTAAAGTTAAAAAATTATAAGTAGCCTATCGTTTAATAGCTATAATGTAAAAAATTCTTTTATTAAGGTGAAACTTCTGACTACCGAAAACAATAAAGAGGTGATGAAGCGAAAAACTGGAATCGTTAGGGGTTCTGTTAACCCAGTTTTTGATAATCAGTAAGTGTTCTACCAAAATTAGTACTTTTCTATAAGCCATCCAATAGTCTAAAGAATCTAGTGGTTTAACATTATTTCAGTTTCGATTTTGATATTAACTACTCTGATTTAAACAACTACAAGCTACAATTAGCTGTTAAGGATGATATCAATTATGGAGCATTTTCGCCAAAGCCAGTTCTAGGATTTGTATGTTTCTTTTTTTGTTGCTAAAAGTGAAAGAAATACACATTTAAAAAATGAATTAGAAGAGTTATTAAAGAAAGAAGTGGATGAATGATGAAGGTAACGTAATATATGTAACAGATAGAGATTCGTCTTGATTCTCTACACGATCGTGAGCTCCCCCTACAATGGATCCCCTTGGAAGCCCAGAGAAAATAGATTTTCGCATGTTACACTAGTTTGTTAAATGATTTAAAATATATAGACTGCTCTCCTGTAGTACTATTGGTTAATGGTGCCTTTTTACTTAAACATGCTACCTAACGCACAATGGCTTATATGAAATAGGTTTTTAAACATTGTATTTCCTATTCATCTTAATCTCTCTTCGCTTTGAATACAATTCGGTGATATAAGAATAGTTTTTTCTGTAAAATAAACTGGAAATAATAAAGCGAAACTATTATATGATTAAGATATCAGCTTTCTGAACAATAAAATTTATTCAACAAAATAAAATGATATTTAGCGATTAAACTAAGAAAAAATTCGTTTTTCTCCGTATGATTTGATTTCTAAAAGAGCATGTAAATAAATTTTGTAGATTGAGGTAGAAAATATCTCGAAATAAAAAAAGATACCTGGTTATAAATCATAATCACTAATACAATAAATAGAAGAATATATTTCCTATAGCTACCTGCAGGCTAAGCTATACAGCCAATTTAAAACAAATGATAGGGTAATTAAGTGTTGATCACTATAATTTGTAGTAGTGATCGAACTTCCATTTCTGACTTTCTTTAAAAGTCTGACAATTTGAAAAAGTGACATCACCGCCTGAATTTATGTTGCTCACGTCAAGACACAATCCACTACGCGAATGACGGAGGAATCCTCCCTGATGAACGAATTTATCAACTACTTTGTAGAACTAATTGTCGCATCCTCACAAGATTTCAAATACCTCTTCATGATTGAATTTTATCCTATTATCCTCATTGCAGTTTTGTAGTAAGGCATTGAATACACCCGTTCGTATCTGTTCTCCCACTTCCACACAAGTCGTTTCCCTCCGCAACTCAAATTCGTGGGAAAGGGAGAACATCTTAATGATGAAAAATTCGTAGGTAGATACTAGTAAGCATACTAACCAATTACCTCTAGAATGTTCTTTTAAGAACAAACAATGGAATTTCATACTATATTCAGGGTGCGCCAAAAGTTCTGATACGGATGTGAAGTCGCATAATTTCATCATAAAAACAGCTTTCAACATGGAAGTCTAACCAGAGATATATAAGATATGAAACAAGAACCTATCTCATTAGATGTTCAAAATCTCTCATTTTTGCGGGTACGCAAGCTTGGAGACGCCTCTCTAAGTTACCCACGATGGACTGCAACTCATCTTGGCTAGTTTCATCTCAAAATTTGACTAAAACCACCTTAAGAATGTCCAAATTACTGTAGAATGTTCCACTCAGCTTATTTTCCAAGATTGACCATATTTTGAAATCCATCAGATTCAGATCAGGTGAACTTTATGGCCAAATGTTTTTGTCCCAAACATTTGGAAACTGCTGCCAGCAGAGCTCAGTAGTTGTTTTGGCTCCATCAGTTGTGTTGAAATGTCCATTTTGTGGTCTGAAATGTTTTGAAGCCCAGCGAACTACTACCCTCAATAGAATCTCGTTTTGTTAGTATTTAGCATTAATTTTGATATTTTCTTCGACAAACGCCAACGGAGTTTTACCTGATGCCGTTATACCGGCCCAAACCATGGCAGATGATGGAAAATGACTTCTACTATTTACGGATGCTTTCTCAGATGTCTGATGGCCACCTGGAAGATGTTGCCTGCTGTTCTGACTATTGCATGTCGAGTTGGCAGTGAAAATTTTCTCATCAGTGAAGAGCACGTTTGAGGCGTGACCCTACCGAACGATGGTTAGGAGTTTCCTTGCTTTGTGATGAATTGACCTTCATGTTTCCCGTCAACATATGGGCTCGACGGATCTCATATGGCTAGAACTCCAGTTCATGTTTGAAGATTCTCCCCATTGAAGTTAAACTAATGTTGAGGTCAATATCTTCCTGATGATTGTGAGTAGAGCTTTGGACACTATATAACAGTTAAAAGACGGAAGAATTGAATGGAATTGAAGCATGTTCCCAGGAGATCTTAAGCAACACATTAACATAACGAACTGCTAAGTCATATATGCTAATTTAACTGTACTCGCATTTTGTATCAGCACTTTTGGCACATCCTGTATGTAACTAGTAATTTTATAGATTTTGCATGTTACCATATGAAATTTCAGGCAATCATTTTTTGTAAAAAAAATCTTCTGGAAATGTTAAGTATGAACTAAACCTTGAATTTTCGTCGAATATTCTGAGTTATTCAATCATACGATCCAAAATATTACGCTATATAAACGTTCAAATAGTAATTTGCCTACTTGTGATGAACTGCCACCATCTTGACACTGGAATACACCAAGTATAACTGTTCCCTGTAATTTATGAGAATAAGTAAATTGTCTCAAAAAATATTTATATTAGGAGTTTAAACAAATAAGATTGTAGGGAAAGAAAGTGAAAGATTGAAAAATAAATCTTCTCTTATAAACTTTATTCTCCAATCTTTGAAGTGTATCTAGACAAAGTCCTCTTTCAGTTCGAACGTGACCATAGGCAAAGACGTTTTCATCTGGTACAAATTTTTGTGGAATAATGTTCTTGAGGTACCAGTTAAATGACTTGCAACGCAATTGTTTTCGTAATAATTTTCGAGCTGATAGATCACCCGCGTTCACGTCCTAAAAGTATCAGCTGTATTCATATCACTTGCTACATTTTAAATTAATTTAGAATTAAAATCAAAAGGAAATAATTAATCCTTAGTAACTCTACAATTTCGATCTTGATTTTCTTACCTTTAATCCCATTCTATGGATATAAAAAAAACGACTATAGTCATCCATCCATACATCTGCCAAACGCTTCGAATTTATGCCATGTACATCATTGTTTCCATTACGGCATAAAAAAGTATTACAGGATTTCAAAAATAAAATTTAAATCTTCACGGTTAAGCATATATACTTTATAACATTTCTGAAAGTTCGAAAAACTACCTACCTGTCATATTATATGGATGCCCTGCTCTAAAAATATGACCAACGTGAGAGCATGGAATGTATTCAATAGAACCTCCACACATCCACACCTCAAAATACAATTAATAAATATTAATTGAATAGAACTTTTATGAGATTTTGGCATGTTATTAGCACTATAATTATTTTACAATTTAACAGTTTTGAATACCCGGAATGATATTTCAAGGTTCTCTCCTCCCCAGATATCCATCTCAGAGTCATATCCACCTATAGAAAAAAAGTACATCCGGTTAACTGCAAAAAGACCGCCAGCCATAGTTGGAGACCTTAAACAATATCTATTTATTAGGTTTGGCCTTCTGGGACTCCCAATTCCCCGAATTTTTCAATCCTTAACGTTAATGATTTTCGTTTTCCAAATTTCAATTAATAGTATTTCTTGTTTATTTTAATCGGATACTTATTATTATTCATGTTAAGCCATTAGTTCCGGATCCGATGGAATCAAAAATTTCAAAATATTTCGACAAATCAAGGTGACTTACATTTACTGAAAAACTTATTGACTGTGCCAGCAAATATTTAAGTATATTTTGTTCATCAACTAAAGAAATATGGCCTAATTTAATGAGCAAGCATATAAATCAGTATGGTGAAGTTATACGTCCTAAAATGGAAACTGATTTTTCCCATGAAAATACAGAAAATCAAGAACCAAGGTTCGCACCAATTTTCAATTCTCAAAAAAAACTTTGTTCTCAAAAAAGAATTAACTCAATAAAGTAGTATTCAAATTTATTTACAACTATCTGCCATTCCAAATAGTCAAATCTTTATCTTTTAAAAACCTTTTACGAACTGAACTACGCAACTATTATCCTCCAAGTCGCAGAAGTGTTGCAGATGAATTACTTAACCTCAAATCCAGTGTGATTAAACAGAAAAACTAAGGGGTTTTTTTGAAAGAAAATTTTCCATCGCTGCTCCGAATTCTACAGGATGTGCCAAAAGTGCTGATACAAAATGCGAGTACAGTTAAATTAGCATATATGACTTAGCAGTTCGTTATGTTAATGTGTTGCTTAAGATCTCCTGGGAACATGCTTCAATTCCATTCAATTCTTCCGTCTTTTAACTGTTATATAGTGTCCAAAGCTCTACTCACAATCATCAGGAAGATATTGACCTCAACATTAGTTTAACTTCAATGGGGAGAATCTTCAAACATGAACTGGAGTTCTAGCCATATGAGATCCGTCGAGCCCATATGTTGACGGGAAACATGAAGGTCAATTCATCACAAAGCAAGGAAACTCCTAACCATCGTTCGGTAGGGTCACGCCTCAAACGTGCTCTTCACTGATGAGAAAATTTTCACTGCCAACTCGACATGCAATAGTCAGAACAGCAGGCAACATCTTCCAGGTGGCCATCAGACATCTGAGAAAGCATCCGTAAATAGTAGAAGTCATTTTCCATCATCTGCCATGGTTTGGGCCGGTATAACGGCATCAGGTAAAACTCCGTTGGCGTTTGTCGAAGAAAATATCAAAATTAATGCTAAATACTAACAAAACGAGATTCTATTGAGGGTAGTAGTTCGCTGGGCTTCAAAACATTTCAGACCACAAAATGGACATTTCAACACAACTGATGGAGCCAAAACAACTACTGAGCTCTGCTGGCAGCAGTTTCCAAATGTTTGGGACAAAAACATTTGGCCATAAAGTTCACCTGATCTGAATCTGATGGATTTCAAAATATGGTCAATCTTGGAAAATAAGCTGAGTGGAACATTCTACAGTAATTTGGACATTCTTAAGGTGGTTTTAGTCAAATTTTGAGATGAAACTAGCCAAGATGAGTTGCAGTCCATCGTGGGTAACTTAGAGAGGCGTCTCCAAGCTTGCGTACCCGCAAAAATGAGAGATTTTGAACATCTAATGAGATAGGTTCTTGTTTCATATCTTATATATCTCTGGTTAGACTTCCATGTTGAAAGCTGTTTTTATGATGAAATTATGCGACTTCACATCCGTATCAGAACTTTTGGCGCACCCTGTATAAGCTTCGTGTAAATCTCTCAAAACTTCATGCTAAACAGTGTCTGCTTGGGATTACTATAAATACCACTGAGACTAAGCGAGTACATCTTGTATACGTAGTTTGATCTCTTTTCCAAAAAAACTGCTGTTTTTAGGTTAATTCGTAAAAAATTGTCACATCGAAAGAAAAATCAAAGGGATTCTCAAATCGAATAGACGAAATATGAATAATCCGAAATTGAGGAGAAAAAAGATGAACAAGATGAAGAGGATTATGAATGGCTTCGAAGTGAAGAAGTGGAACAACTTTATAGTGAAGGTGTTGACGATAGCAGAGGAGATAAACTTCGATACAATTTTTGTATTTCAAATAACGTAATGTTATGCAGTGTCAATTGTTTTTTTATTAATATTCGTGCTTATGCACAAACAATTATTTTCTGGAAACAATTTTGTTAATAAACGGTTATAAATAAGACTTATGTTATGTACACACTAAATATTTTATTATAATTCCGTAAAATTTCCCGATACCCTGGAATTTCTTGTCTTCGACATTTTGAACTACTACGAAAACCCGGAAACGGAATTTTAGTCCCGAATGCCAATCTCACCATATATGTATATAGCATAAACTATATAAAATTAAAGTAGAATTTAGGAAAACTAAAAATTAAGAAAAATTATAACAGAAGCAAAATAATTTTTCCCACCGAATATAGTCGGTATCTGGGTTTTTCCTTCGTTCAATCTCACTTTTTGGGATCGGTTCCATATTGAAATGTAAAGACCACCAGAATGAACCGATCCCTATAATAACAAAATTATTATTTTCTACAACGATAGAACAATTATTCTTTCTACAGCTTAGCATATCTATATTAAATATTGCATTTGAAATAAACCAATTGTATTAGCAAATATCTGCACCATTGTGAGATCCTACAGAATAGGCTAAGTTATCTGGGGATATGAAATCGATTATAGGACAGACAACTGCCGTTCTCTCCTCATGAATTCTAGTTAATAAAGGCTCCAGCCTGCAAATAGTAGTAGCGAACATACAGGTTCAACAATAATTTATTAGTGTCAACTTTTAATTCCGTGGAATCATTTCTATTCTTAAAACACAAAATATCAATAGAAAAACTCATTATATCTGTTCTCTGGCTAGATTTATTGTTTCGCACAATATATTAAATTTCGAAAATAAGCCATTTAAAATTTACCATCCTTGATTGACCTCGCAGTGAGCATCGAGGAATATGAGGACCTCACCCGTGGCCTCGTTCGCTCCTTTTAACTTAGCACGGATAAGACCAAGACGATCTTTCGAACTAATAAGACGAACCAGAGAACCAAAGCGACGAATATGAGTCTTCAGACGCTCGCCAAGCTCAACTATATTAGGAGTTTGAGAATAATACATTCTCAGATGAGAAAGTGATATTGAAAGACATATACAACGATAAATCTCTTACCTCTGTCGCTGTTATCATCCACTAAAATAATCTCGTGTAATAAATGTAGTGGACTTCTATTTACAACCGAGTGAACTGTTCTAAGAAGAGCTAAAGCATCCCCTTGTAATTTAAATATAGCTTTAGTTGTAAAAGTAAATTGCATTAGTAAAATTTCATGTAGATCAAATGAAATCTATAAAACTAGCCTGAAAAGAACTCATTTGTAAATATTATTATTATGGATGCTTTTGGTAAATTATATATAGGATATTTTAGAGATTTGCACTGCTCCGATCGTGCATCAGGAAGGCTCCTATCGGGAGATATTTTATCACTGAAACGTGTTCCCTATTTTAGAATCTTTAAAGCAGCTAGAGAATTATGAATATCATTCGCACCTCGCCATGACATTCATAAAAAATACTTTCATTTGCTCCTCTGTCTTAGCCTTATCTTCATCATCCAATATAACTCCAACTCCATCTTCTCCGGGACCATAACGGGGAATCGAATAATCTGGAACCTGCAACAGATAGGATTGACAAGTTTGACAATTAATATATTACATACACAGGATGTCTACAACAAAAGGACCGGTTTTAAAAGTTATAACTTTCTTCAAACAACTAAAATTGTCGTTTAAAACCGTATCTAGAAGCTTGAATATCTGGTTTTTCGATCGTATTTACTTCATTAGCATAACTTATATGTATAAAGTGCAATTATCAATTTTGTGAAGACACCCATTTTCATGTTTTTGCCACATAGTTGGGCTCATTCACCTCGGATTTTCACTGTTTTAATAAATGAAAATGACTTTTTCTGTGGAAACCTTGGCTATTATTAAAAACTACAATGGTATTCATGGAATCGATGCTCATACCATTTGTCTTCTACAAAAACACCAGGATTAGTTCTGTTGTACTAGCTATCAAAAGTAAGAAAAAGAGTGGAATCCAGAAAGTTGCTGCCGCGAAAGGATGTGTGCAATTGCAATATCATAAAATTTGAATTTGGAACAATAAAATATTATGCAATTTTCTGCTAGAATATATAAAAACCACCGGTACCTTTTCTACGGAAAAAAAACCATTTTCACTTACTAGAGTAGTATAAATCAGAGATAAATGAGTCCAAATATGTGGCAAAAATACGAAAAAAAGGTGCTCTTACAAATTTGATGATTCTGCTTTTCATGTGTAAGTTATGCTAATGAAGTAAACACGATCGAAAAACCAGACATTCAAGCTTCTATATACGGTTTTAAACGACAATTTTAGTTGTTTGAAGAAAGTTATAACTTTTAAAACCGGTCCTTTTGGTTGTGGACACTCTGTATATACCGGATCAGCGCTTATGAGATAAAGATCAAACTTCGAAATTCCACTTTGCATACCATGCACGGCTTGTTATCACTATTTCTACATTTAAAGTAAATATTGATAGGGTAGCTAGATAGTAAATGCTTTCAAATATAAAAAATCTTTAACGTAATAATAAAGATTGGTTTAGGCTTACAATTGCTCAATATATACCGATAATGACGTGTACTTCATTAACATTTGAAAAAAGTGGGCAATCCAACTACCAATAACCAGTGTAAAAGATTTGCTACGAACTATGACGCTTAGACCACTATGGTATTAATGACGTTTTCAATCAGATTTCCTTCTATAAAACACCTTGTAGTAATAATTCCAATAAGCAAGCAAAGATATTCATATAGGACATAAACATACCTTATGGAAGGCTCTGTTTTTAGAATAGTATTCAGCTCCTTCTTTATTTATTATAATAAATATGTAACCTGCTATTGTCAATAGTACCAAGTTTTTTATACGTGAACGTTGACGACGAGTCAAATAACACAGTATCAACGTACGGAACTCCATAATGCATTATATAGCAAAGATTCTATAAAAATAACTCAATAATTAACCGAAAGATTAGAGAAACTACCCAAATAAATTTGAAGCATATATTATGGTTTATCACCTTATTTGGAGTAACAACATATTATCATAAAATATTATTGTGGAAATGTTTATTCAGTTAACAAGAATATATAGTCCACTAAGTCAAAAAAATACAAACTAGCGCTTCTTGTCTCCAAGATCATCAATTGTCTCTTCAGTTACCTGAATTATAAAAATACGCATATTTACAAAGTAAATTTCGATGGTTAAAAGATGTGCAAGCTTTATTAATATAATAATATTTATGTTATTAAGAGGTTATAAGAGACCCTTAAAAACTATCAAGTACATATTACTGGATAAAAGTTCAAAATTGACTACAGTATTTATGAAAATGTAACATACTTGGGGCCATTTTCCAGGTATAAAATCAAATAAGTCGTCTTTGACGTCTCCTTGGATGACAATCTCATCGTTACCGGTAACAGAGCTACCGCATGCAAACTTCTGCGCAAATAATTTGGAAGCCTGCTTCAAATCGATATCTTAAAAAATTAAGTCTAGTAATTTTAGCTAACTTATAATTATACTCTCATATTCTATACAGACCAAAGCTTGCTAGTCCTTTTATTACAGTCACACTCTTCTTCCCACGTGGTTCTCTCTGCAGTGTGACCCTTCCAGTCGTGTTTGACTTCTTTTTATCGCACTAAAAATATAATTATACCACTATTATTAAGTTGCAATGTATATCTACCACATATTAATCCTAACACTTTGCATACCTTAACACCACCTTTCCCACCCCTCTTTTGATGCTTCTTCTCTTCTCCTTCTAAATCCTCTCTAATTTGCAATCCTTCAAGAGCATCAGGAGCATTGATTTCAGCCCATAAACGACATTTCTCGGTAAAACCAGAGTATTCGCAATATTCTAGTGGCATAGAACATTCTAAATATTTCAAAGAGATTTATTTCCAAACCTACACGTCATAGCAATATAATAATCATTCATTAAATTAATGGTAGTAAGGATGCTTACCTCCACAATAATGAACTGTTAAAGGATAGGCTACTCCAAGTGTTGGACCAGGCGCTAGTGAAACTACTTCTACATCAGCTACTTCACTCATCCTAGGATCAAGTATTCCATAATAAAAGACTTTAAATTATTTTTACAGATATCCTATAAGATATTAAATACTTTGAATATTTAGTGAATTACGTAATATATCAATTTATTGGACTATGTATTTCACAAAAGCAATGCATAAAAATGAATGGTTACTACTAAGCGAATTAAAGAAATATTATCACAGCAGACTCAAGTGAAAAACGACCTAAAACAATAAATAATTACAACCGATGTTTTTTAAAATTTCAACAACATAACCACGGAATATAATTAAGACTAGATTTAATTAAATAAAATACGTATAAAAATACATACGGTTAATCAATAATTCATAGAGAATTAATACAAATTAAAGATAAAATAAAACATTTTACATTTTTGCAGCGTTTGGATTAACAAATGTCCACTTTTGATGCATACTGCTATTATTACAAATCTCCAAGATAATGTCATCACCGTCCCGCAAACCAGCTGTAGACAGGCAGAGACCCGTTTTAGTATTTTTCATCATCGAATGCTTCAAAATAATATTCTTTCTAATAAATCATTAGAGCACAAATAGTTACGTAGATAAAAGTTATTTTAAAAATTACTTGCACAAACACCAAACCTCGTAACTCCATTTCTCGCTATGTTCATCACACTTTACCATCTGTACATTTCCTTTTTCGCCAAAGAACAGAGAAACGACTGAATGCGCACAATTAGTTTCACGGCGAAGGTGGCCCACACGTGAAAGAGATATCATCTGCATGAAACTAACAATCTTAATAAACTAATATGTAAACAGTATTATTTTATTTATTACCTTAATTGACGTGAACAGTATAAGATATTACGAAACAATATATGATAACCTGCGGAGAACTGCCTTTGCCTTGACAAGGAAATACTCCAAGATTATGTACTGATTTTTCATCTCTTTGCAATGTATCAATGCACATATGGTAGCCGTTTACAACAGTGTATAACTGCAAAGTAGGTGGGCTACATGACATAAATACAAATAGAGTGCATTGTAAAACTAAGTCTATACGAATTTAATTATAACGTAAATATGGAACACTCACTGCACCAAAGGCTATAACGTCTTCATCCATTACGAATTTACCAGGAATAATATTGTCTAAATACCAGCGAAATGATTTACATCCAAGACTACTACGTAAGGCTTTTCTCTCAGAAAGATCACCAACGTCTTTATCCTGATAATACATCATACACTAAATAACAAATTACAACAGTTACTAATCTTCCTACTATATATAATAACCATATAAACACCATACCAGTAGATCAGAACGATGCATGTAGTAAAGTCTCTTGTATTCATCCATCCACACTTCGGCTAATCGTTTTGAATTTGTGCCATGAACATCTTTATTTCCATTACTTCCTATATATATTGTGATATTAGAAAAAATGAAAGCCACAAAGTATATAAATTTTTACTAACCAGTCATATTATATGGATGTCCTGACCTAAATATGTGGCCAACATGTGAGCATGGAATAAATTCAATTGATCCACCACACATCCAAACCTATAAATAAAAAGTTCGACTTAATGAACTTGGTATTTTAGCTATAAAATAATGCATAAACATACTCTGAACGATATTTCAAGATTCTCTCCTCCCCAGATATCCATCATTGAATCATAACTTCCTACTTCAAAGAAATAGTCTCGATTAGCTGCGAGCAACCCACCAGCCATTGTCGGCGACCTAGATATATGAATTACTATAATTAAATCAGAACAAGAAACCATATTTATGCACCTGATATACTCTGTAACACTCTTCCTCCTACTTTTTTCCACTTCTGACATTGGTTCCCAGGTGAAATGAAGAGCCCAAGAGAAACCTAGATTAACAATATGAAATTTTATTAATGCCAGGTTAACTGAAGAAAGATTTACCTCCCACAGATGTCGCATATGGATCTCCATGGTAAGACATAGATTCGGCCGCGATGTGATCAATTATAGGACAAATAATTGCAGTTCGTTTCTCGTGAATACGTTGTACTAGAGGCTCTAGCCTATAAAGATATGTCATTCATAAAAAAACACCAGTCTAAACATAAGACATTAAAGATACTTAGCCGCTAAACTTCTGTGACCGTGACCAACTCACCATCCTTCATTAGCTTCACAGTGCGAGTCAAGGAACACAATTACTTCTCCTGCTGCTTCCTTAGCACCGACAATTTTAGCTCTAATTAATCCTTGCCTCTCAGTCTTCCTCACCAATCGTACTAGCCCATCAAAACGTTTTATATGGTCTTCCAATTTGCTCTTAAGCTCTTCTATAATTATTGCATAAAACAAAAAAATAAATCATAAGCATTTCTTACTTGTAAATATAAAAATTAACCAATATATACCATTTACCACTGATACATAAAGATTATATGAAAACAATGATAATGTCTAAAAATTTTATGTAAAAAACTACCACCCACCTCTTTGACTATTATCATCCACTAGAATGACTTCTTTAAGAAGTTCAGGAGGACTGCGATTGACGACAGAATGAACTGTTCTTAGAAGTGGAGACCACGCTTCATCAGTAAAAATTATCACCACGGAAGCCTAAAATAGTGACTGCTTTTAGCTATGATTTCAGAAATTTAACCATTAGAAAATCTAGTACCAAGATTTAATGATGTATTATATTTACAATTAAATATCTTTAAAAAAAACTAACCTTTGGAAGCTTTTTCAAATCATATATAATATCCTTACACTCAGCACGTCGAGCATCGGGGAGACTACGATCAAGTGAGATCATGTCACTGAACTAATTGAGCAGAAATAATATATGATTGATAATATTATAAGATATTATTTATGCTTTAAGAAAATGTCTTTTTGACAAGTATCATGTAATCTATTAACCCAATGAAGCCGTAAATAGGATATCAGTCCCCATTCTAGCCTAAACTAATCCTCAACAAGCAATTGCGATCTCGCAAAACGAGCTGCCTGCGTTGTAACATCAGTTGCGTAATCACTGTGTGAAGAATCACATTCCGATAGAATGTTCACCAGTTTTTAAAAAACCACTATTATAATAGAGATCTCTTCACCAAAACACCAAACTTTTCTCCTATAACCAATATTTACAACTATAGAGACAGCTCACCTAGCCTTAACATTCATGAACCAATCTTTCATGTCTTTATCAACCTGTTCCTTCTCTGCACCTTGGAAATATACACCTTGTCCATTCTCCCCTGGACCATCTCGCGGTATACTGTATAATGTACGTACATAACGATTTCCACGTTTGAGCCCTTGCTTGATTAGGGTTTGATGTAAAGTACCTTAATATATAGTTATACTAGCTAAGACAAAGTGAAATTCTGGTGCAGAAGAAAATGAAAGAAATAGAATTATGACACACCACCAATGAGCTGATTTGACAAGAATCTATAGTAATATATAATAGCACCACAGCACAAAATCAACAGAATAACTTTCAACACATTTTCTTTTCTTCGAGGAATGAATAGGTGGGCTAGACCCATAATAAATAAAACCTGAATAATTAAATACGTTTAATAACATGAGCCATACCAATCTTGGCGAACGACTGATTATACAGTAACATTTATGCTCAGATTTATGAACAAGATTATGCTTTTACATATGAGACGTCCCGTTTTAACATATAATAGTCTAACATAATCACCCTAAATGGGTAAAATCTGGTAATTAAAGATATATATTGATAAAACAAAAAAATAGGCCACTGCCTTGAATTAAAGTTTTATTAGTTATATCAGTCACAATGGCAATATAAATTTACATAACAAAAACTATCATTGATAGTAATCATTGCAGACATATAACTTTAAAAACGTGTGACCAGGTTGCTTGGCATCTAGCCTCGACGAAAAAAGGAAACTAAACCTAGCATAGATACGCAGGTGGAGCAAGACGCTATCCGAAAAACTACCAATAAATGAATGAAGTACACTTGAACTGAGAACTACCGATCCCACGAACAATTCTCGAAGGAGGCCACGATCACCATCAAAAGGGCTGCTGAGATTCCAAATAAAACAAATATTCAAATAGTGATCGTAACTGCAAACGGGCGAACCCCACCGGAGAGATAAGCATTCTAGCGAAGCAAGGTCGATTCTCCCAAGTGGGAAAACCCACCTTGCTCAGTCATAACAGCGATGAATACGACTGAACTTAACCTAACAATACATGTTCATAGTCCACAGGCAAAGATCACTATTAGCTACCAACAAAGTCAGAGAACTACATGGATATTCGCCCTTACATCCTATATCGCTTGTCGACGGGAGCGAATTCCATAGTAATACTTATATGTGATAACGGATCAAGTGAAGAATCTAATCCTTCTTCTTTTTATCCTTGTCCGAGAACACTTCAACTGAAAATTTCCTGACAATGATTATGATTTTCTAAATTGAAAGAACTCAAACGCACTAATATTGAAACTGGCAATAAGCCAGAAAACTGGCATTACAATCAATAGAAAAGCGCGATGAGAAACAGATATTACTAAAGGAACTACGACACGCAACATGCACACACAATACCTGAACAATCTTCTGATAGAACCAAAAAAACATGGTTTTAAGTATATGTGGATGATATTCGACATCTCACACATATTTATGTAGCTGGAGCACATAGGGAAACATAAAGGTATAGTAAAAATAGAATAAAACAATTCAATAAATTATTATGTAGATAAACAATCATACATAGGACCTGTGAGTCCACTCACACTGTAAGTACTAACCGAAGTGGAAGTTTGATGAATTGAATGAATTACACTGATATTTATATCTAAAAGAATAAAATACTACATAATTTTGGCAAATTTCCGACAAGATTTGATAGGTGTAATCGAAAAGAATGACAAGCGAACACTAATTTTAGCTACCATCTAATCGATCACACCCATTATGTATTAAAATTTTGAGTATAGAAGTCAAAAAACAGGTGAGTGATAATTTAGGAAACGCCCTCAAAGACGTACCCATTCCATAAACAATGCACTAAACGTATTGGACGATTAAATAGGAAAACGGAGACAGTAGGGAAATACGAAACACACTTGAGAAGGCGGTTCGACCCTAGACAAACGGGAACATAACATGAGCAAGACAAAGGGATAATAGCTTATTTGAGGACAGATACTGTTTTCGAATATTGTATTCAGTGAAAACAGTTTCCGATTGCAATATTAAGTGTGACACTCCATTTGGTTAGTACACTCGGTTACAGCTCAGTATGAACGGTAGAAGTTAAGACAGGGCCAACAAGCGCCCGCTCTATAGCACCAGCATAGGGACCGAGTATCCAGCCGAAGTAGGCACACCATAAGGCGCTTAGAGTCACCATCGATAAAACACTTCGAATTTTTGCCGCATTATTCGGCGGCTTACCATCAATATAATTGCGAGCAATAAACTTGAGAATTTCGTCAAGAAGCAAAACAGGCAGCGAGATCTTGAGAACAGCTACCCATTCGGCCCAGCAGAGGGGAGTGATCTGAAGTTCGTATTTAATAAATGTACACATATTTGGTTTAAAAACATTGTTTGATTACAGATATATAAAACTCACTTGGAAGATGGTAGCCATAATATCAACATAGAGGATGACGAAGTGAAGAGACATTGATAAAGCAATTGCTGCCATAAGCCATACATTCGTCCATGGAGGCATTACTAATAGAGATTGGTTTTCAGACAGCCTAAAGAAATAATATGGTAATATAATTTAAATAAACCATTGATACAAAATAGAAGAGACTGACGAATTAATAGCGTTGAGCATTTCTATCGTAACGAGCACAGATAGTGCCATAGCATTCGGATGATTATCTTCAAAGACAGCACAATCGAGATCTACGAAATTTTCCGGTTCAATCTGAAAAGAAGGATTTCCAATGGATATGAACATAACAGCAACATATGTACACCTCGTAAATAGAAAGGTCGTAAAGAAAAAAAAACCTCGCAACGCATCCAGTGAGTTAGTTGATAGTATGTGATCTGTGGCCCATCCTCGTATAGTAGGAACCACCACATTGATGCTCCAACAGTTGCAACTCCAACATAAGCTATAAAAGACAAAATAAATTTAGCTATGGATAAAAAATTTTTTTACACCTTGTAAACTTACTTCCAACAGCGAGATATCTGAAGAACAACCATTTAGATATAAGTCCTTCATTGGCTGAACGAGGATGCCTCTCCATAATGTCGAGATCTGGAGGATTAAATCCAAGGGCAGTAGCTGGCAGGCCGTCAGTAACCAAGTTAACCCACAAAAGTTGAACAGGAATCAAAGCTTCGGGAATACCAAGTGCAGCCACCATAAAGATGGAAACTACCTGTAACGATTCATTCATCATCAATATATTCTACATTGTAAGTATTGAAAATTTCTAAGGCATCAGTAACTAGCCAATACTATTATCGAATATTGAACGCAATTAAAATATACCTCTCCAACATTAGATGAGATAAGATATCTGATAAACTGCTTCATATTATTATAGATGGCACGTCCCTCTTCCACAGCAGATACAATCGAAGCAAAATTATCATCAGCCAACACCATTTCCGATGCGGATTTAGCAACTGCAGTCCCGGAACCCATAGCAATTCCTATCTCAGCTTTTTTCAGGGCAGGAGCATCATTTACACCATCTCCAGTCATTGCGGTAATCTAATATATAAATTTATTTATAAAACTATTAAGATCACCAAGCTTGATAACATGTACCTCTCCGTGACTCTGAAGTATATCTACGATTTTCGATTTATGAGAAGGCTCAACACGAGCGAATAGCTTTGCTCGACGACAGGCGTCTGATTGTTGTTCGGGAGGCAAGTCATCAAATTCACGTCCAGTGAACGCCTGAATACATTTTATGTAATAATCATCTATGATGGTTACAAAAATCCATGAATATGAAATTTATAGCAGACCAATCCAGTTGTGTCTTCATCCTCAGCGAAAAGACCAATACGTCTACCAATTGCTTCCGCTGTATTCTTGTTATCTCCTGTGATCATTATAACACGAATCCCAGCGTGTTTGCAAGCTTTTATGGAATCCATAACCTGAACCAAAATATTTAGTTCCTATATTTACCGACTTCCAAGTGATTTTTAACCTCTGTTCGAGGAGGATCAAGCATTCCAACAACTCCGACGAAAGTAATGTCGCGCTCATATTTGGCAAACAACGATGACTCTTCGAGATTCATGCTGCTTGGAGATATAGGAGAATCAATTGTTCCTAGAATGAAGTATTTTGGAATGTTAATGATCTAAATCAAGACGGAAAAATGCATACCAAGAGCTAAACAACGAAGAGTATCACGACCAGTTCCATACATCACACACTGATCGACTATTTTTTGAGTCATCGCGGGTGTGAGAGGAACCTAAAAAACATAAATAATTGAGTAACAACTGAACCATATATTTGAAAAACTTGAAATATAACGAACTTTTTGCCCGTTAACGCGAACATGAGTACATCTTCCAAGAACTCCTTCAGGGGCTCCTTTAATGAACATTTTTGCTCCAGAACCTCCACTGGCGGGTACACAGTACGAGGACATTGATTTCCGATCACGAGAAAATTCCAGAGTGAATTCCTAAAAAATTTTACCATGAATATTACCCAAAAGATAGTTTGAAATTAGAAAAAAATAGCATCTGCTTTATGGATAACATAATGAATCCCTACTTTCTTCCATTTCTGTTGAATAACACGATTGCAAACATTTCCGAGATCACGTGGTGATAGTCCCGACTTGGGAGTCCCATAAACGTTCATTTTTTCTGCCAGTACAACTAATGCAGTTTCCGTGGCTTCTCCGACCTATAATAAAATTATCTTAATAAATGGTTTTAAAAAAATGACTCTTAGCCAAAAAATATTTGTTACCTTTTCATAAACCTTTTTAGTATCGTTATAGTCTACGGCGGAGTCATTGCACATAGAACAAATAGTTGCAAGTTCAGTAAGTGCGTCGTAATCACCAGTGGCACAGTTTACCTATAAATTCTCATTTATAAATGAATATCCATAGATTTCATTAGTTAATATATTGCTGATAATACTTACTTCACGCCCATTTAAGAAAACTTTCCCAGAGGGCTCGTAAGTTGATCCAGATATAGTGAATTCAGTAAAGTTAATGGAATCATTTGTTACAGAATGAGCAATGAACATTTTCGAAACGGACATTTGATTTGTAGTCAATGTTCCAGTCTAAAATAGGTTACCTTGAACATACTACTTTAACCAATCTTACTGAAGAAAAATAAAACTAGAACTCAAAAACTATATACAAACCTTATCTGAGCATATAACAGAAGTACATCCTAAAGTCTCTACCGAAGGTAATGATCGGACAATAGCATTCTTCTTAGCCATTCGCCGAGTTCCAAGAGCAAGACAAGTAGTAATAACTGCAGGAAGACCTTCAGGAATAGCAGCTACAGCCAATGCAACGGCGATCTGATAACATAATTGTTAATTCAAACAACTTTTGCAAACGTGTATTTGCAACTACTAGTTAGATTTTTTAAATATATTAATCACCTTGAAATAATATATAGCTCCTTTCACCCATGATCCACCATGAGCAGGATCATTGAAATGGCCAATATTAATGGCCCATACAGCAACACAGATAATTGAAATTACCTAAAAGTTCTTATGAATTTCAATAAATCACAAGTCAAATATTAATAAATAACGTACTTTCGAAAGTTGCTCTCCAAACTCATCTAGCTTCTGTTGTAAAGGAGTCTTGTCACTTTCAGTTTCGGCCATTTCAGTACGAATTTTACCAATTTCAGTATTGAGTCCAGTGCCAAACACGATGCCTTTTGCCTATAGCCATTATTTGTTGAAATAAATTGTTTTGACTTTAAATTGCAGCCTACCTTTCCTGATGCCACATTTGTTCCAGAAAAAAGACAATTTTTCTTGTCTTGATTCACAGCACGAGGATCAGGTACGGCGTCGGTGTGTTTGATGACGGAAACGGACTCTCCAGTAAGAATTGACTGATCGATTCGAATTGTTGTCGAATAAATTTTGATAAGTCGAAGATCAGCCGGGATCTTATCTCCGACTGCAAATGATTTAATACCTTTGATAAATATTTAACATGCTATATTTTGGTAAAAATCATAATATCATAGTTAATAAATCCTCTCTAATCTGAGCTAAAATCCTATATACTTCAAAAAAGATGTTTAACATTGACCTTTAACGGGTCTTGGAAATTCAATTCACATCATATCATTATAATGAGCAAACATCAAAAATATAAACGAAATATGATCTAACCAGACACTTCAACAATATCCCCTGGGACGAGATCTCGAGCTCGGATCATTTGAATTCCATGGGTTCCTGACCTAACAACTTTAGCCATTTCTGGTTCATATTCCTTCAGTGCTTCAATAGCTGATTCAGCGTTCCTTTCCTTTAAAAAAGCATGTATAAAAATAAGGAACATTTCTTTAAACTTTTCTGCCCATAAATATATATACATAACCCGTAAATCATATCAATTAGAAAGTGTTTTTTTCGTTCTCAATTCCTAACACAAACTACTAGGACTAAAATGTAAATACTAGATTGGAAAAGTTAATTTTATAGATATACCAAAAAAATCAATTTCGAATAATTTAGGGGTACCTCACTGACCCTATATTTTGATTAGAACAGATTTCATTATCAATGATTTCTGTCCACTATACACAACGTTACTACGCAGACACTTATCGCCGCCGATCGAAGCTGATAAATGCACTCCCCATGCAACGAACATGCACGGGAAAATGATGACTGTATGACAGAAATTATATCAAAGCCTTTTCCACACGGACCATTTAGTCATTGAACGTAACTATAAGTAACCAAGAAATATAAAGAAACATTCAAATGCAATACCTGCCAAACTCCGACAGTAGCGTTAGCAATAAGAATAAGAAGGATTACAAACGGCTCGACAAATGCTGTTACAGCTGCAGTCTGATCGTCATGTTCTTCAAACAGAGCAAGAACCTGAATTTATATCTCATGAGAATCGTCAAACACCCCATAAGGAAACTATGAATGGAGAAAATTATAAGATTACGAGCAGCCAAAATTTGTTTTCCATATTCAAATTTAGATAACTACTGAACACTTTTTTACTTTTCTACTTTATATCACGGCACATTACTGATGGCACATATGTAACTGAATGTTTTTTAGACTATAAGATATGCAATAAATCTTATTGCTACCAGTCCGGCAGTTAAAACTTATAGTGTGAGAAATAAACTAAATATAATTCAAACAGATTTAGTTAGTCCACAGAAAGAACTTTAAAAATTAAATGTAGCATGTTTTCGCTGAACATGGATCTATATACAACGGCTCAATGCGCCAATCAGAGTAAGACATTTGTTAACAGCTTGAGCAGCCGCCAAACAGAAAGCGGGCCTTGGTATCTAAACGTTATTTCCGCTTTTAACTGAAAAACGATTCTAAACAAAATATCATGCAAGTAATCTGGCATGTTCTAATTCACTAGATATAAATATAGATTTGAAAAATCAACAAATCAAAATTATGTTTTCTAAGAGCACATTAAAAGTAATATATATATGTAAAATGTCTAGATATCAAATAATGTGAGTCGATACTATTCGCTAAATATTAATAGCAATAGACTCACAAAAGAAATAATAGCAGCTGAAAGGAGAATCTTCACGAGGAGATCATCGAACTGTTCAAAAATAAGCTCCCAAATTGACTTTCCCTCTTCAGCGGGAAGCTCTGAAATCATGACTCTTCCCATACTCAGATTTTCAAGATCTGATACTTATTTATGTCTGTAGTAATAGTAACAAATTCTTTGTTATCCCTTAGTTTAAACTTATTGCACCAACCTATCACAAATCACTCAGTAATTCAAACACAATTAGTCCGTGATCAAATATATCCACAAACTTATCCTGACATTCTCTCAAAGTCAAACATCACCTCTTGAAATCATACTGCGCTTTCAATAAATAAAATGGTTAAATTAAGTTAAACATAAGAATTCTATTAAAGAAAATTTTGCTTGTTTTAATACGAATATTCGATCCAATGTACTAAAAGCAATAGACAAAATTGTGTATGAGTTAATACTATAAACACCTGACAATGATAAACACAGCTCAACAACAAATGTTATGAGAAAAAATGAGTTCACGACCCGAGGGTGAAATTGCTTACCATTCAATCCGTGTTTTGCCCTAAGGACTTCTACTTGATCATCTGTCAAACCGTCAGGTCCGGTTCCAAAGAAACGGCAGACCTAAATCAATTGTATAATCAACAATTCTCATTCATTTAACATGTAATACAACAAACATAAACATTGTAAATCTACATAAATATAATATTTTAGAACCTACCTCGTCTCCCGATTTTATATGCGCATCCTCCATGTCGGCGCAAGTTACCCAAGCGGATGGATTAACCTCCGGTTCTGTAAAGCAAAAACTGACCAGGAAAAAACTAAATATAAGACAGAAATGAATTTAGAGAATTTCAATATTCTGGATAATAAATGAATTATTGCAAACGTGCATTATTTCGTAGTAAATAAGACGGCTTTACATCACAGGCAAGCAAAGATAATGAGTATTAATAGCACAGAAAAAGTGCCATTACAATAGTTAAAATATATCGAAATGATGTTGAAAATAAAGCCTAGAGACAAACATAACCTACTGCTACTTAAAAGCCTTCGTGTATTAAAGTAGCAATGAATTAATGCTTTAGTCAATCTGTTCTACTACTATTTATCAAACATCCTACGCAATTCACTTTTTCATTAATGCGCACCTTGTCTGATAATCAGCGATAACAAAGATATCGTTCAACTAATATGTACTTTGCTGACGTAAATGATTAATCAATAATAGTTCTAGATACTACTAATCGTCCACAACAACTATTGAAACGAAGTAATAACTACAAAAATCATGCCTAACATCTATTGGGGAAAAAGCTGCGCGGTCAGTTAGCCATTCACGTACAACTATCGTCAGCAAATATAGCATACGGTAAGACTGTATGCGTGTCAAGACTAATTATTATAAAAAAATTTTTTTATCTTCATGTCAAATTAAATCTAGATGGATACACCAATCTCCAATAAAATCAAGTAATACATATTAAGCTAGTGTAGTACTGATAGTGCTTGTGTAAATTGCACATTTCTGTCGTATTTAAAGTAGCGCAGAATTCAAGCCTGAGTTACTCCCAGGGAACGTCAAAGTAGAATAGTAGTGTGCAATAGAATGGTGGAACATTGACTAGAAAGAAGGGGCGGGCATAAGCAAGCGCCACCTGACAGCATCCTGCCACGAAAAAAAGCACAACACAACCCGGAAGCTATGGGTAGCATGAAGCGTTCAATTTCGTGCTTATTTCGGAAGAAAAATATTCTCTAAGCCCCTAGATGCATCTTTTTATATTTTCAACAGTTTAAATAAATTCTGCGAAATTCTAGTAAAATTATTAAAAAGTTATATTTTGTGGCAATCAATTATAGTAAATACGACAAGTGCAATTTCAATAATTGGTAAGCGTTGATATGCTTGAGAAAATATCTAAATAAAAGTGTATTACTTACGATAAAAAAGAAAGTTTCAATAGTCTCAAATACTGACTGTGTAATTAGGTAATATGGGGTGCTATGATTGATCGTACGGTGTTAACGGAGAATTAAAAGCAAGGTAAAATTTAAAATCACTTAATTATTGTGGACTTAAGAAAAGAAGATAGCCTAGTGGAAATAATCATTTCATACAGATTTGATAAACAGCATTACGAGACAATTATAGATGCCTCATGAAATTCTGAGGAAGAAAATGATATGTTGATGCCTTCTACGTAATCAAAGGTTGATCGCGTATCAGAGGTATTTGATATTCTGCCATCGTCAGACGAGAGCTATTTGCGCGATGAACTTTCACGGCAGTGTAATAAGCGACGTCAGTATAACCGGAGCTGCAATTTGCCACCAAATATCAGTGGACAGACACTGAGATGCGCGGATGGAGACTGTCATCGAAATGGATAGCGCGTAAAGTCAACTGAACTACTGATTTGCTCCCACCTCCTCTTTAGACTAGACTGTAAAGCATATATTCCTCCCTATTATACTTTAAAAATTTATTTCTTAATACATACATTCAAAGTACGATCCCAATTGGTATTTAGTCTACTAACCTAAAGCTCGTATCTTTTCTTCTTTATGTAATTTTTTCCCTTGTTTGACAGACTCAATTCCTAATGAAGTTGTATATACCTGAAGTGGAGAAAGTATCTATAAACTTTGCTGAAAATATATAGGGAGAAACTATATTATTATAACATGTGAAAGAGTAGACAATTAAAACGCAATGAGATATGTTCGCGAGTAAATAATGGACACCCCCCAAGCTTCACTATAAGAATCATAAATAAATATAAATAAACATAAATATAGAACCTCTTGAAACGTTATAAATAAGGCGAAAAATCTCATCGATGAAAATTCATATTTGGGTTGACTTAACTTTATATTCTATATAAACTGTTTTAATAATATATGAACGAAAAGAAATCAAAATAACACTGATTAAATAACAGTGAACAGAAGCAAATGTGTAAAAATATATATAAATATAAGCTATTTTACGTGAAAAACTTGGTATATATAAAGTTTGATAGCTTAAATTTCGCTTTATTTACTCAAAATAAGGTTTCTAAAACTAAAGAGGATGTAAACCATGAACCTGGTAAGTAATACTGAAAAGTAAAAAGATATCCTCCAAAACTTTAATAATGTGTCAAGTTAAAACAATTATTTAAAAAAAAATCTAGACTAGTTTGAAAATTTAAGTCATAGAATAACCGAGGGGGATCGAGATAAAGTGAATATGAATATATGTGTGGTGCTAAAGAACAATAAGTGAGGTGAAATTATAAAGCGAGAAGGAAATATGTGAAAATACTTACTCAAGTAACAATAAAAAATATGAATACATGGAATTAAAACCCGCACAATAATGCTTTCAAGATAACCCGGAAGAATGCGATGCTTTAGCGTTCGCTGAGTCATTGATGTCGTGGTCGTTCACAAATATACGATATTAAACTGACTATAACGCACGGCTGTACTTTTTCTGCTACTTCAGAATTGTTAATTAATATTATTTATATAATATTATTGTACGTAAGTCATCGATCAACTTTATTTGGAAACTACCAAAACTTAAACTCACTTTTAAACGGGGAAATTAATCTCTAACTTGGTTTTAGCGGATTAATTGGTAACAATTGCATTTTAATATTTTTATAGACAGATAAACGCTAAACGAATTTTTATTATAACTTTTGTTTGCATTAATGTAGTCTGTAGAAAATCTATAATTTCAATTTTAATCTAAGGTACAGTTATGAATAAGAAGAAGTTCGAACAATATAAATGTTTTTCACCATTAATATATTTCAAGAAAGTTTACAAGTTTTATGATTTAGTAAGAAACCAATATTTCATCAAGTATATTTCTAAAAAGAAGTGTAGATTATTTTAAATAGTAGTTTACAACAGTTTTTGATTTACATTGTTTATAGAAATCCAATTTTCCTAAAATATCTAAATTATATATTCATTTGTACTTATCATAATTTACTTCTCTTCAGATTTGAAAACATTCGAACGATTCTTAAATGTTTCAATTTTAGTTTTTAACATAATGCTACATACGTTTCCCTATAAATTTGTGAATAATTTCAATCAGGAACAAACGAAATTTTATTGATATTTTGTTCAAAGGAAAGCTAGGCGTTACAACGATCGCATTATATCGCCATAAATAAGCGGGTCACATGCTACTGGCATATTTTTTAAAATATGGTGCTAGTATAAATGAGTTGTTAATAAATGAGACTCTTCGTCGAAACACTTCTTTCTGAATAAGGATTTTATATCATAGTAACTGTATTTTCACTATCATAACCTTAAATTGTCTGCTTGCACACTATTTTCATCTACATTCTCATGCGCATTTGATCACTGGAGTAGTTCTATTATGCTAATTGTACTTTAGTTATACTTTATTTCTAGAATCTACTATACTGTGGTCAAAGGATTCCCAATGTTATTGCTTGTCAAACAAGTATACGCTTATATTCTATCATAACTTATAAATATAAACACTTCACTTTTTACGTTTCTTGAACATTGAACCGTTTATTATCCTCGACAACTTCAATTTTCGTCACACGTGAGACGACTTAAAGGACTAGTTTTGCCTGCACCTAAAGTGATGACTACACACTTTGCTTTAAAAATAAGTACTGGACCTATTTAAATCACGTATATAAATATTATGAATACTAAAGATACTATGATTGTTTAAATGAGTTACTTTACTACGAATATCTTATTAAAAACTATTGTATTTATTCAACAATAGCATAAGTTGATTGTTCAATGATAGTGATGAGGTATTACTGAAGTAGCAATATTCTACTATAAATTATTATAAAATATAGAAATATGCTTTTGCAAGGATGTAAATATTGCCCATAGCATATGCTAACCTGTCCCATCAACAATTACTGAATCATCAATTATTATTCACCTAGTTCACTACCATAAACGCCAGAGCCATTTGTTTAAATTATCTTTGTTGTCGTTTACCCTCCACAGGCCTTATCATAACACACTTTACAGCAAATCTCTATTTAAAAACGAAATGTTATGTTTTCAGGAATTAGATTTTAGCGACACTCCTAACTTTTCTCAAAATTTCACAAACTGAAATTAATTATAACAAATATTATAACCTCGATAGTATTGCTTATATTAGTTTCAATAAAATCAATTTATCTGTAGATAATTATACTTGTTTTTTTAAATGTAGAAACTAGGAATTATATGTTCTCTTTTCCACTCCTAATACCTACTTAATTCTTTTATCCATTTTAGAACTATAATGATAGCTATTGAGCAAATTAAACTTTATGAAATTCCTCCATATTGTTAATTCTTTTATTAGAGTTTCTGTTCAAATCGACATTCCTATAATGTTTGAGTTAAATTCTTAAAAGCAATCATCCATTGCCCGTCAAAGCCTAAACGATAACAAAATGCCCACCCAACATGTTTTCGATCCCTTATCGATTAGCTTTTTTCAAGTGAATAGAATATTTTTATCCGATGTAATGTTGTTCTATATATTTTCAAAGTGCTTTTGTCACTTTATTTGGACTATAAGCTTGAAAAATTACAATTTTCAATAATATCTTGAAAAGTTCAATGAATTTTTTAAATTTATGGTTAGTAGTATAAAGCTGCATGATTGTCGATCACTTAAAATTCATAGCTAAAATTGGTTTACTTGTCTATGTCTCCACGATGAACCTATTCTCTCACGGGCGGTACTTATCTTTGCTCCGCGCACGCCTTGTGTTGTCTTCTGTTTGCCTTTCTGTTGACAATTCTCTTTCAGCGTACGGCGCCATGTCCTATGCCCATAATTACTACAACTATCAGGTGAATTATCAACAGCTATTTGACAAAATTCCCGACTAAAATACTGATATCACCAATAAAGACATAATGCTGCGAGTTAATTAGATATTACTTCCTGTGGAGGTAGAATTTGATACGTATAAACCATAAGAGATAGAATGTCACAGACATAATATGAAGTCGATAACTGCTGGATTCCAGGTGGCTGTTATATTCGCCATTCTACTGGGAGGAATTCTTTTGCTGGCACTTGTAATTGGTGTCATATACTTCGTATGCGTTAATAACGTGAGTCCTTCATTTTCTGCCTTAAACGGTCTTGTATTTTATAGACCTCGACTAACCAAAGGTCAGTTTATTTGAAACTGTTTTAACCCATACTAGATTAGAATATTTCTTTATACGTTTTTCTAATGCTAAGCAATACTGCATTTGTGCGAGACCTCTAAATATTTGCTTGTATGATGACAATTTTACTATATGATAAGAAATTTCATAGAGATTGCGTTGTTGTTATATGCAAGCTAACTATGCTAAGATAAGAAATATAAAGCATAGATTATGGGGCAGTAACATGATTTGTATACTTAACATATAGATATCAATATATGACACTAATATGTTTGTGAGTGTTTGATGAAAATATGCCTAATTGAAGAGTATTGAGATCTAACAGTGTTTTAAGCAGATAAACGAGTTGATGATGACTATAGCAGCACATAAAAAGTTGAGTTTGACGCTTAGAGTTATGGACGATGTTACAATGCATATTATTCGTTTTTACTATTGTTTTATTAGCATTCAAATTGATCGTATAGTCTAAGGCAAGCAATCGATGCGCTGCTATTTGCACAACATCTCCACACCATGTAGCCACTGAATGAAATAGTACGCAGAATGAACAGAGTACAAGGAGAAACAGGTGCTCCTCTGAGGAAGTTCATATCGATAAATAGAACACAAAGAAAAAGAATCACTAAAGAGTCCATGGAACGAATGCTCTTCACTGAGAAAGTTGACGAATGGTTGATGTTATTATGAAGAATAAGCCATGGTAATTAAGCAGTAAAATGAGAGAAAGTGAAAAAGATAAACAGATTTATCGTAGTTACCATAGTTGCATAAAATGTACTCAGTCAGGAACGTCAGTGATAAGTTTATTTCACTTATCAATTGACTTAAATCATAAGACACATCTATTTTCTCATAGGGAAATCAACATGCTTGGCTAAGAAGAATTGTCTTGTTAGACGCATTAAATTGCACTTAGTGGTATGCGTTCTTAGGGCCCTCTTCGTATGGTTCTAGATGCGGGATGACGACAAAAAACGACTACAACATAGTCGAAATTCGGCATCGTGGCCTGCACAGGTTCCATCATACTCCGCACCTTACAGAGAGAGACCATCTTCCGTTACTCTCTATAATCCAACAGTAACAGGACAACAGCAAAGCTATGAGTTCGTACCGTATTATTTCAAATATAGGACGTTTAGAAAATAAAGATATATGAGACTTAAAAGAAAGTCGTCTGAATAATGTAACATAGATTTGTACCTCGTTCTCCGATTGCTGCTTCCCCTGCAGCAAATATGAGTACCACTCCTGTCTATAATCCACCGACAGCTTACACTCCTAATCCACAATATTCACAAGTAAGGTTTTCATTAATTATATTGCATTATTCAAGGAACATATTTAATAGATATTGTAGCATGAGATTTCATCAATATGGATATTCTTAGGCCCCTCTCGTTACCCCCGTCAGTCAGGAATACATAACCGGAAATCGAGTACCACAGCTACAACCTGATATCATATACACTCAAGTATGGAACAGCTAAAGTTTTAACTAGTTCCTTTGATCACAGTGTTTAGGACATCCCTGACGGTATTATACACTCTTAATTAAGGGTCCAATAAATCACACTCAAACGACTCCGGTGGAGTACATTATGCATTCAAACTTACCCGCCTACCACCAATCATCAGTGTAAGAATGAAACAATCAATTACTAAATGAAGTATCAAATTATTGTTCTATTTATTCCAACTCCTTTATTAGATACTGATTCTCTGTCACTTATTAAGTGAAATTATTTAACAATCAATTCTCAAATAAGAAGTTATATTTAAAATTATTCTACGCATTCTTATGTATTTTGTTTTTATTCAGAAATAACTATTATCTTATGATCTGCCATTAATCTACTCAGCGGTCTTTCTTAACTCTTTTATCACATCACTTTTTGTTGTTTCCAAATATAACAACAGTATATTCACTATCAATAGCATAATTTTCTATGAAAGTTCTGTGAACTTACACTAAACCTCAACTACATAGTTTGCTATTTGGTTTTACTCTGCTCATATATTTTTATATCTAAATATCATCTTAAAATTATTTATTTTTGTTTAATGTGTAATTTTTGTGGAATAATCTACTGTTCTAGCAGTAAGATGAAAAAATCGTATAAAGAGTCGTATACATGAACTGTGAAAAATAAAAGTGAACTAAAATTAATCAAAAAGTAAAAACGAATCAGAAAAGTGTAAGATATAAAAACAGTAATTTTTCACTTTAGTAAAGCCAATCGATACAAAGGATTTTATAAACGTTCAGAAATTGGAAAAATTCCCTATAAATCTGTTAATTATAAAGGAAAGCGTGAAAGGAAGTGGGATAAAAGTATGAAATAAAAATAAAAGGTTTATAAAAATAATATAGGATAATAAAGAAGATAAACTATTTAAATTGTGTAAAAAAGTTCTTTAAAAAAGTATCCTACAGACTGTTTTGGAGCTGTCGCTAACTGCAGTACTTTTATTCAGCAGGAAGTGATGATACGGGCGGCGGCTGCTGATTTATCCCAGCAACTGACTGGAATTCGAGAAAACATTGTTAGAACAAAGATGAGAGTTCTTCTAGTTTCTAGTGACATTCATAAATAACTACTTTTATTAGAAGCAACTGAGGTATTTAATAAGTTTACCATATATATATATATATATATATAACAAAAATAAAAGTGGATAACAAGTAATTTATTACTACTTTCTTCAAATGTATAAAATGGCCTACTCATTCTAATAAGTATTATAAATATTACAAAATACAGGTCTTAAGATGAAAACTCATCAGGAAAAATCGATATTTTATAAAATATTTGATACCATCCTACCTACAATTTCTCTCTGTATAACCGAAAATACGTGTAAAAATGTTGAAAGTATGACAATATGCGGAAGTCATATATTACGTTGTACGATTAACGGCGCCGAAAGCGATAAGAGAACATCAAGATAAATAATAGAAAATAGAAAAACTGAAATATTAAATAGAACAATTTTTCTATAAAAACTTGTGGATACTGTGAAATTAATGAACTCCATTGATAAACCGTTGAACGGATCCATGCTATAAAAAAATGAATTACACCCTTTAAACTAATTTTGGTTACGTAGTATTTTAGACCACTTATGTCTTTTGTACTACTAGGTTACCCAAAAAACCTATTTGGTCATGAGTTCTATGGACATATATTTATAAAACCTCTTCTGGAACAGATACGGATCGATTCTTAGTAGAATGATTTTCCATATTCACGACATGTCTTTTTCGCTTCAGAAAACCTTAATTTTCTTGTTATTAATTATGTGTGAGGATTACAAAATTTGTTTTTCACTAAATTATTTATTTAAAATGCTTGAAGCCTTGGTAGCACATAACAGGTGCTAAAAGATCTTGTATCTATTATGTATACATCCGATTCGGATTTGTATGCAGTTGATTTAACAAGTTAATATATTTTACTAATCAATAGAGTGAATTTAGATATCAGACGAATTTCAACATAATAAATATCAAGTACTGTTTAAAAAGTTTATAGTAATGTTTCAGCACCTATATATTAAGATTGGTTGAACGTTAGTACAACCAACAAGTGGCATTCACAGAAGACATGACGAGATCCGTAGATTTCATACAATATTGAACTAATCAAGAACAAATAGTAGAAGTAACTCTCACATATTTGTATGGAAGATTATGTAGTTATCTACAACATATTCCTTTATTTGTGGTTTTTCAACCAGTGCGGCTTTCTCTTAAACCGTTCTAATTACATCATGCCTTGCATAGATTTTTGGAATAAGACATGTAATGATAAGGATAAAATGAAACAAATGATCAGACTAAGATAAGAATAAGTGAGATTTGATTGCACTACAATACAGAAACCAGTAGGTTTTCGTCATGTCGGATGGCAGAGGTTAGTTATCAGTTGCATACTTCACTCAACTTTTCATTGTTGGGTTGTTTTTCAGTTTACACTAAATTTTAGCCAAAAATTATCGTTTTGGGGTTTACCCATCTGCTATGCGTCGTCCTTATGGTTGCGTACGTCTTTACAACTAGCATTGCAACTGTTGCTTCTCCAATTTCCATCCCAGTCTGTGGGCAGAAATGTCGCTTGCAAATTGCATACTAGTCGAGGAATTTAGCATTATTCAAAAAAAAATTGAAAATTAAATGCCTTATATTATATTCAATAATTGAATAGTATTTGAAGATTGATATAAATGAATGGAGAATATGCTGGAGTTAAAGTGTTTAATTTTTTGTAAAATACTGCTAAATAAAGACAGTCTCACAATAGAATAGGCTGAGCGATATCAGTTATTAATATTTGTATTTACACTGTGCAGCATCTCTTCCAACTCTATACTCCTAATAAAATTCATTCCATACTAGTAATAAAGAAATTTTTTTTAACTTTTAAAACTGTGTAGAGGATCAGTAATCTCATTGCTATCTGTTCGAAGAGATGTTGGAAGGAACAACATGGGATCTGGCTGCCAATTGCTGTTTTCTATCTAGTGTTTGCTCGCCTGAGTGACAAACACATTTCTCATGATGGTTAAATGTTTAGAAGATAGGGACCTTTCGAGGGAATAATAACTGGTGGAATGCTTTTCAATAACAAAGAAAGCAGACAAATTCCTACAATTTCAGGTTTTAATTTCCGTCGGAAAATCTTATTTAAACTCCAAGAAAAAGTAGGAAATATTGAAGAGACACAAATGACACCACAATTCAACCAGGTGAGATATAATATGAGAACTATTCCTTCAAATATTGTTAAATCTTTGTTGACGAATATGAGTAATTAATTTTACTCAGGACATGGAACAATACGAGTTGTACCACGAGTCGGTCGTAAAGCTTGTTGAACTTCTAGAGAGCATCAACCAGCCGGATTATACCGTCCTTGCAGCAGGAGTCTGCTTTCCAACTTAGCTTTGGACTTAGTCTCACCGTAGTTATATCGCGTTATGCAGTCAAAAATGCTGTTTAAATGTGATGCACTTCAGAAATTAGGCCACCTTAAGGATCAGGATCCAATGGAAAAATTAAAGAAAGCCGTGGAGGATTTCCAGGTAGTTTTTTCGAAAACATAGAGAAAGAGATAAGAAACATTTATAATCCAAAGAAGAGTACTTTCCTATATAATTGATTTAGTCAAGTAACGTATATACTCACAATTTTTTTTTAGTATTTTATTCCCTCAGGAGAAAAATCAATGATTCTGAACAAATTGATTAACTCATTTGATAATGCTGCAAACTTAAAGAGGGAGCATCAGGTTAGTCAACATGAAATAAGGAAGAGAGAAGAGAAGAATACACCTTTATCCCAGATCAGACAAAGGCATTCGATACGCCACCTACGTCGTTTCACGGTCACAGAATATCGTACACTTGTTGAAACTCGTGACAAATTCAACCAGTCAGTAGTTTACCAAATAAAAAATAACCAACAGTGTACTCTAAAAACTTCTACACATCATAATGTGACACTTCACCTAATGTACAACAATTTAGGGCGAAAAGCAATATGGATATGGCAAAGCACGAAGTTAAACAATCGAAAAGTACAGAGCAGATTGAGAAGAGAGCCATATTATACCAACAAACAGTAGAAATATTCGACGAACACTGCAATATGGTGGGTAAAAGCAAGGATGATGGAAATCTAAGTTCTTCAAAATGAGATTACCTCAGATTTATTTACGCTATTAAACATTACCTAAAGCCATAGTAATAGGGGGCTTTTATTAAATAACTCCTTTTTTTGCGAAATTACTAACACTAAGTATACCTCTTGGAAATTATTAACATTAATTGGTTACATTCCAATAGGTTCACATCTAAACAAACAAAGCTACCCTTCACATCTAGCCTGTCACGAATAATACAACTACTTTAACCTCACGAAATTCAAATTTCAGAGAATCACGAATTTTAAATAAGGAATCCAAGTAACCTTAATAGTGGAAAATCACACTATCATACATAATGCAATTCATTCCTAAAGGCGACTTCATTAAATCCAAACTAAACGAGACAATAGTATCCTAAGCTTCATGACCACTTAAATACTTTTAATAAATCATGTTTAAAATACATTTGAACAATAAGTTCACGTACTATACACATTCAAGTATCCCGTTATCCGTGCACAAAGGCAGTGTACTTCAATAAATAAATTATAAATAGCTCTCAGGTAATGAAGCAACTGGAGGAGCTTACCTCAATCAAGGGTAATCACGCCAATGATATGGACGAGTTCATCACCGCTCACAAGGATTACCACATCACCATGGCTAATATTTTAAAATAGAAGTCATTTCATAAAGTATATACACTAATAAACATTTTGAAATAAAACATCTAAAAGGAGATTTATAGATTATTCTTTTTGGTATTATTGGATCTGGTTTAAATTATAGCTATAGCAAAATAAAATAAAATAATAATTCTATAATAAAACATCGTCAGGAAAATAATGCTTATTAGAAATCTTTCTAATAAGAGCGACAAGCATAAATTACTTGTCTGCAAGGTCCTTCTGCTCAAAATAATCTCCAACAATGACTATAAACAACGAGAATTCCAAAATTTCATCTTGGCGAAAAGCATTGATATCCCTTCGTGTTCGCCGACAAAGTTTAGCCAATAAACGGATAGCAGCACATACGTCGTGTAGCAAAGGTTTCTCAACTACCAGCAGTAAGGCATAGAGCCATTCTCTGATAGGTCTTGTCAAACTTTCTGCTTCAGCCCATTCAACGAAGTATGGGATAAGAGTGTTCACCTGAAACAGACTCAAACAACAAAAAAGACAGTTGAAACAGATTTGATAATAATTAAAGTGCGAAAATTATATCAGGTAATGACAACTTATTCAATAATGTTCCTTGAATTTTACAAAATGGGTTAAACTTAGTTCATGACTACGTACATAGGTTGGAGAAAGACTGAGAACAATAGGCAAAGCTGGAGGTGTTGCTACATGATTCGGAAATAACGGCAGATATTGCACTGCACTAGGGTGACATTTTCGTAGCATCAATTCTTCCCACAACGTCTCTTCACCCTAAAACCTTGTTTCTATTTGCTAAGAGAATGTCTAAATCCTTAATATAATTTTCAATCTCTTCAGCATCCTTATAACACTAAATCCATATAATTAAAAACTACTAACTATGTTTGGCCACTTTATCTTCAGTGCAATTTTTTCACGAGGCATCGTATCGATTCGTGCTCTTTTTAAAGAGAAATCACAATTCTTGGCAATCTGCCACTGTCTTTTTGGAGCCTTATCATCTCCTTGTTCTACATTGCTATTAGAATCCCGTGCAGGAGTTGAGGCTTGACGCGGTGGCGTCTGAATGGAAACTACAGACGGACATCGTGCTCGTGAGACCATTACCTGCAATGACAGGAATAATCATAATTATGTATATCGCTTTTTCTACCAATTTGAGTTGCTGAAAAATTAACATTAATACCTGCTTAAGATATTGCTCCGCTGACTTTGGTGCAACATTAAGAACAACAGAACCTTCATCAAAATCTCCTACGTCTACAAATTGACCTTTCTTATCATCCATTCGAAAAGATTCATGCACAAAATAGGAGAACTACTGAATGTTAAGCGTTATTAATATACAGTATTTACGCTTTTAATCAGTGGAAGTATACAGCGAAATTACACCCGTCAAAAATAAGAACCTTTGTTAAAATAATTTACAAGAAACATTACTGAAAAATATCCAACTCTACCGCAATGCAATAAATTACTACTCTCGCACTACTAAAATTATGGCATGGTAAAAAAATAACAATTGAAACGATATTAGATAGAACCGAAAAGTAGTAATCAGTAAGGACTAAAATATTACCACCATTTTGAACTTAACTCCATAGAGCATACATTCTTATTACTATACAATTACTAGGAACACTACTCACTACCTATATTTTATGGTCTGATTATCTCATATATAATATTATGGGCAGCATATAAGCAACGAAGAATTCCTGGACATATGATACAACAATGGATACTAACAGTGAGCAAGCAGAAATCTGTTAAATATATTCTCCTTCAACTTTTAAACTATTAAAATAATAATTTTTGATAAATAATGAAATATTTTTCAGTAAGAGTACATTAAAGACTTCTATGTATATAGAACACATATATTAAAAAATCAAAGAAATTAAATTGGTCTAAAGCCAAATTTAAAATGAAGAAGGGAACACAATGGAAATAGCTTCAAAAGGAAGAAGAGGAGTAGACCTATCTAGTTGAGCTGCTGCAGTGAAACAATCTCTGGCCTTCTCACATAGATTGCGCCGCATTAGGCAACAACCCAACTCCTGCCACCACTGACAGCAAAGTGGATCAACACGAACTAATTCTCTGTAGAATAAGAGAAATTTCAAAAATAAAATGAAATTGAACGGAGACAGATTACCTAGGAATTAATCAATAGTTCAACTCACTTATACATCTGTTCCGCCATCTTGATATTCCCATCAGTAGTATAGATTTTGGCAAGATGCACTAAGCTCGAAATATGCGACGGAGCGATAGCAAGAGCCGATAGAAAAGCTGCCTAAGAAGCAAACAAAATAATACCAACAAAAAAATGACTTAAAAACCAACCTTCGCTTCAGCTCTTAACTTCGATGAAAGAGCCATATCCGTTGACTTCTCTGCACGCGCAGAAAATAATCGACCCTTCAATAATAGGAGTTGAATGATATATAAGTAGTAGTAAAATCCCACAACAATTACTAACATATCATTAGAAATAGGCTATAGCATACAAAAACTAACTCTGAGATAAAGTGCTTGGTGTGCATGAGGAAACAAAGATACTGCTTGTTCTACACAAGGAGTTACATCTGCTAATCGTCCCTCAGTTAGAAATAACTCAGCCAACGCCATCCACATATTTGCCTGATATTAAAATGTCTAAGAAATGACAGTGATGTGAGCGAGCACTTTTTAAAATTCGTAATTATTATTATTATTTCGTTAAACAAATCCACCTGCGCTCTGAACCGAGTCCACGCAGCGGTGGATATACCGGTTCCACATCCACTATCACTTGATGTTGATTGGCCACCAACCTCTGATGCAGGAATACCACTATCAACCACTGTAAATAAAAACTATTAAGCAAATATTGTGCAATTAGCATTTAAAAAATTTATACTTGACATAGACATATCCATCCCAGATTGGCTACCAGTATTGGAATTTAAAACTGGAGGTCCAAGACCAATTCCTAGGGGACCAGCGAAAATAGGAGTCGTAGATGGAGGCAATTCACGGCCCACAGAAGGAGTACCTATTAAAAATTGTCTATAAAATATGCTTTATATTAATATTGCAAACATGGATTAAGATAAGCGCTACTCAACTAACCCGCCTTTTGACTGTTGTCCCTTAATACACTCTGGCCATCTGCTGCACTTATTGAAAGCTGAACTCTCTCGTCTTCTGTGTTATACTCTCTGCGCCTCCAGAAGTCGAGTAAGTGAGAACAAGTATCTAGTGATTCGTCTATTCTACCTGTAAAAATAAAACCAAGATAAAGGAAAATAACTGTTTCAGTTTATCAAGTCCTTATGATATATATTTCAAAAGAAAAATTACGCACCAAATTTCGTCTCGATATGTAATCGAAGTACCAACAGACCATAATGGGTTGGAAAATCATTCAATGCATTTAACACTAATTCCAATGCACTCTGAAAACAATTTTTTGATGTAAAATGCGAATAATCTTAGATATTCATGATTTAATGATACCTTAAGATCCCCATCTGCTGTGAATATTAACGCTAGAAGCATAATAGCAGAAGGTTGTTCAGCATTTAGTTCGAGAGACCGAGCACAACGATCACGTGCAGCTTCCATGTCCCGCACTGAGCCAGTAAAATATAGTAGCAGGCCATTATAATACGATAGTTTATTTAACAGGAAACAGTAGATTTATTTTAGAATTATAGCTTACCTATAGCATGATATAACGCACAATAGTAATGTGTGAGATAATCATGTGGATCAGCGTGTACACACTCCTCAAAGAGCTCAACCGTTTTTGACAAATGACGACGTTGCTGCTCCCAACCCGGCTCACATTGAGCTCGCTGACTTAAATTAATTCTGTCCGCCTTTTAGGATGTTTCTCCTTCTATTCCCTTGTAATGTGTTCTTAAGTGAGTACCCATGAGCAATTGCTAGTAGTAGTTGGCATCTTGCTTTCAGATAACTGCATACTCCACCTGCGCAAAGAGCAGTTGCTTTTCTAGCATGTTCTAAAGCTGCAATCAAGAATATATATCAGCATCTTCTTTCAATTTCACTTTCCTTCATTTTTCACTTTATACTTACCAATATCGTACTGTCCAATATGTTCAATATATAGCTGAGCAGCCAGCATATGTTCGTACACCGTATCAGTTTCATCGTCTACAGCAATACACTGGTCAAGTACGCGTGCTACCCGTAACCAGCGACCACGACAAAGCAACGAAAGTGCAAATTGTTGCCTGATCACAAATAGTTGTTTATGTCTTATTCTCAACTACATTTACTTTTTCCTAAAGGCTCAAATATATCGTGAAATAGCATTAGTTCATAATAGACTCAGTATTAATTGATACAGTACTCATTTATATCTAAAAACATTTATTCTATAATGAATTACTATTTGAGAAACTATTCTGATGTGTTTGCGATTTACAGATCCTCATTCATAGAACCATCCTCTCAAAGTATTAAGATTTAAAAATTATGACGCGTATACGGACTACCTAATCAATAACATTTTTTGATTCAATGTACGAGATCTCATTAAATTATGGAGGCGTTATGAATAACAGTGAATAAAAAATCCAACTACATAGATAGCGTTAGACAAAATTATACTACCATAGATATCCATCCTGGTTGGCAAACTTCATTGCACGCTCATATATGTTCGAAAGAAGCTGATATTGGCGTAATGTAGATAACACCTAAGATAGATAAAATTAGATACTAAGTAAATGAAAATTTTGTTCCTTGTACTAACCAGAGTAAGTAGATTGTAAACAGATTTAGCATTTCCAATCGATTGATGCCTTGCCAATGAAACATCATCACTACGATTTAAAATTACTTCTCTTGTAGACAATATCTAAACGTATAAATAAATACTATAAACATCAATAATTCTTTCTAGACAGAATTCACGCATTTCTACAAGTTGTTATTTCGTAATTATGACTAATAAATCTAACAATTGAATAAGTTTTAGGTAAAAATTAGAAAACCTTTGTGTACATACAATTTACCTACCTCGCTAATAAGTAAAAGCAATACTATTTCTTCCGTACGAGATGAAGGGGAAAAATATGCTTTTTGCGAACCAGTGTAAAAGCTAGAATTAATTTTTAAAATTTGAAACTGTAGTTTCTGAGGTTGTTTTTAAATTCACCTTAGATTTTGACTTTTCATGCTAACGGCTTGACTAGCTGTGCCTCCTCGACTATCCGATGGAACCGCCCTTAACAAAAGCTCAGCAAGTTGTCTAGACATTCTTTGCTGAAGACGTTCTCCCGTCGATTTATCACCAAGACATGTTATTATACGACGATACCTGTAATGCAGATATACTTATATAGTATGGATCTTTCCTAAGATTTAATTAAACGTACCACTCAATCCCTTCGACGTTACTTTTCCTCTCAATTGTTGTTTCTCTAACACGTAACACTGCAACTCGTTCGAGACAGCACTCAAGAAGATCTCCTAAATTTGCATAGAGTAATAAAATGAAGAAAAAAATAACAATTTATATATACAGGATGTGCCAAAAGTGCTGATACAAAATGCGAGTACAGTTAAATTAGCATATATGACTTAGCAGTTCGTTATGTTAATGTGTTGCTTAAGATCTCCTGGGAACATGCTTCAATTCCATTCAATTCTTCCGTCTTTTAACTGTTATATAGTGTCCAAAGCTCTACTCACAATCATCAGGAAGATATTGACCTCAACATTAGTTTAACTTCAATGGGGAGAATCTTCAAACATGAACTGGAGTTCTAGCCATATGAGATCCGTCGAGCCCATATGTTGACGGGAAACATGAAGGTCAATTCATCACAAAGCAAGGAAACTCCTAACCATCGTTCGGTAGGGTCACGCCTCAAACGTGCTCTTCACTGATGAGAAAATTTTCACTGCCAACTCGACATGCAATAGTCAGAACAGCAGGCAACATCTTCCAGGTGGCCATCAGACATCTGAGAAAGCATCCGTAAATAGTAGAAGTCATTTTCCATCATCTGCCATGGTTTGGGCCGGTATAACGGCATCAGGTAAAACTCCGTTGGCGTTTGTCGAAGAAAATATCAAAATTAATGCTAAATACTAACAAAACGAGATTCTATTGAGGGTAGTAGTTCGCTGGGCTTCAAAACATTTCAGACCACAAAATGGACATTTCAACACAACTGATGGAGCCAAAACAACTACTGAGCTCTGCTGGCAGCAGTTTCCAAATGTTTGGGACAAAAACATTTGGCCATAAAGTTCACCTGATCTGAATCTGATGGATTTCAAAATATGGTCAATCTTGGAAAATAAGCTGAGTGGAACATTCTACAGTAATTTGGACATTCTTAAGGTGATTTTAGTCAAATTTTGAGATGAAACTAGCCAAGATGAGTTGCAGTCCATCGTGGGTAACTTAGAGAGGCGTCTCCAAGCTTGCGTACCCGCAAAAATGAGAGATTTTGAACATCTAATGAGATAGGTTATTGTTTCATATCTTATATATCTCTGGTTAGACTTCCATGTTGAAAGCTGTTTTTATGATGAAATTATGCGACTTCACATCCGTATCAGAACTTTTGGCGCACCCTGTATATATGGTATGCTATTTAATTCGAATGAATTAAAACGATAAAGTTAATTAGATGAAAGACCTACCCATCTTCTCCGTAGGTTTCTGCATGCTTCCTCCACCAATGTGAATAAGTGTGGGAGCAGAACCTGGAGCAAACTTCAAATCTGCAAAAATAAAATGACGCATAAAAAAACACCAACCTTTTCCTGATACAATGGAAATATTTTTTTCAAGTTCTCCTACATACGAAATAGCAAGTTCAGCTGCTTTCTCGAAACAAAACAAAGCCCTTTGACCATCAGAAGTACGTTCCACAGAATTCATTGATTCAAGGCAAAGACCTACGAAATAAACCGATTAATCACTCAAACCTGTTTATATGAACATAGTACAAAAATTTCAAGTTAATAAACAACCTTTAATTGCATAGGCTTCAGCAACCAGTCGAAGAGCCCGCAAAGTACGAAATGGTGTGTTCGCCAACTCCATTCCAGAGCTAGATATTTCTCGCAACGCCTGAAAATCGAATATATACATATTAATTTGTTCATATTTAATCTATCTAGCCTCCATGACTATGACTGTACTATTTTTTTAAATATAATACCAGTACAAAACATCCGAATGATATGTTACAATAGTCTAACAATTAAGCATTCATCATCAAAATCACAAAAAGTGTGATATATACTACTAAAATATCTACCTCAGAAAAATGTGTTCCCGCATAATGCAACTTTGCCAGAAGTAAATGTGCTTCAAGAGTAGGACCTGGATTATTCGATGCACTTGAAGACAATGTGTGGTTAAGCAGTGACTCAGCAGATCGTAATGCTTCTGCATTTTCCAAACGTGGACGAAGGATTTCTGATTTAATAGTCAATAAATTATTTTTAAAGCGTACAAGGTTGTAATTTTGAAAACTCACCACCTTGCAATTCAAGGTAAGTTTCCAGTTGCAATTCTGCTTCAATTAATTCGACCATATTTTCCATTCCAGAGTGTTTTGCTTTCATAGCATGCATAAGCTCTGCCAAGCGCTTCCAATTACCTAAACTAAGTATCATCCTGAAATTCAGAAGAACATCCAAGTGTAGAAGAATGTTTAATTTAACATGACTAACCATCTGTCCTCGCCCTATCAACCTCAGCTTCGAGTCTGCTTCCACGAAGTTTTGTCGTCATCGTGACGGCAGCCTCCTACCTACACGAGCCTTTTCCACAGTGGTCAAAATCTATAACCTATATAATACAAGACCTCTCTAATCCAATGACTATTTTTAAGAAAGTAAACAATGGAAACAACCAAACTTTATAAATACTACGAAATAGTTGACAAATGTATTATTATATACTTAAGTCGATCAATGAAAACTGAGAATATATTGTTGAGTAGGCTCGATTACAACAATATAACTGTAACAAAAACAAATCTTATGAGCGATTCACAAGTACAAAATACTGGAATTACAATAACAACCTAGTATAATAACAAGCGAAAAGGCAGAATTATAAATGATGTACCTCGTCTAATACACTATAAAACCATTAAAAATGCAACTAGCAAACATTCCTCAGATCATTCCTTTCCCTGCTTCCATTTTTTGAAGATGCTCTACCATGAAATTGCTCGCATCAATCATGCGATTGACACAATTCTAAAACAAACAAATCTTTTTTTAAATAATTAAATCTACTGATAATAATGCACAATAAATAGAAATTTACTTGAACACATGTTTGAGTTTTTCCATCCATTTTACTTGGTGGACGGTAATCGGCAAAACATACATCCCAGCATCTACCCGTTAGAGTGTGAACCTGTAAAAAGACGAATTAAAAGTTCCTCAATAATGGTTTTTATTGCTTTTCACCACCTGCTCCGTGAATTTCTGTCTCTGTGTTTCAGACTGTAGTTGCTGAAGGAAGCGAGTTAATTGTGGATCTCCTTCCATTCTAGATGATGAAACTAAATTAAAATAAACCTCATAAGTAATAGAACACAGAAAATACAAGATAAATAAGACTTAGCTTGCAAAACCTTCAGTTACGATAACAAACTATACAGTATTCATTTATCCACTTGCAAAATATAATTGTTCAACAAATGCGCCCCAATTCTCATTGAAACATTCCTCTCTCAAAATAAAGGTTCTGCGTTAACACTAGATGTAGCCGTCCGAATACGCAACTGGAGAACACGGCAAATTGAAACACCGCCCCCTTGATTGGCAACATGCCAAGCTAGAGCGCAGACACAAAAGTGTAAGTTAAAAGATACAGACATATAGTCCTTTAATAATCCAAATACGTAATACTGTAATTCTGCCGGATTGTCTAAGATAAGAGAGAAATAAAGGCGAATTTGTTTTAGAAATAATTTTGCTAAACACTCGTAAATATAATGCAACCCGTGTGAATTTTTAAAAAAAAAGAACTAACAACATTGGGCCATTCGATGTGCAACGCAGTGCAGGAATGACGATGTTCCTTACAGTAAGCAAGTTCCATTCAGTTGAAGTAGGAACTGCTGGGAGTTCTTTATGTCACCGTCGATTTCTTCCTGATGCTGTAGTTCGGCTGGACGAATGTACCGTGGAACCAACGTACCGTTGGCAATAGAGACTGTCAAACTTTATGATTGTCATCTCCCCGCAACAGTACTTCAGCATGTCCATGAAATGAGGAACTTCATTATCTGGAGAGTTTTCAGTAAGCTTAATAATGGAGAAAAAAATAATAACTGGAATAAAGTATGACTTATTAGGGAACGCGGCCCTTATTAGTGTGTGTGGGAATCTTCTATAGCATTGGTAGTCCTAGAATCGAAACTCTGACAATGGTCGAAATACCTATAGAAGATCCCATTAGGTGTGAGCCCCGTACTTCTTTATTAAGTCTATAAGTCATCAAGAAGGGCCTCCGTTGGCTTATCATCGGGCATACGTACCGGGGGAACACATTCCGGAATATTAAAGAGATGCGGTGCCAGAAAAGGCAATACTCCGAGCCTCTGGAAATGTATGTGCCAACGAGAGCATCGCTCGCCGCCTTGGACCGATTCCAACTGCATCTCTTCTCTGATATATACATTTGTTATAGTGAAATGTGCATCTATAAAAAACAAGTAAGGTACTTTAGATAACGAAAATTGCATGTTTTACTTGCCGCAAGACCTTGATTCCTAACTGGCTCTCAATTGCTTTTATGCCCCCTAGTTCAAAATCTATTAAAAAAATCACTCCAGGCATAGTGAGGTGGTTTTAAGCGCCAAGTTGCGCTAATTCGTCGTGAGACCATCTAAAATAAGATATATTTAGAAAATAATAGAGATAGAGTAAATTAAATTGTTAGATTGATAACGAATCACATACTTAAATAACCGGTCGTATGTGGCTCTTTGGGAGTCCTTGATCAACGCAAAAAATAGGAGAAGAGCATGACCAGCGTATACCTCGGCGAAGGCACTGTATATTTGCTTAGATCGCCCACCACCCAACTCTTTGGAGATTTGCTTGTAACGTCCATCCCTCTAATAAAAATATAAAAATCCGCGAATCACAGTAGGTAGAGAGAATTTAGAACAAAACGATTTCACATTTGGCGTATGAAATACAGCATTCCACAGCATTCTACTCCCCACTACAATAATGTTAGCATAATCGATAAGAAGAAAATCTTCGTTGTGTGGTAGACGACGAAGATTGACTCTATACTTAAAAAATAACGAGTGTAACTATAGAAACTTAAATAGAAATCATATAATGTTATATAAGGTTACTTATTAAAATAACTGACTATGTGGCCCAATTAAACAGGTTGAACTCTCTTAATATAATTCTTATTATATGACGGTTGCCTTCTTAAGGTGTCAGAGCTCCCGGAAGGTCTGACAATGAGCTGTTCCACCATTGCTATTTTTTCAGCTGTTGGAAGGAATGCTTAAAAATAGAAGTATTTAACACCTAGTAAAAACTTCTAAATCAAAAGTGTAAAGAATAAGGAAAGTTATTTATCATAATCTACTTTCGTTACCCCTTTTAATAGCGTATACTAGACTTGCTTTGGTGTCGTGTTGGCGTTCTCACGAAGATAATTGCCGACATCTATAGTTTCACACAGTGCTAGAGCTCTAACCAAACTTCTTGGCGTGTAGAAGTGTGCATTCACTGGGTTCTCTGGGTCTGTGATGAAGTTCACGTTCAATATGTGAACGTACAGGCTCTTGCAGAAAGCTGGAAAAACACCGTCATTCAGAGCTCTGCAGGTGCAGCAACAGTAGGTCATGATGGTCTTAGCCTTATTGATGCTGCGGAATGCATACTCGTAGGATAGTTCAGACCGGCCGGGCAGTGGGTAGGAGGCAATTTCATGACCTCTCCATTGAGATGTTTGGAAAGAGACAGGAACGGGTACATAAGCTACCAATGTACTTGTGCATATAATGATGTATCCCCGAGAGCATTTAGAGGTACTCTTTTGGAAGCGAGTCATAAATGCACTATTTTTGTACTTTTTAATTTCGCTGAATTATTGTGATGATCAAAATGTCTCACCACTTACATTATAATCTTTCTTGATACATTAATCATAACTCTGACTTTTAAAACAAGTGTTTTGCATATGAAAATTCTCCATAAATGATCTGCTTCAGTCAGTTTATTGGTCCCATCACTTCGTACCCACGAAATAATAATTGACGAAAGACGCCAGACACTAAACAAGAAAAAGTAATTGACCAATCACAGAAATGGTCGAGATGTACCGATGCCGAGTTCTCTCGGAATCCTCTAGAATTGCTGTGCAACTGACTAAATTGGAATTTTCAAATTAAAGTGTCTCGAAGCGAAATTAGTTCTTTGATAGTCTATTGAGATATATAAAATTAGTAGTATTTGCTTAACTATTAGTTTAATAAATTTCAATAAAAGTTTGTTATTACTTATGGGACATATTGGTTGGTTACATATGGAGCTTTCCAGGCCAGTTAAGTGTATTGCTTAAGTTTTTCATACGTTTCACAACGAAATTTGTATATAAGATTACTAATATATTGTTTTTGCTAAGGGTAAATACTTTGCATTATTAAAGAAATACGGAAGTATATATTTTGTCCAACGCTGGGTAAAAACTAGCGCCTAAAAGATGGATTATAAATTTAAGTACCTCCTACCTATTTTGGACTTTTAATTAATTAAATAACGTGATTATTAATAATCTACTAATTTTACTTTTTAAAGTTATATTACGCCCTTCTGATTTACATTTGGTTTCATTTTTTCATTATATGCAAAGTAGATAAACATATATAGCTTAAATCGTTGTATTCCTAATATCTGAATTTTCAGAATGTTTTTTGGTAAAATATAGCATACTAGGTTTCTTTAACTATTGTTTTAATCACAGTATAAAATGATGTTCCCTGGAGGAGCTGATAGTGCAGAAATACAGAAGGCAGCTGCAGACAAGGTCAAGAATGATATTGGAACTTTCGTTATCTTTGGAGTATTGCTTGAACTTGGTCAGTTTTTGATTATTAAATTATTTTTCTAAAGGTATTGATAGTATTACTGACTTTAGGTTTTGTGAGAGTAACATAAAATAAATACAAGTGAACGTTTTAAAACTAATACTTCTAGAAAAGGAATATGACTTTTCAGTCGCTCGAGGCTCACAATACTTCGGAATCGATGGTTTACTTGTCTGAATTTGTCGTTTTTTAGTAAATCCCATGTTATTAGGCTTATAAATATTTTTCTCTGTTTCTATGTAAGTATAATATAGAATGTGTAAGACAAAATTCTGTCATTTATCTTCTATGGATTTAAAGAAAAATGTTTCGCTGGGTTGCTTCGGAAATCGTTTTGAAACCTTAGATAGTTTAATATTATTACCTTGTATGAGGAAATGTTTTGTTTTTTTCATTCTTTTCAAATTAAAAGAATATTGGAGAATATTATAAGACTTGTTAATAATTCCCTACTTTGGTAAAAAGTGATATTCAGATCCGTAGAAATTAGTTTGCAATTTATAGTTAAGACACGTAAAGAGCAAATAATGCGTTATAATTTGTGATTTGGGCCACTTAGTAAATATATATATTTGATTTAATGAGTATATTTTTGCGAGATTAGTATCTGCGCAGTATTTCGCGAATTAAATCGAGTTTATCATGTCTATATAAATTTTTGAGCATTTGCCGTCCATGTACTTATCCTAGTTTATTTAACTTTATCATAATTTTAAGTCGTATTTTCCAACCTGTATGAATTCATGCTCGTTTAAAAACTAAACTCAACATATTATTTTTCATTTTATATGGAGATCACGTTTTTTTAGAAGGCAGTAACTTGTTTTGTCATTTAATTGCCTAAATTTTCATTAGGAAGCTTTGTGATGTGTAATTGTAATTTATATCTTATTTACTGCTTTATTAAACTAAAATTGAGGTTACCGTATATCACCGAGTCACAATATTGCGGTTAAAATTACAAGGTGAGAAAGGTTTTACCGTGGAATTTTCAATATTAGTTTTTTCCAGTCTATTATTGTAAGTTATACTCACTACATATATAGATAGTATTTGGGATTATAAATAACTTTGGATTGGAGATACGAACATAATTATATAAACATGAAATTAAGAAGGAAAAAGCCTGCAGTAGGATCATGGATTCCATTCAGCATTGAAGAAGGATAGGATGAAAAGCACTGAATATTTTGCTAGGCTGTAAGTATTAATATGAGGTCACGGGTTCCAAAAGATACTGGAAGTGTCTAAACATACTTGATAGCCTCATAACCTTACATATTGTGTTTCTAGAGAAGTAAAGGTGGTGGTTTTTGATACAGCTTTTGAAGAAAAAATAAATTTTCAGTGGAGGGAAATTAACGGCAGCCTCTATTTCAATTGTGATTACTTATTTAATTATCATTACTAATAACCACGATAGATTAATTCTGTTACCTTTGTTTTTCTTTCTGAAGTTCCAATTGATGATTTATATTATATATTTACTATTTTGTTACAATCTGTAGTGATGCTTTTTACTGCTCAAAACAATCGACCGCGCTACTGCAAATTCTAACGTTAGTAGTTTTAAATATGAAAAATATTTATATATACAATATAGTTTTAAGAATTTATCTCGTGTAAACTCATCTTTACAACTAAGTATAATAATTTGTTAGATTAGTTGGAAATTCATATGTATAAGTACTATGAATTTTTTTGTAATATATGGTTTTTAAAAGCTTAAGTGACTTCCTCGTATTATATTTTTCTCATTTATATTAAATTAATGCTTTAATAACTAGTAGGTGGATGTTCAATAATGCTTTGTAATAGTCTTTTAAGTATATATTCGAGTGAATTATATTATTGATTTCAACTGTTTAACTATCCTTATTGTAAAGTCTTTATAATTCAGTACTTTTTGTCATGGGAAATGACAAAAGTAAACTGGGATCATCAAGTTCCCATTCCCATTATCAAGATAGAACTCATACAGATCCACGTGTGGATAGAGCCTTCAAAAGGCTCGCTGGATCATCAGATACCCTATGTTATAAAAAGCTACTAGTAAGTTATTAACTTGTCTTTATGTGTATGTGCTTTTTAAAGCTGTACTTTTTTTAGGACAACTTTAGCAAAGATTTATCTGAAAAGCTGTGGGCGTTTCTTTCCGAGAATAGATCAACAGATGTAGCATTGACATTTAAGGATTTTTCACAACATGCTTCTGAGCTAATGGGAAACTCTACTGATATCTACATTGTTGGTGTGTAATACATTTTGTTTTAAGTATAATCTTTTGTTAACCATTTATTTTTAACATATACTGTTTTACCAATCATCTGTGTTTAGTGTTAGGATGTGATGAATGTTTATACCTAAGAAAAGTGGGAGTGTGAATTACTTTTGTATTTTAGTATGTCAATCCGTACATTCTCTTCTTAAAATTTGCTCAGAAGCCGCAGGTGTAAGTGCTATAAAAGGAGATGAACAATTCATCTCTAATGTCGTTCAGGGAATGGCGGGTAGCCCTTAATAATTTTATGCTTTTTATAAGCTTATAATATGCCTTATTATTATAATTTAACACCTTTTTTTATATATTTTTATGCCTTATTATTATAATTTAACACCTTTTTTTATATATTTTTATGCCTTATTATTATAATTTAACACCTTTTTTTATATATTTTTATGCCTTATTATTATAATTTAACACCTTTTTTTATATATTTTTATTAATTTTTAACTCATTATTTACCGGTTATTCGTTTTTATTTAGATCTTGGGAGGACACAGTCTTCAGCATATTATTGCGTGGAAAAATACTGTTTGCCCTAAATTTTGTCATGCACTTCAGTGTTTAGTACTACACAAGTTACTGGAATACGATTTTGTAAGTTATTTTTACTGGTAAGTATTATTTCATAAATTAGTATTTGTTTGAATTGGAAATTATTAGTCAATTTTAGCCATCTGTCGATTATTCATCTGACATACTTTCTCCACTTCAAATGTGGTACATACACTGTTCTCTCCCATCGGTGTATTTTCCTGCTGATAATTGTAAAGTAGGAAATTTCCTATTTTGTTATCTGGTATTGTTTTTGTATTAAGAGGTCATTTTTGAAGTAATTACTATGTATATTAAATTTGTTAACTATGAAATAGGTGACTCTATTTATTACCAGTGGACTCCACTATACACTAGTACTACACAAGGAATTAGCATAAATCGTTTTGAGACGACTGTTTTTGATTATCGTGGGCCTACAGTATCTATATTCCACCTAACGGATTTGAGAATAATTGTGCTGGCCACTGATCAAGAGTGGAGGTTAGCACGCTTATTTCAGCATTTAAATCCGGTAAATAAAGATACCTGAGAGAATATTTATGGACTAGGTCTAGTGGTGTGAGATTATGGTGTTACTCATTATATTTTTTAGACATGGAAGCAACAGATTTGGAGGGTCACCTACTACTTATTTCGAGGTTTATCCATCATTAGTGAAACTAGAAGGACCATCATCCATATATTGCAACTTCAAGATTCGTTCTGCGGCGTTTGGTCTTTCTTTCAAGGATGTGATGAAAATAGATAAAGATATGGACAATGTTAAAGCTATAGAGGTAATGATTCAAAGCAAAGAAAACTTATCTTATATCACTACCTTATTTTACTAAGATCTCATGTATTGTAGGTATGGGGTTGCGCGGGTGCTAATACATTACTAAATCAGCAGAATCTTAAGATATGGCAGAATCGACAGGCAGAGAAAAATAAAAAGGTTAATTTTACTTTTAAACCAATTTCGTTGCTATTTCATTTCTTTAATATAGGTCCCTCTTCCTGGAAATTGGGATGAAAATCCTGATAAAACTCTTATGGAAATGGCTGGATTCCAGTTTTCAAGCGAACGTAAGTTGATGGAGACTGAGAGTATGCATAGGTCATCGTAACATTTTATTTAACTGTAAGATTAATATAGGCTTAAGCGACTATCATTATTTCACGCAGATCTACAGGTATAATTTTTATTCATTAATAGAGTTAGGTTGCAAATATTTAAGTTCAACCATCACTTTACATAATTTGTGATATGCTTAATTAGTACTCGCTTTATCTTGTTTTATACTATTTCAAAAATATCTGAAAAGAAGAGAACATAGAAGTGTTTCCCGTTGTTTGTTACTCATTATCTTATTGTGATTCCGATACACCATTATAAGGGCAGTTATCGATTTACTAGCAGAAAATAGATGCTATTGCTTTATATTTATACTCAATAATAAATAATTACATAAAACTGGGGTAAATATCCTACAACTATTTTATTTGGATATCATCTGTATAAAGTAAAATATGAAAGTACTACGTAAACCTCTATAAAAGGCAGGTCATGAAATCTGGGGCTTCCAAGAGTAAGAGGGTACGTTACAGCTGGCCATGCATCGATAGTATTTTTGACATCGAGATATAGCTTCCTGATTATGGTACATCGATAATCTTAACAACTGGATAAATCATTAAACTTACTTCATGAGTGAATTTAGGTTTATATTGCAGCAATAGTCTGCTTTTTATGTTGTTGAAGAATGTCCAATGGTGTAGGTAGAAATAGAGAAAAGATGGATGTGGGAGCTGTAATAAGTATTCTTTTATTAATTTCTGTACGAAATGTCTAAGTGGTGCAAACAATCATATATGCGTTTTTATATAGATGTGGAACTTTTATAGAATTTTGAATACCTCGCATATATAGGCAGGTGTTGTGATCCATAAGGAAATTAAAGAGACTATCCAGCAAAATACAAGATAAGTATAGTAGAGCGGGACAAACGGCAAAGGAGATGAATAAAAACCCCGCTTACCGTTCTGAAAACTATGGTTACTGTTATAGAAGTAAAAGTTTAAATGGCACGACAGGAAAGTTTACCGTCACAAGGTCTCTGCTGATAGAGTATACGTCTTTCTTCGGTGTTTCATCAGTCAAAATAATAACTTCTACCGCTCTGTGTGCTCCGCCACGTAGGTCTTCTTTATTATCTCCGTGGAACTGTAGTATTACCCCCGCACTTGTATGCACATTTATTATATTATCTGAAATATCAACATTGCTTGGTAGATATTTATATTTGACCAACTTGAGATTTTCTGTTAGTAAATAAACCATACTCGGTAAATTATCTTGAAAATCTTTAAATATTACGTTATATATCTAAAACCCATCTTCTCCATCACTTTCACCCTCCTGATTGTCCACATTTATGACAGTGACCGCTAAGAGATGCTGACCAGAGCACCACAGACCATCCACCAGGTTACCCACGTAGGCCATCCGGAGAAGGCAACTATTTATTATTGGGGAATACGAAAACATTTTTCAGAGATATTAACGTCTTCCTTTAATTTAAATAGTCTAAAAACTTGCCTATAGTTTTAATTGTAATATTCGATATTAATTGTCATCTGTAAAAAATAGAATCCCTAGAAAAGAAAATCTAAAAATCACTTGTTATAGTCAAACTATAGCTAGAAAAATGTTATGATTCCATTAAAGAAATTTTCGGCATAGATTTATAAAATTATCTTCTTTTATTTGATGTAACTTAACTATAATATTTTCTCATAGTAGCTATACCTGCATAACTCCACCCCTATCTCCTATCGTCAGAATATTTCCATCTCCAGCGGATCGAATTAGATCAGTAAGAAATGAACAATTATCACCTTCACCAAAGGACGGAACACACCTTCTAAAATACAGCAGAGCTATGGGAAGATGACAATGTTAACTAAGAATGAGATAAAAAGTAATTCATTTTTAAATCAAACTAACATAATATATGCACTGAGACCAGATGAGTCAATTAACTGCTCAGCCTCCCATTTCGAATTACAGTATTCCTAAATGAAACTAAAGGATCCTGAATCGCGAAAGCTACTGTTCAAACATCAAATAATATATCTAATCACTGTCTTCTAACACAAGAAGCTGAGTAATTATAAGAGAATGAATCAAATAAACGGAAATATAGTATGCATACAGGAAATGGCCATTGATTCATATAATTCTGGGGTGGACTTTCTGGTTCAAAGACATTTGGCCATCTTGATGAGCACTGGAGAAAAATAGATGAGAGATGGACGAGTGGACAACGCAAGTGAAACAGAACTGAGCGGACTACTGGAATATTTAAGATATAAGATTTCGTACCAGTTTTCATAAATTGGGGTTTAACATATGGCCAAACGTTTGTTTTATCAATAAAGAGTACGTGTACTAAAGTACTAAAAAAATAAAGGAACTCACTTTCGACATTATGTCTTTGCAATTCATTTATATTGGGAAATGCGCTTAAATCCTGCAACTCATGAAGATTGAATACCTAAAAATTCAGAATGACTGAACACTTAATTATAGTCAAACTTTGGAACAACTAAGTATTTCATGCTAGAACTATAGCACCTGACCAAATCAGCTTGTTTTAAAGAATATCCGAGAAATTGAGGCCCTATGAATTGTTTTATAGAGGAGTTTAGACCTAAAAATATTAAAGCAAATGAACTGAAAATTGTTTATAAATACGAAGTAGTAATAAAACAATGTACTTAAACTAAAGATATTGAAAATGTGAAATGATTGATTTTACTAAACCTTCAATGCGTGATTCCAGTGGTTTATTGAAATTCCATGCACGTAATTCTATTAATGGTTCTTCAGTTTGAATATGTTTTATAAGATGTTGCCCTAATAGCGAATTAGCTCCTAACACTGTTACAATCATATCTAAAATTGTAAGAGCTTTAAATATAAAATAAACACTAAGATTTAACGAAATTGGAAGACATGAGAGAACTAAAAAATTCTAGTAGTGGGAAAGACAACCTTGTGGATTATTGATTAATTCCTAAAATTGCTCGTAAACCATTTTGATCTGCCTATGATAACAGCGTACGGTAAGTACATTTATCTAAACTGAAGATTTGATTTGACAAATAAATAGTTAACTGAATACCATAGAGGATAGAAGTACATCGGAGTATCTTTCCTATAAACATTGACATAGTTGATGTCAGTAAACTTAGTTTTGTAAGCATAGAAGCTTCAACTTATGTAAAAGACGGAAATTGTAAATGTACTATTCAGATGGTGTAGATTACTGTTTTATTCAGTTTCAAACAAACTTGCTGTTTTTAAGCGAATACCCCAGAATAATGTTTTAATTTGCTATAAAATTGATATATTCATCTTTTTTCCTTAGTATAGGAAAAGAAGTATTGACTTTAAAGATCATTTTTACGAAGCAACACTTTCCAACAATATTTATGCACGAAAAATAATTACGGCAGTTTTATAAAGAGGAAAAGTAGATAGATGAGAGGGAAACAGTAAATGATGATCAAAGAACATACCAAGAAAGGGAATAATATTAGTAATTCCAAATGGTGGTGGCATTGGTATTGTTAAATAATTTGCACTGAGTGAATGTTTCGTCATGTTAAAAACATAAATAACTCATAAATGGAAATAAAGAAGAGAGATATTTTGAGAATAAACAGTTGATCCAGCCATTTTATTGCTTTGTACTTAGAAGTACATCAAACAAGTGAGTACTGATTATGAGACAAAAGAGGCTGTCAAGAACTTCAAATCTCATTTGTATAGATAAAATGGGTAATGTCCCTTTATCACCCGTTTGTGCCTCTATCGACCAATAGAAATACCATTTTCACTCGAATCTTGGCGACAATATTCGATGAATGCCTAAATTAGGAATATTTAAACATAATTATTTTCTGGCGGGAGGGATGCGAAGTATTTTATATAATTATTTTCAGTCAATAATTCTTTCTTATCTTTTTAAGATATTTTACCTGGGACACCTCTCTGAGAGCAGCAGATTCTGGCCCCCCCCGACCAGGATTATTCCGTCTCCGATGAATTGGAGTTGATACGAGGATTCGTTCTTCTATTTCATGCATTGGATCACAGTTCAAACCTTCATTACAGGGAACAAATACAGGCGCTGCTTTTCTAAAATATTGATAAATCCTCAGCAAAAATTTAGAGCTATATGTTTTCTATTATTAATCATCTCTGATTATCTAATAGTCCTGATCCTCACCTCGCTAAAACCCATGCAAAATCTATTCTGGCAGTATATGGATGTTGTTTAAGAGCAGCGAGTGAATCAATTCTGCTAGCGGGGTTTATGGAAAGAAGTTCCTTCAAAAATGAGATGAGGTCAGTCGGCCAGTGGCAAGGAAATGTCACTGCTGTTTCCCGTATGATAAGCACCACCTGTATAAAAATAAAAGGTTAGGGATAACCAGTAAAAATAAGAAATATTAAGAAGAAGTATTTACTTGTTCAAGGGTCTGGTGTGAGCTGAATTCAAAAGGTGTTCTTCCTCTCATCATCTCATAAAATGTAACTCCAAGTGACCACCAGTCCACTCTTGCGTCATACCCATCAACTAGACCCAAGACCGATTCATAGATTTCAGGAGCCATGTACGGACGTGTACCTAACAGAAAATACCACATTTCGTATTATGATTTCACATATTTTAAACAAATTTACGATCGAACCTGAAAATGAGGTAGCCAAATTGTTAATTTCCAACTGTGTTGCTAGGTTTAAATCTGTTAGATGAGCATGACCTGAAATATTTCTGGAGAAATTATTGACTAAAATATTCCAGCAGTTCCTCAAAAAAGTGGACAGAATAACTAACCTTGTTCATCTAGAATTATGTTCTCTGGTTTAATGTCTCTGTGTAGGATCCCTTTCTCGTGAAGGTATTCTATGGCGAGAGAGATTTCGCACATGTATAGTTTAGATCTGAATAATTAACTAGTATTAGTTAGTAAATATTAAATAAAACAAAATTAAAAAATGCGGAACCATCAGGAAAATAGCATAGAAGATATATATATATATATATATATATATATATATATGTACTGCACAAATTGTTCTATGTTGTATAGTATTTCATAAGTATTAGTAGTGTTGTGTACACATTAGAATGAATCTTTAATTAAATTCTTCCTGAAGTACACTAGCTTGGATTACGCATCCTTAAACGTCGTTAAAAATAGGATCAAATACTGATAACTGTTCGCACCAAACTCTAAGAGTAGAACATTATTAGAAAAATCCCATGAACATATAAACCTTTAAAATCTTAGGGCTTCGATATTTTTAGTAGGAAGAGCTTTTATGGTTTATAATAATGGTAGATTATAATGGGTAGAAATAAATGTGGTGACACTTACTTTACATAGGAATAAGCCATTTTATTACTTGAGGAAATGATTGTGTCTATAGAAAAACATTAACTAGGCCTGATGTAGTGAAGTTCGGATATGAACCCTCTCTATTATAAAAGCTACTCGAACTTACAGAACAATCTTTAAATGTCTTCTGGTGATTTATGCACTATATGGACCATCTTGATTGGTATAGATAACGGGAATATTTTGGATACTAACTACATCAATTTCTTTTATTGTTAGTTGCCTGAAATAAAGTTTCATAGCAGTGCGTCATCCCGTTGACAAGATGTGACCTTACCAAGATACTGTCATTTTATCGTTTACTTTGTTTATCTATATGCCCGTATTTATAAAACAAATAAAAACAGGTAAGTTAGACATTTTCGTGCCTGTCCTCTGCGAATTTTCCCTGTTGGTGAAGATGGTATCGAAGATCTCCACCAAGCAATAGATCCGAAACCATGTACATGTAGTCTTTATCCTAAAGTATGGAATTACATTTGTACACAAAACTAAATTAAAAAACCAAGAAAGACCTGTTTAGGACGAAACTTTTTAATAGAATGTTCTTGTTATAATTACCTATTTTAGGGTTGAAAACTGACCTGAAATGTATACCAGAGATTCACAATGAATGGATGCGATATTTTGCATAACAGGCTTAGTTCTCGCAAAACGTTGCCCGCTACTCCCTAGAATTCTTATTCTATCATCACTTTTTTTCATTTCATTAATACGTCTTTAAGTATTATGTGGGGCTAAAATCAAGTGGAACATTTATTATTATTTAACTATACATCATTTTACTCATCTAATTTGGTCCTCCCAAATTTCATTTAATTGCTTTTATTCCCTACCTTATCAATACACCTTCTTTTACTCATGTATTTTAACGCAAAATATTTCTTAGTGGAACGCTGTTGAACGATGCAAACCTGGAATAAAGTATAAGACTTATTAGCTTGATGAATTCCTTTCTTTAGAAGTGTTATCTATTCAATTCTAATAGTTAGGCTGTGTATATTATATAATTCCGAAGTATTCGTATCATTAAAAACTACTAAAGCACCAGGCACCTTTCCGAAGGCTCCCCTGCCAATGCTTCGAATAATACTAAACTGCTCGAGACAAGGCGGTGCATTGGGCGGGTGCCGGCGGCCGCACCGCCCACCCATCCGCACGCCGCATAGACACACCAACTGGAAGAGTTAGATTATGAACAAATATATTTATATAGAAAAGTAACGGTTATAGTATTAAATTTATATTAAATTATTTTCTTAATAAATATTGACGAAACATCAAAATAATGGATTGTAGTAATTCAATACTCTTTTATTAATAAATATCTCATTAACAACATCAGAAATTCTTTGAGAAGGAAATAAAATTATTCAATCAGCTAATGTTATTTAGGGTCATGATGGGTCAGCCACAAATTGCGCCTATTATAGGATGGATGGGTGACATGCTGACATTCTTGGGCCTGACACATAGTAAGAACGAGAGATCAAATATAAAAAGTAGTAGGGATGTAGAGATCAAAATAAACCGGGCAAAACTATTGAAATATATAGTACTTGCCAATGAAAACACTTCTATTAATGGAAACTTTACTGCTATAAAAACAATTAATGCTAGGATGTAAGAATTATCAAGTATTTTCAAACTACTTAGGCATTTCATAGTATTGCTACAATATAAGACTTTAAAGAAATTAGAAAATTTCACAGATGTACGAGGAACTAAACAAATGCTGATGAGCTAAGTACTTTTTCAGCGAAAACAGAAGCAATCGACCGTGAGAGCGCAAATAGTTTAAGAAGTCTTACTAGGAAGGACTGATATATATCACACCCAGAAAACCTTAAGTTTACATAGTGCTCAAAAGTATGTTGAAATACTTTAGTGAAAAATATATAATCCATACCAGATAATTTTTATCCTATAAATGGTTTATATATATATATATATATATATATATATATATAAGCTTTTCAAGACTAAATAAGCTGTAACTCATACCTTTTAATATGGTATACTTGTCTGTAAGCAAACAAATTCTAGCAAGGATAATCAACAAATCACTGCAAGCGGCCAAGATGTGGAATTCCGATAAAATGCTCTAAAAACAGACAGCAAAAGGCCATGGATTAGTACTAGTGAAAGAGAAACACGTGGCTATAGATAAGGAGAAAGGAATATAAGAATAAACAGAGATTATACTATGAAGAAAAGACCATAGGATGGCTGTCAAAATAATTTGGCCGCTATTCAGTTTCAATGAATACCCGTAGAAGGGTAATTCCATGAATACCACTACTTATAATCCTCATGCCTTGAACTCATCCGTTTTACACATTATATCAGCAAGCACTACAACGAAGAATACAAGACTACTATCTAATTACAGCTAAGAAGTAGCACTTGGTCCAAGGATGTCCGTTATCCCCTGATTACATGGCCAATGTTGTGTGGATTATGAGGGAGATCGATATAGACGCACACGGAGGAGGCGCGTACCCCAAGCGAAACAAGGCACTGCATCCCACTTAACGTCGTAGGGCATTTACATCACATAATCAAAACAGCACAGACGTGCACTCTGCAAGCTCTGATATTACAGATCTGACTCAAACCCATACATTGTAATACAATCAAATATAACTCTTAAGAATGATAAAACAAAAACAAAATGTGATCTCTACTATGACTTTTTTGCTTAAAATACGATAAAATTGTAATATTTATACGATATACACTACCACAATAGAAGTTTTCATCCTGATGGATAACACAAATTGATAATAATTAAATAGAGAAAGGGTAATAGAAATAGCTGCTAGGGCTATATCTGGAAAATAATACCGGTTCAATGCGTTACCAACAACAGGTAGACTTAATTAAAATATAGGATAAAGTATAGTAATCTGAATTCAAAACAATCACCAGAAAAAACTCATTATTGAAACAAGAGCATGGAAGTAATAATAATTCGAGCGAAATGCCGATTAAATTATTGCGCTCTCGCTCGGCCTTCGTCAAGTATATGAATATGAACAAGAGGTTGTTGATGGTGCCTCGTTTCGTTGCTCTTTTTCACTGCTGATGGTGTGGGTCGCTTAATTTGCTTGCCAGAAATTACTCGCCTTACCTCTTCAGCTGATAAAGTTTCATACTCAAGTAAAGCTTCAGCTAAGAGTTGGTGTTCTTTCTGCAATAATACAACATCGAGAATATCATCAGCACATCCTCTCAAAGCCACAAATGCATTCTACCTTATGTTTAGTCAGTATATCCTTCGCTCTGTTGTAACTATCTTGCAGCACTTGATTGATCTCTTTGTCTATAGCTTCTGCCATCTGTGGACTTAATTCGCTTACTTTTACGACGGCAGATGACGAATCATCCGCAGTGAAATCACGCAGACCAACCTAATCATACTTGCATTGGAACAGGAACATATTCTCTTATTTAAAAGTCAGAAAAATAACATTTGTATTATATAAAATATCATATCTGAAAAATCAACTCACTTTATCACTCATTCCAAAAACTTTCACCATTTGAACTGCTAGACTTGAGGCTTTTTTTAGGTCATCAGCAGCTCCAGTGGTTACCTATGAAAAATGAACTCTAATACCCAAAACAAAATAAAGATATATTCAAATTCTCATTAAAACAAAAATCTACCATCTCCTCTCCAAAGGCCAGTTCCTCAGCTACTCTTCCCCCCATCATTACGTCAAGAGCAGCAAGAATCTGGCCTTTCGTCATTTGGTACTCGTCTTTCTCTGGCAACATAGCTGTATGTCCTAGCGATTGTCCCCGAGGTATTATAGTTACCTAGATTTTTTTCAGAATCGAAAATATCAATTAACTAGAACGAATAATCTTGAAAAAACATGTATATTTTATTACACGGAACTACCTTATGAAGTGGAACAGCATGTTTTGTATAAATAGATACGAGCGTATGGCCTGCCTCGTGGAATGCTGTATTTCTATTTGCCTCTTCATCAGGAATTCGTCCACCTGTTCGTGCTGGCCCCATGAGGACCCTATATTAGTGAAGCAAAAATAACAAACAAGCGACTATAGAACAGTAACTAAATATAATTAATAAATGATATTATATGACTACCTATCTCTAGCTTCATCCAGGTGATGCATTGTTACTTCAACTGCATTCTCAGTAGCAGCCTTTAACGCAGCTTGATTTACCATGTTTTCAATATCCGCACCAGTAAATCCAGTTGATCCCTAATGTTTACAATTACTAAAATCTACATAAATATTAAGCATAAATAACTAATAAGTGCACTGTATATAAATAATTTTTAAAAACCTTAGCAAGAACATGTGGGTCAACACAATTAGCATGTATGATTCGTTGAAGATAAAAGTCAAAGATATCCTTTCTCCCTGCTAAGTCAGGCTTCGGCACTGTGACACGTACATCAAATCGTCCGGGACGTAGAAGGGCCTGGTAAAATAAGAATAGCGTGAAAAAAAAATTAAATGAATAAATAAAACTTGCCTTATCCAAATCGTCAACTCGGTTCGTTGCTGCAATAACTATAACGCCCTCATTCCGATTAAACCCATCCATCTCACTGGGAAAAAAATCATTTTTAAATGCCATTTACTTGACAAAATATACGTAAACGAATCTTTAAAATTACTAAAACAGACCTAAGCAGTTGATTGATAGTCTGGTTGGCATATGGATGTATACTGTTACTTACTCGCTTAGATCCAACACTATCTATTTCATCAATAAATATTATGCATGGTGATCTATAATACATTAAATGGCAGGTAATTTTAGCATAATACAATTTAAAATAGATATAATCCTATGTTATCTACCTGGCCTTTGCTTTGTCGAAAAGATCTCTTACTCGCCGTGCACCTTGACCTACCAGTACTTCATCAAACTCTGAACCGGAAGTGTGGAAGAATGGTACCTTGATCGGTTAATTTTTTTTTAAACCTTGTAACATTTATAAAACCATATAACAAAATTAAGCCAACTTGTGCTTCCCCTGCAATTGCCCTGGCCAATAACGTCTTTCCTGTACCAGGAGGTCCAACAAGAAGAACACCTTTGGGAAGGCGACCACCCAAACGGGAATACTTTTCGGGATCACGTAGATAAGAGACTATTTCTTCTACTTCCATTTTTGCTTCATCCATCTATAAAATTCTTGGCAATTGTTATTTTTGTGACAGAGAAGAGTTTTATAAACTATCTATATAAAAATATAGGATAAAAATCGAAACTCACTCCTCTGACATCTTCAAAGGTAACTTGCACATCTTCTGGTTTCACCTCCTGTGTGTTGGAAAAGAACAATGAACCCAGTTGACGGTCTCCTATTCGAACACGAATTGCTAGAGCAAATAAATACAAGTGTTCTTAATAGCATGATGCTTATTAGCACTCATGACCAACTAGTTGAGTTAAAATTAATCCTTTAAAAACATGGCGTAAAGCAACTCACTTCCTGTTAAATATGCTAAAAAAATGCATATCACTAAGAATATGTATAATCGTGTTAAAACATTTGGTTTTTTTGAATTGGCTGCTGTTGGTTTTGAAGTAAGGAGTCCCTTCACAAAACCGTCCTAAAATTAGGTTAAAATAGTACTGACTCCTCTCTATCATGAAGGTAAGTTTGATTCAAACTCACTGCATACGTTTTTTGTTGAGCTTCCGGAAGTTTCTTTACATCAGAATCATACTGCAACCACTTTTCAGTACTCTCATCTTTTCCTTTTTTCATAAGAAGATTGGAAACGATATTCCATCTTAAGAAAAACTGAATACCTACCATTATAATATAAAAAACAAGCCTAGTAACAGTTCACAATAAGTTATATCCTAGTATTATAGAGAGAAAACATACAAAACTAACTTCCCACTCCCCTCCGCAGTTTTCTGTAGTGATCCACTACTTGTCATGGGTGATGCCACTCGTTTTGTACGAAAACCACGTTGTTGTATCACTGTAACTTTTTAAGTAAAAAACTTAAAATTATTAAACCAATGAAATAAACTTACATATAGCTCCTGTTGCAGGTATAATATCAATTGTTACGTGATCAGCAAGTGTAAACCTAAATCGACTGTGACGAAGTAGTCGATGGTTAATTAATATGTTGTTCTCTGAAAAATAAAACAATTTAAACATCTTATAAATTGAAATTATTTCAAGACCTTCACAGATTAAAACTAAACCACTTACGACTAAATGCATTCCTCACGTGTTGAGTGCCAATTTGACGAAATAGGGAAAGATAGGAATTTGATAGCCGACCTCCAGTTTTAGGACTAGTAACTAAATCAACCACAAAATCTCAGTATCGCAATTAAATCTTCCAATGGCAAAAAAAACCTCACCATTCCTCCGTCTACCACTCAAACCTAAACAGTGCAATCCTCCACTTGAACCATGCCAAACGTTAAGACCGCATACAGACTGCATCTGCTGCAACATCGCACTATACTGCTGCCATAACCAATTCTGCTTTTATTCAACATAAATACTCCTAGTGATATATTGTTTAATTAAAAATAACGCAAGGCAGAAACCTTGACAAACCTCGCCACAAATATATTTAAGATTTATATGTAACATATCAAGTCAACAAAATGTAAACCACATTCAGTAAAGTAGAACATAGGATTATACAGAAACATTGTTTATGCTTTCTATGAAAACTAAACAGTAGTTAGAGAGAAGGTAAGACATTTATCTAACTAGCCCCATTACTAAGACGCTTCTAACGAATACATTATATACACATCAATTCGGAAGAACGATTCCAGCGCTGAAGATCAATAGGAATAAAGAGCTTAATCGATACATCAAAACCATATCGTAACAGAAAACAGGAACTACGTCACTGTCAAATATTGGAACGAAAAGATATACAACATAACAAAAATCGGGCTAGTTAGATGCTCTTAACCATTAGTAGTTCTGAGTCTAGTCCAACACAGATCCAAATCCAATGATAGTTACAGTACATGAGAGCATGAGATAATGAACACCGGACACGAACGCATTGGGTAAGGATGCACAATTGAGGTCAGTAAAGTAAACACGATCAGGGGCACCGACGTAAACGTATGGGGAGATGATAGACACTCTTTCAGCACATTAAAAAACATTTCCTCGATAGCAAAAAACCAATGCACCGACAAGTTCAAAAATCATGTTATTATATTCCTTATTACACGGCTCCATCATGATGAAGACAAATTTAAACCGAATAACTGAAATTAAACAATGAACTGCCGAGGTATGTATGGTCTTGCTGAGGAAGGGCTCTCTGCTGGCGGCGAAATCAATGACTGAGGATCAAAAGGTGGGACAACAAGAGGTTGTGGGGTGTGTTGTCCAGATGAAGGATTAGAACAAATCGCAGTTGCACCATCTACTTTGTCCCTATCAGCCTTATCACGGTACGCCTAAAAACGTTTAAAACAATAGTTAAAATTACGAAATATAAAAAAAAGAAAAAGAACCTGAAACCGTTGTCGTTCCTCGAATTCATACCGATGGTGCTTTTGAGCAATGACTAACAGGAGATCTTGGTTGCACATTGCACATGGCTGTGCATCGGTAAATTCACTTGCTCTTATATCTTCTTCAGGCATCCGATGCCAGTTAGGAATAGCAATTTCCTGTGGGATAAAGGATTAACATAAAATGCAATTTAAAAAAAAGGATAAATATTAACAACCTTATAATCGATTTTCTGCGGAAGACCAGTGGCAAAATTATCATGCAAATAAACATCATCAATATCATATTGGCGTGACTGTCTGGTTGCCCCTACGACACTTTGTCGACGACCAATCTAAAAACTAGTATAAACAATTAAATATATATTTAAATTGAAGACTAAAAAATTAGAAAAAAATAATATAAGTAAGCGAATATACCAACAACCTTCGTTAACGGCATTGCTGGATCCCTACTTTCCTTCGGAGGTCTTCCTCGTTTTCTTTTTTCGACACCACTCTTATTGACTTTCGATACATGGGGCTGAAAATCATTATATGGCGTATGATGGTTATAACTTGCCAAAAATTATTTGTAAACGCAATAACCTTTGGAACATATTCATCATCTGTATCATCAGTGTCTTCATAAGCACTACTTTCGTTGGTACGTCCCTCCTTTTCCTCCCTCTGCTTCCGTTTTTCCCGTTCCTCTACCCTTCTCCAACCATTCCTCTGTTTTTCCTCTGCAATCTCTGCTTTATTTAACCATATAGACTGGTCCATTCTCTTGCGAATAGTCATGGCTGGCACCAAGGATAGACGGTGAAGATGAGCCTGCATACGTCGCTCAATAGGAATGCCTGTAACCAATAATTTATAAAAGAAATATTAAATAATCCCTTTAATTAACCAACTATTAACGAACTTTCAATAAATGAGATCTGTGCATTAATCCTAGGATCAGCCAAAGAAAACATATCTGTGGAGGTTGATGGTTTCATCTGAGAATAATCCACACGAGCCACATCGCTAAAAAATTAGAGTATGAATTTCCTACTCTAGGTACTAATGTGTCAAAACAGTACATTAAACCATAAATATTTAAGCTGTTACCTTATAAAAATAAAAACATACTCAAATTTATGCCGATAAATCCTTCTATTTGGCTTGCTTACTAGAGGACGAATACGTGCACATGACAGAGAACCCTCTTCCGAAAGATTTGATTCATTATCACTCAATATAAAGGTATTTTCATGGTGATACATGTTCGCTACCTAAATGAATATGAAATAAATAAATGTAATGTCATAATTAAATTGATTTTACCTTCCTACCTCCTCTTCAAGGTTTTTAAGTTGTTTTAGTTTATCCTCTAACACTCGAGATGTGCGAATATCAAATGCTCCATGACGTACTTTCTCCTCATTCCATCGAAGAGCACCCACTTCAATTCTACAATATTGCAATTTAATGAGATACATTCTAGTACCAGCTACTCCAAATAAATAGTCGCCCAAACCACATTTCAATTCATTGAAAAGTCAACAAATACCTCCTATTATCAGTTTCCACATCGGACATATCAGTTAAATCATCATATTGTCCTGCTGGTGCTTCAGCAGCTAACGAAGCCTTCTTATCAATCTCATCTTCATCGTATACATATTTTCTAATTAATTTCGGCATATCCTCATTATTACATTTCTTATATCGCCTCACAATCATAGCCAACTGAGTTGATGACTGCGCTTCGCACTAAAATTTTCATAAAATTATCTTTCAACTATTTAAAGAGATACCTTCATTCTATCCTACTGCTGCAATCAAAAATTCCCTTATGAATTTACTACTTACTAAATATTTCTAATTTTCCTGGTTGACTTACATCATAAACTCAGGAGTTGATGCAGCCTTCTACTGCATTATATCATTAATTAATTAACTAACCTGTGGAATAATAAAATCAAAACATTTCTGTTCCTTGCATCGATTAATTTTATCTGTGATGGTTCTTCGTTTAGTCACTTCAATATCTCTACGAGGATTGCTATTCTGTGAACGAGGAGGTCCACTAAATACATAAATAATTATAATGTGACGAAATCTCCCTAACACAACTGTTTTAATTAGGTAAATATCATTATATTCAAAATTCTATTTTCGTCAATAATTTCCATTAGAACACAAGTTGCAAATGATTATTATTGTTACGTAAAAAAGTAATATCTAAACATTACTTGTGGTAATAATCGTGCAAACTAACGCACATTATGAAGTACGAAAAAGTAAGAGCATAACGTAGGTGAATTAATACTAAAATACCATATGTCGAAATAGTATCTTTGATAAATAAAGACAGGTTACAGTTAAGAGATTATTTTTCTAAAAACGGATTTCTATAATTTTACTGTTAACAGACTCGTACATATTGCAAAAACATAAGCTATGGGAAAATAAGCAAAATCTAACCTATTCAATAATGGTCGTATTCCAGATGGTCCAGGAGCACCACAGCTGTTCTTTGAGTTAGATAGTGACATAGGTGAAATTGAGGTTGATGACGTTCCTTCAGAATAGGAGATTCATCAATCTCACAAATTAATTCAGAATTCTTATTTACTTAACCGTCTTTACTAGTATCATAGGATGAGAAAATAATCATATTAACTATGGTCTTATTTAGAATACTAATATTTAATACTGACTACCTAGAATACATTTACATACAAAAACACACCTGGAATGTTTTTACTGGTAACATCATTGAAATTTGTTTCCAGTGACAGACTTAGATTTCTCGGCAAGCAAGGTGATAAATGTGATACAGAAGAATTTAATATCGGCAATGTCGGTGATACTACATGTGACTGAGGAGAGTCCAACGGTAATGACTATATAACAATTATTTTGCGGACAATTTCACTACTTATATTATATCCTTTAAATCCCACAAGAATATGTCCAAATATATTGAACTAACCTTATTAAAGCCATTAATCTGAACATACAGAGGCTTCTGGACATCACTGATGAGACCCGAGCAATCAGTTGACCCATTCGGTAGTTTAGACACTCCATTAGATTTCCTATTCAAGTCATCCTTTTCACTAGGAAGATTCCCAAGTAATGGAGACCCATTAGGAAATGAGGTGGAATCTTTCAACAGCATGTTGGTGTCGTTGATGAGAGACTGTTCATGTTCCATCACAGATTTTGTAAGATAAGTAACAGAATTTGGCTTCAGTCCCATACGATATGAAATATTCCAAGTCTGAATCAATCAACTCAAGCATTCTTCGTGTCCATTATCAATCCAATAAATTAGCAGTAACTATGATGAAGTCCGACTAAAAATTAACATTAATATGGAAAATTTACGAAGGATTAATATCAAGATAACAGTAAGACATAATCAAAATGACCTAGAGCCTTATGCAACATCGAATAATACATTGACCTGAAAGCTACTCAAGCTAAATAATATCAGTAATGTACTTACAACCAGTTAAAAATCATAAAAAAATTTCAGATTTTGAGCCAAAGTCAAGTAGAAGAATGAATCCAATCGATAATTGGCACAACCCCCATGACGAAATGGGCGGGAGCGGCGCAAATTTTCAATGCGACGAACCGCTGACGCAACACGCATCTAATCCATTACAACTATTTTTGTTGCTGCAATAAATAGTCTCTAACCGAAAGATAAATTTTATTCGCGGGAAGTTTAATATTATTTGATCAACGACATTGTTTTGAATTACAACAAGTAGTATTTAACTACTAGCTAATAATGTACTTTGTTTTATCTAATATATAATAATTTTAAGATTACAGATGGTAGTAATGGATCAAGATAAATTAGTAACCGCCAAGGATCAGCAGTTCGTTGCAGAGGGAATCGATGTTATCACATTGCGTTTTGGTTAGAGTATTACTTCAATAATTTTAGATGATTGAGAAGAATCAGGTGTTTTTAAAGCATGTTTTTCCCTTAACTGATTTATTTACTACAATACTTATTCTATTCTCATCCGCTTTTAAAGGAAATATAAATTCGGTACGTTATACAGTTAAATCTTTGTTTTTAGTTGCGCTATTACAGTTACAATATTTGATAATATGGATTCATGTGAAAGATTTCACCCAGAGTTCGTACATCAACACTTTGGTGAAAAGTTAGTTTTCCCTTTAAAACACGATACAAGTGCTTAAAATGTCATCATTCTACATCTTGCGAGAACATCGAAATATTGCTTGAGTTACTATTTTTATATTTAGTAAAAATACCTAAACCGTTGTGGATGGTTTGTAATTCATGGTTTTTGTTCTAGGGAAACAATCTTTGGTTATGAAAATTTGGATATCTGCATTAGTTACTCAGACCCATCAATGTATATTTATCCAGAGGTACGCTACACAAGAGATATCTCCACTGTTGAGACAGACATGAAGGTTTGTTGTATGTCTATAATTAAATTATGTAATAACGGACGAAGTGATAATTTTAGATTAGTTAAATAATTCTTAATTTCATTTCAATCAGGGTGATGATATTATTGCAAAGCTAAAAGATCAATTGCCAATGGATCAGATGGGTACAATGGTTGATTCTAAAGAAGCATTTGAGTTTCATTTAACCAAACAATCCAATTTTAAACCATTTGGAGATTTAATTGCAAAGTTCAATTCAGGTTTGATTTTACAGTAATTAATGTGTACGTAATTTTTTAAGCCATTTAGTTTTATTTTAATTTATATGCAAAATCTAGTTGTAGATGGAATGTATTGTTTAGTTAATGAATTATTATTTCATTATAGGAGATAAAACATTCGAGTTGTTTAAAATTGCGGAGAGTTCTCCAGAGTTTGATAAGTATTTGGCACGTGTCCAAACATTAGCATTATGGTTTATTGATGCTGCGCAGTATACAGATAACAGTGATCCTAGGTGGATGCACTATTTCTTGTTAGTTTAATTTACCTTTTCGATCTAATTAATAAAATTATGGTATAAAATGCTTTATTTGCTTTATTAGATTTGAGTCACATCCGCACAGTTCTGGAGATGGATCACGTGCTTATACACTAGCCGGATATGCATCACTCTATAGATTTTATTCCTATCCTGAAAGAGAGCGTCCTAGGGTAGCCCAGATAATGTTACTTCCTCAATATAGGTACGTGTTGTATCAGAAATTATTAATTTTCTATGACAAAAATTGCAGAAAAGAAGGAAATGGTGCCAAATTACTTCAATGTATCTACCGAGATTTGTACTCAATAAGTGCTGTATTTGACATCACTGGTTAGTAATACTTATTCTCAAATTACTTCAAAATTACAGTTCCTACCATTTTAGTCGAGGATCCTGCGGATAACTTTATTTACCTAAGGGACTATGTCGACTGTGTTAATTGTGCTTCACTTCCCGAATTTTCTACAGAAAACCTTAAAAAAGGGTTTTCTGAAGAAATGAGATCTGCTGCTTTACATAAGCTGAAAATCAATAAGGTAGGTGAATTATATTTATTTTGATTATGACATAATTATTTTCTTTTATAGCGTCAGTCTCGACGTGTATACGAAATCCTTCGCCTCAAAGCAACAAATTTAAGGGATAAAGATGAATTAAAGGCATATCGAATTGACGTGAAAAGAAGGTTGGTGAGAACATTTTCCGTAGATGAGTATTTTGCACGGAAATTTACGATTTTTCTAGACTGGAAGCTCCATTAAAAAGAAATGATCGTGACTGGAAGAAGCTTAACAGGGCTTTAGATCAGGACGAAATAGCGCAGGTCATTTTTAACTTAATAATATACAATATAAATTTAAACATGTATGGCATCTTTTAGGTAGCTGCTACTCAGTTAAATGCTGACCAGAAAATGCATCATTTGCAACAACTGTATGAAGCAGAAATTGAAGCATACAAAGTTACAATTAATCGGATTAATACTTTTCCAAAAATTTTCTGATTAATTATATTGCTATTGTTTTTTTTTGAAAATTTTATTAGAAAAGTTTCTTTTTATAATGCTTATTGGTTTTCAGTAATTTGATCTCATTGTGTACTATCAGTTTTTAAACGATTTATATTTGTTTTTAATATTTTTCGAATGCGATCACAATAGCAAAATGTTACTATAAATGTTAGGTTTATTATTTTTCATGCTTAGCATACTATGCTATCAAATGCAAGAATTTATTTAGCCATGATTTCGAGGTAAAATTTCATTAAGTAGTTTAGATACGTAATGGAAGAGTTCTCATTTCCTTTTCCGCCATATGATATTCAGCTCGATCTTATGAGGGAGATCAGGAAATGCATTGAGAATGGGCAGGTGTGAGAAAATGAAGCCATTTATAATTGTTCTATCCTATTTTTAGAGGTATGATATATTCCTTATATCAGGTTGGAATTTTTGAGTCACCAACTGGGACGGGAAAGTCGCTCAGTCTAATATGCTCAACAATGACATGGCTAGAAAATTTCGAGAAGGATTATGAAACGCAACTAATTAAAAAAGCAATGGTGACAACGAAAGAAGATGATGGTTGTTTACTTTTATGGCTTATGTGACCATAGGTTTCTAAACTACCGTCGTTTTGTTTAGATGCTGATTGGGTTATGAGTTACAAGAGAAAGCTTGAATGTAGTAAGGAAGCTGATGAGGCTATGGAAAAATTGGGCATTCTGAAAAGAATACAAGTTAAACTCGAGGAAGCTAAGATTGGTTTAGTAGAAAATGGAAGGAAGCGAAAAAACCATGAAGCAAATGTAGCGGGAGAGGTTAATGAAATAGATGTGCGTTGTTCCTAACATTTTCTTTTATAGTTTCGAAAAATCATCTCAAATGTAGTATTAATATATTTTAAGGAATTAGCTCCTCCTGATGTTTATAATTCAGACGAAGATATTGATACTGATTGTTCAGAGGAAAAACTTGAATCAGTCAAAATTTTTTATGCTTCTAGAACTCATTCGCAGCTGGATCAGATAATCGATGAATTAAATAAGACTCGGTCAGTTAAAAAAAAGTACAATCTTTTAAGAAGAAAATAAGACTTTCCCAGGTTCAAGCCACGAATTGTTACTGTTGCATCACGGCAATCACTTTGTGTTAATGAAGAAGTTAAGCGATTAAAGCACAATCACCTTATAAATGAAAAATGTATGGAATTGAGGAAAAATGGAACAGGGGATAAAAGAAGCCGAAATGATGAAACTAAGGTATGCCTTGTGGTATTTGTATATGAGTATATTGTTCTTTCCAATGTCAGGAACCAACACGAAGGATCAGTAAGGTATCCTGTGGCTATTATTACTCAGATTCGATCGAGGAGTTATCAAATAAAATCCTCGCAAAATGCTTAAATCAGCCGAATGAGGTATATCTTTGAAGATTTATGGATAAGTTACATCTTACGCATTTTTATTGGTTATGTAGTATGTTTATAATATTCATAGGTTTTGAAAAGCGGGAAGCAACGTATGGCGTGTCCTTACTTTGCTACTCGCAAGGTAATTCCCCTCTGTCAACTCGTTCTTCTCCCATATCAGGCAAGTGTACTTATACGTATTTTACTTAGGATTATATATAGTCATAAAGTAGCGGTATTCAATTTTTTGTTTCTAGGTTCTCTTACATTCTGCAACACGTACTGCTTGGGGAATCAATTTGAGAGGGAATGTTGTAATATTAGACGAGGCTCACAATGTCTTACAAGCAATAGTTATGCTTTAAAAAAAATAGTTATCACGATATTTACTTTTGTAATAATTCATCCTAAAAGATGAGTTTCTTCTTATATTTTTCTTCTTTTAGGCTCACTTTATTCTTCAGAGGTATCTTCTGGTTCTTTGGTGGTAGCACTAACACTTATTCGACAATACATAGAAAAATATAGGTATGTACTGTTACTAGTAAATTTATCAATGAAGTGTATTGAAAATCGTCGCTTTAGGTATGTCGAACTGGGAAGCTAATACTCAGTGTTTTTTTATATATAGCGTGGTTGCTAAATTTAACGATATTAATTTTACATACGTGGAATAAGGTATTTTTTGTTATATGAGATACGTAAACGTTCATCCATGAATTTACCTGAAAATTACTCTCACTTTAGGTCCCGCTTAAAGGCCAAGAATCTAATGTATATGCGGCAGTTGTTATCAGTGGTAACATCACTTCACCAATATCTTCTTAGTTCATCTAATAATCAAGAGCATGTTCTTACAATACAAGGACTACTTATAAAGGCAAATCTTGTATTGAATATAGTGTTTATTATGTCCCATAAATTACCTTGGTAATATGATTAAGAACCTATTATTTTATATTAGAATATATGGTTTTTCAGCTAGGTATTACCGATATTAACCTCTTTAAATTGGTTAATTACATGGAATCAACGGATTTATGCAAAAAATTCCATGGGTTTTATTTAAAATCTCAACATAACGAGGTGAAACTACAATTAAGTACGCCAAAGTTGTCTGGGATTGCAAAGCTAATGGCTTCAAGAAATTTAAGTGAGTGTAATTTGAAATATGTTTATTATATTCTTGTTGAAAAATCATTATTAAGCTAACTTTGATTTTTTAGTGGAGCAGCCAGCAGTAGTATCTGAAAATTCGCCTGTCACTGTGGATAAACCAATTCCGTCACCACTTTTTTCGATTAAAACTTTCATCGAATCTCTTAACAATAGATGTGATGATGGACGAATTATAATAGGCAAACAAAAGGATGTCCTAAAGTGTGATCGCTATTACTCATTTTTTGTCTTACAGGTTTTATTAGTTCGAATACTCTTAAACAGTAATTTGTGCTAATTTCACTTATATGTCGCACAAAACATGTTTAAAGGAGCTGGTGTTTCAGATACCGATTTATCTTGCTTAATCCCGGTGCTCATCTCTCTGATGTAATACGGGAAGCGCGTGCAACTATACTTATTGGAGGAACTATGGAACCGGCTGGGCTATTAGTACGTTCCCTCCTGTTGTACTTATTTGTATATGCATTAATCAGTTCTTAACTCTAGGTTGATTGTATTTCTCGTGGCGGAATCACAAATGATCTTCGCCGTTTTAGTTGTTCTCATGTCATTGACGATGAGCAGTTAATGGCTATAAGCATAGGTGTGTATATTGTCTTCATTTCCGAGATTTAGCTTGATGTTAGTATATATGATATTTACAGGAAAAACGATAGATGAAAAGTTTCTTACCCTTACCTATGAAACAAGGGAAAATAATGTGGTATCCCATCACTCTTTATTGTCATTTTTACATTTTCCCTTATTCTTTGAAAATAGAATTTGTAATCGTTATTTTCATTTCGAAATTACTTTAAAAAGATATATAATACAGTACATTAAAATGTGAGTCAAACCATTTCATTATCAACGAAGACTCATGTTAGCCAAAGCTGTTTTTTTCGTTTTCATTTTATTCGATGGTTTAGTGTGAATTCGTTTTATTGAGATTATTCGTTCCCTCTCTGCAACACTTGTTGAACTGGTTAGTACCGTTCCTAATGGCTGTGTCACATTCTTCCCTAGTTATGACTACATGTACTCCTTCATAGACAAAATGAAGGAGTTTGGTTTGTTAGCAAAGTTGCAGGTACATGAATCACGTCCTCTCACTTTTAAAGTTAGTAAAATATATCTTTATAGCAAAAGAAGATTCTATACGTTGAACCTCGCGGAACATCATCGGAAATCTGGAAAAAATTCGCTAATTCAGCTAGAATTGGTAGTGGGGCTCTTCTATGTGCTGTTGTGGGAGGAAAACTTAGTGAAGGTTATGTTTCTACACCTCTCTACTATCCTTGCACATCTTAAACTATATATTCCAGGTATAAATTTTAGCGACGAATTAGGTCGAGCCGTTATTATGATAGGACTTCCGTATCCTAATAGAAATAGTACCGAATTGAAGGAAAAAATGGCAGTAAGTTTTATAGCCAAGTTAAAGAGTGGTCGAATTCGAAATAGTTTTACCACTGTTTAGTACATGGATACGCAAATGGTCGGTGGTGGTAAACAGTTATATCACTCAATGTGCATGCATTCGGTTAACCAAGCTATTGGCAGAGCCATTCGTCATCGAAAGGATTTTGCTGCAGTATTTCTTCTCGATTCAAGGTTATATTTTTCTTATAATAATATTTAGTGAGTTTTTACGTGTTCTCATGCAAAATATAAGGACGCCAATGATAGTGATTTATCTTAAGAAAATTATAAATTTAAAAAATGCCACTCAAGGGAGAGGCTGCTTCTTCCTCTTTACAGTATTATTGGTATCATAAACAATCTTATTACTAAAAGCGTAATTTTTGTAATATGAGCTGATGATTCTAGGTATTCCCAACCTGAAGTTTATTCTCAACTTTCTAGTTGGATAGGAAGCAGACTGCATCACAGTGCGACATGTCATGAAGCCCTTCAATTAGCTAAAGATTTTTTTATTAGTATTAAAGGAAAAATAAAGTGATGTGAACCCTGGCCAATTGATAAATTTACTGTAGCTTCCTATAGGCAACCACTCCTAAACTGAATTTTATTATTTAAATATTAAAATGTAGTATCTTCAGATCACTGCCATTTAATAAAGTTTGAAACCATATATGCTGCTGTAGATGAGGTAAGCATAATATAGTTCGTTGGTAACATCATCCTAGGATCATGCATCTGCGAACTTCTGGTAACAAAAGGAACTGTTGACATTCCACAAGTACGCATCACAGTAAAACTAGAAATTTTCTAGGGTATGAAGATATAAATCAATAAAATAACCGAAAGGTGATTGGATCGTGTTTATTGTGATGGTTCTGTAAATAAAAAATGCCTATATATTCATTTTAGAAGAAACTAAACACGACACCCAATCTCCTCTTATCACAGGTTTATATTCGGACAATATTCTGAGAATCATATGGGCTTAGTGATAATTATCCTAAATATTTTAGTCGAGATTTGAATTTTTGCACAGTAGTTGAATCCTCCTTTTTTGGAAAGGTGATGTGGAGCTGCATCCTTATTTGAAGTGTTAAAGAGGACAAACAAATGTATTAGATTTCGGAATAGGACGGAGACAGCCCATGTGAGATCGCTATGATAGCACACATCTACAACATCCACCACGCTTCCGTTTTGACAGTGAGTCTGAAAAGAGAAATGCATGATATACTAATGTATATTTGACTTTATAGCTCCAGTAAGAGTTAAAATAATTTGTACTTTAACTGGTGAATAACTGTTTCGCTCATTTAGTTATTGGAACTTTAGTCAGTTGTCATTTAAAGTACTAACTGTAACATAGCTATTGTAAAAAGTGATTTTGTTGAAACATAACTTCCCCAACAATTGACAGGGCAAAAGTCAAGTAAAGCTAAATCCCGGTCATAAAATCTGAGAAGAAACCTAGTATTTACTTTGCACTATTAGAAGAGCGTACTCCAATTGGAATAATTTGCTAACATCATTGCTAAAAGGAACTTAAAACAATAAGGAGTAGTAATTCCCGTTAGATTGAATCCACAAAAAGTCCCATTTTATAATTTGGATATTAGCGTCTATGCTATTGTATTTCGAAACTATATAGATGATTTCTCAGAATTTTGGATATTATAGTGGAACTCTGAGCATGTTGATTGAGATTGTTTCTATGATAAAATTTACCAAAATGTTAATAAATTGATAAATCGCTTTCTCAGTTGTGTTGAAGGCGAAGTAACAGTGTAATGAAGAGAAATGCATAATCTTGTTGAATATAAATTTAAAAAATATAACTACACTCACCATTTGAATTTGGTTCTGGCAAGTTTTCACGGGTAACGAGATGCATTACCGTAGTTTTTCCTTGTGGGAGATTGAGAGCATTTAGAGTAACGGAACCATGTAGAAATCGGCCATGATATATTAACTTCAGCATGGTTGCAGAATCGACTTTCTCAGCTTCCCACTCTGGATTTGAGAAGTTTTTTTAAAGAGACGAACTCAATAATAGTGTTAAGGCAAATGTTTTCTGAATTCGCGGTTTCAACCCATGAGGTTAAATAATCAGCAATGCCGCTAAATGTGGATGATTTAGCCAGCAGGATATTATTCCCATATTTTGTTTTTAATTTATGAACGAGAACGGATTAGTTCTTTCTGACATGATTGATTTTTCGACCACTAACTAGTCCTACATTTAATATTTTTCTAACAATTTGTGAAAACTTATTTTAAGTTATAATTAATCTCCCGATATATTTTGGTACTATACCTATTACCTGCCAAAGATGATCATTATTTAATTGTTTCTGTCTAAACTCGCAATATTAACTAAGTTATGAAAAAACCCTGCCATGCGAATTGTTCAAAAATTTAGATGAAGACAAAAACGACTGTTTACACCCATGTACTAAAGAACTAAAAATATCAAATTAACTACCTCCAATTAATAGTAATGCGGGTATTGACTTGTTTATGTTATTTAAGATAGACCTATTATTCAGCTAACTTCCAGTGGAAATCTGCTTGTGTATAGTATATTTCCGAGCATGAGATAAATGCGCTCAAAATCTGCCTACTAACGTTCTTAACCGCCACTATTCACTATTAAAGCAATTACAGCTTAAAATTTAAAAGAATAACAATGGTGGTAAACGAATAGTAACAAATGCACATACTCTACAACAAATACGATATCAAAAGACGCTCATATATATTTGCAAAATCGAGTGCAATGTTCCCAATAAAAACTTCGTAATGGAATAAATATTATAACATAACACGTCTATAACGATATGACAAAAAGTGATGGTTACGATATGAAAGAAGTAGAATAGGAGTCTAGTGATCTGAATTTAACGTAACTAAAAATAGTGAGTACAAGTAAAATGGTAGCAAGTAAGAATTTTTCTGATAAAAAATAGGTGCAGATGCAAGCGAGAAAGAAAGATAACAGTAAAAAGAATATTTTTAAAACAATGCTTACCAGAAGGCCACTGCTCGAAAACTTTCTGTGTAACTTCATGAGCTGAGGTCAAAGGATGGAATGAGAATTCTTGCGTGCGCCCACTGACCAAGATCAACCGCAGTGTAACCTGAATCAAAACTTAATAAAACTAAACATTAGAGGCTGAAATAAAGTGGAACCATCATTTATTTTATATTTCACTGTAGCTTCTGACTTGGAAATAGCATTTAACATAGCTTTTATCTTCGATCCCAGTAATGCTTATTATAAACGAAGAACTGCCACAAACCACTATATAGTAAACGTCTCTACTCTACGTTCCAAAATAATGACAAAGTTCTAGGTAATAAAGATAGCTTTAATTGAAGAGCATGCATTTCAGTGAGATAAATATTAGTACGTGTTTTGAATACATACGAATTTAATTACATAAATAAAGTACTTTATAAAATGTTCTAAAACATCCTGAAATACTAGAAAGCGAGTAGTTTATTGTTCCTCTCTACTAAGCTTCTTTTACAATTGTAGCATAAATTCAGTTAGCAAGACATCTCAGCGGTTAATACAAATATAAATGCGTCTTATCTGATGAGTACACTGTAATGTCAATAACACAAGAGTTAGGTTAACGGATAAAAGTATTTTGTGCAAGAAAAATGAAAATGCAAAAAGAAACAAGTAATGCCGTTATAAAAAAATTACATTTTCAGAAGTGGCTGCTGAATCAAGAGATCCCTTGGCACTCATAGATGAAAGCAGAACTACTGAAAATACAAGATATTTAAGAAACAAGAGGTTGAGAACAGTAGATAATTTCTCTTATATAATTCTCCCACTACCTATATAAATTAATGAGATAACGATAGAATTATTCAAAACTGAACAATAAGACATCTAAACCAATCGATAATGCTGACAGAGATGAAGCATCGCGGGTCACCGAGTATTTATTCCAGTACTTAACATGTTTCCGCTTATCGATTACTTTACACTCCACACATTCTCACTATTACCCCATCTTTAGCTATGTTTATTAATCAAATAAAGTATGCTACCTACCAAAATGTTTTCACTATTCATTCGAACTTCAAGACTTAATATTAAAGCTTAAACCCACAAATTCGTAAGGTTGGTGCAGCTCAGAAGGGATACATGGGTAAGGAAGATCAGCTGACTAGCGGAGCGCGGCCGATCGATTCTGTTGGAGGGGCGGGCGGTTAGAAGATGACAAGGGAACACAGCCCCCTAGAGACGCAGACACCCGGATTTGTAGGACTAACCGTGATCAATCCACTCTTAATTGCTGCGGTCACCACGGTATCCCCGTGAATAGATACCACCAAAAGAGCATAGGGAGAGGAAGACCCTTATTTATTCATCAATAAAATATAATAGCAGTTTTATTAACAATGCAAGTATAAAACTGATCAGAACAATGTTATGACATAGGTAAAAATTATATGGTTGTGATTGCTCATTTCCATAATTTCTTAATTGACATATTCTTTTCGGAATCCTTTTGCATAACCTGAAAAAGTAGATACCAAGAATAGTGTATAAAAGTGGCTGTATAGCTGAACTTCTAACAGTAAAGTCAGAAGAGGCAGACTGAACTGAGTGAAGTATTTTCTGGTTAAAACAAAACTAGTTCTAGTCTCACTCAATTTTCCCGCTTAAAATTTGATATTTACATTGAATTCAACGCCAAAAATTTGGACATTGAACTAGGACGAATTAATCCCATGATATGCAAATATTGTTACAATGAGAGTAATCTTCTTAGCGCCATCGTCATTAGAATATAGGCAGGGGTCACTAAACGCCTGCCACTAGTTAATACTCATACAAAATAGCACTTAACCTAATTCAAAAATGCAAAAATTTCACAGAATCATATAATTAGCTCTAAGTAATTCTAGAAACGAGGGATAAAATACGACTCACACAGTCCAATCTATTATAAGTCATCTTATAAGATAAAAGCTTAAGAAGTAGCTCTCGTAACTGTTGTGGATTAGGAACACAATTTTATTTGTTTTAGTACTCTCCATCCTTACCTTTCCAACAGCCATTTCAAAGTCTTCCTGCGTTACATGAATGCGCCTTTCACGAAGTGCAAACATACCAGCCTCAGTACAAACTGCCTAAAAACGTAAATTCTCAAATGACATTCTCTAAACGAAGCAATAGTTTAATGATTTTGACCTTAACTTCAGCCCCACTGGCTCCGGGAATTGCCTCGGCTATCTTCCTCATATTGATTCCTCTCATTAGGTTCATTTTCCGAGAGTGAATTTTCAAAATATCTGCTCGTGCTTTTTCATCAGGTGCTGGGAACTCAATCTAAGATATAAAACACATCTGTTCCTCAACAATAGATGCAGAATAACAGATACATTGGAAGACTGTGAAAAAATTCTGTTACTACATTCTCTAATCCTTAGATGTTAAGTAAAATCATATACATCGGTAAATCTCGCCACAAAAGTGGTTTATATTTTCTATCCCCATCTTACCTTCCTATCAATTCTTCCCGGGCGAAGAAGAGCTGGATCAAGAATATCTATGCGGTTCGTCGCCATTATTACCTGTATAAACCGTAAATACTATACATCCGTAACAAAGTTTATTACTTCAGTTAACTAGTCACTACATCTTAAATTGTCATTTATTTAATATTGTTAAATATATAAAAATAAAAAGAATACCAAAAGTGTTAATTTCTTGGATTTTTTACTTGCTAACCTTAATATTCTTTGTAGCTTCAAAACCATCCAGTTGGTTAAGAAGTTCAAGCATAGTACGCTGTACTTCTGAGTCACCACCACTAAAATACTGTGAAATTTCGTAACGTAAAGTGGCCTAAACTACTGATGTAGGCGTAATCAGCAATATGATTACAAACATGAGTGCTAAAGCCTTCAAAAATTTAGTAAAAATCATAATTATCATCTGTAGACCTATATTTTATTTTATTATCACATATGAAAGTACTGAAATTAATCAGTCACATTAATAATTGGACTACTATACCTCGATCCCTCAACACGACTGGAACCAATTGAATCAATCTCATCCATAAATATAATAGAAGGAGCATGCTCACGAGCCATTACGAATAATTCACGTACCTAAAGATAAAATCCTTTTTCGAAAGTAAAAGAAAATATATTCCAAAGTTAATCAATAGTTTTTTAAAAATCTCTTTATATTCATAATAGACAACCAAATTACATGAAAGCTGTCTAACCATTCTGGCACCTTCTCCAATAAACTTTTGTACTAATTCCGATCCTGAGACACGAATGAAAGTACACTCTGTATGATGAGCAACTGCTCTTGCCAAAAGTGTTTTTCCTGTTCCTGGAGGACCATATAATAATACTCCTTTTGGTTGAGCAATACCCAAGGCTTCAAATAACTCAGGATGTTTCACGGGGAGTTCAATAACCTAAAAAAAAAGTACCAGGAACGAATAGAATTAACCATCTGAAATATACTACCTATAGTCATATCTTAAAGGAAGTATTTACAATGAGTGAAAAGGATTTCATGGTCATTTTACCTCTTTAATTTCCTTGATTTGTTTGTCTAGTCCTCCAATCATTTCATAGGTAGAATCAGGTACCTTTTCTACCATCATCAGTGAAACAAGAGGATCAACCTGAAACAAATTTGGTACTGGAAAAAACGATAATGCATCCAAAAATAAATAAAAGCACAATACTTTGTTGGGTAGAATTTTATGTAGGGCATAACTATCCGCACGAAGTGCAACGCGGCAACCTGTGTTGATTGTCTGAACGTCAATACCTTTGTCAACATCAACTACGTATTTCCCTTCTGGGTGCACCTAAACAATTTATATATGTTAATGTTTAATTTTAAATTAATAACACCTTTACCTTAACCAAAACCTTCTTCTTATCCATAACTTTGCTAACTTCTCCAACATAACTACCTTGCTCATGCAATTGTTGCAGTTCCTCCTTTAACATACGAACCTAAATAAAAAGATATAATTACAACTATACCAAAAACAATGGAAAGTATAAAAATAAACTAAAGCTCCCCTTTGATTTTTCAGAAAATTACCTTCGAATTTAGCTCGTTTCTTTGTGCTTGAAGTCGACTCAAGTTCTGCCGTTTTTCGAGGACTTTTTGCTATAAAGAAAATTCCTACATATTTAATTTACATTGATCTAAAGAAATAGTTATGTAAAAACCACCTGTGCTTCATCATTTTTTGTTTTAAAATATCTTTTAAGTGTTTGTTCATCTGAAGACTGCTGAGATATGGCTGCAGCTATAGTGGTGCCAGCAGGAGGAGCCATATAAAAAACGAACCCAATTAAATCAAAATATGAATGTATATACACCACGAGCAAATATGTTTAAGCATGATTTGAGTAAAAGAAACCTAATACAAAATTAATCATGATTAACATTTGAAATATTAATGGATATATAAGTAATTTCAAGCAGCTGATAATGTAGGCGGGACAAACAGGATGACAATCAATGTATGCTGGAAACGTTGGCTTGAAATATTTATTTTTCTGGGCATAAGAAGTATTATTCAGAGGACATATGAATATTTCACCAAGTTATACTTAATTTGATATTAATATTTGTATTTAGCTGATATCCTAGAATATATATTCTATTAACGTATTTAAGCAGATTGCGATAGGATGTTCTTGTTTTTCAATTCCACTTGGAATTGTGAATCCATTCTAGTCCTAAGTTCCCATATTAAACTGAATGTGAATCCTATCATGGAAATCGTGATAGTTAATCCAACTATTTACCATAATTAGTTTTTATGGTAGCGTGAGCAGTTTTTAGGTTTTAATCACAACTTCCCGCATAAGACATATCTTCAGCACCCTATAACAACAGATAAACGAATAAGCAAAAAGGCCACGTGGATGCGTTATTATTTTTTAAAATTGGTTATTTTAGCTTTTATCTCTAATATTTAGTAGTAACTATTTCTACAAAATTAATATATTCCTAGATTTCAATAACTTCATCCATTTAGGATATGCATAGTTAGCGCAGATATAGAAAATCCACTCCAAATTTTCATGAAAGTCAATAGTACTTGGAATTGTGCCAAATCGGGTAGCGACGCAGATAGATTGTTTGTATTTTTCCGATATTGGTTTACAAAAAACACGGTCGTGTTTCTCCATTACATGACTGTTTATTCAATCATGCTACTTATTAAGTTTCACGAATCTCCTCAGATCAATTTTTTAAAGTTTTCATTAATCAATATTTTGAAAATTAATTATCCGGCTTGTTAAATTCATGCACGACAATTTGGTATGGAAGTGGGATTAAATTTCTAAGAATTTTTATTTGACGTCTATGACCTTCAAAATTGTTTTGTAAACAGAAGTATTTAGAAAGATCTGACTATCCAGATTGTTAAGGTAGTTACCAGTACACTTATTCAATATTCTTATTACCGCATTATACATTTTCCTTCAAAAGTATAAGATTAGCAATGATACTGTTGTGATTTTTGCTTATGAGTCATAGTGATATTTTTCTTGTCTCATTGTATGATATAATAAATGATGTACATAATAAAAACAAAGAATTATATGTAAAAAATATATCTTCTTAATTGTGGTTTCGTTATTAGAGATCATTAGAAATTAGCTTTTATATACACCTTACCTACAAAATCGCAAACAGGTTTTCGAACAGTTAAGACATTAATTAACTTTCATTTAGAACTAACACATGGCTCGTACTAAGCAGACAGCTCGTAAATCTACGGGAGGAAAAGCCCCTCGTAAGCAATTAGCTACTAAAGCAGCACGTAAATCTGCACCATCTACCGGAGGAGTGAAAAAACCTCACCGTTACCGCCCTGGAACAGTGGCGCTTCGTGAAATCCGTCGTTACCAGAAGTCTACAGAATTACTCATTCGCAAGCTCCCATTCCAAGTAATATGTTTGCTATTAAAATTATCTCATATATTATCGAAACCATGTATATATTCCTATTATTTCAGCGTCTGGTGCGTGAAATTGCTCAGGATTTCAAAACTGATCTTCGTTTCCAGTCAGCTGCTATTGGAGCTCTTCAGGTTTTGAAAATTCTGTATCAAACAAACTTTCTGAATGTGAATGAAGCGTTTTTTATGGTGACAATAATTTTAGGAGGCTTCTGAAGCATACTTAGTTGGACTTTTTGAGGACACAAACTTATGTGCCATTCACGCAAAACGCGTAACCATTATGCCTAAAGACATTCAGCTGGCTCGTCGTATTCGAGGGGAAAGAGCTTAAATATTGTTGTCACGTTTTCTTAATAACCAATTGATCTCTGTAATGACTCACTGCTTTTTCATATGCAAACATCATGTATAATACGGTAGCCTAAAATTAATAAACGTTGTGATCTTTTTCTATGTATTGTAATTGATTATAGGTACATAATTGTGGTCTTATGGTAGTTATACGTTATTACATTACATGAGTACCAAATTTTAAACCTATGCTGAACGTACTAAATATTGTTAGGGGGTTGTTGGGATTTTGTTGTTCTATTGCTCTCATTCCATTCTATTCATTATATATACGTATTAACAGTAATCAATGGATCTTGGATAGTACTTTTGAATACAGTGCACGCATGTGTTAAACTATATGGATAGGTAAACCGGTTATAAAGAAGAGCTGAGTGGAATATATTAGTTTATCTTTATACAAATTAATATAATAATAAGCAATATGAAGGGTGGGATTGAACGCCTTTCAAGTCCTACTTTTAAGGTATGAAAATAGGAGTTGCTTCATCAGTAATTCTTGCTATCCATCCTAATCCTTCGACCACTGATAGAGATATCTGCCACACAGTGAAATAGAAGAGGATCTATGAGAATTTCAAAACTATCGTTACCTCTTGTTTGGAAAATCCTCTACTAATCGAGAACGAATGCTATAGACGTAAAACGCTAGAATGCTTATTGCATGGAATGGATAGGAAATGAGCACTAAACATACCGATCCAATGAGTCCGAGAGTAACGAACAGATATTCCCAAATATCCCCAAGAAGGAACTGAGACCCTAAGAATACTTACATTTACACATACTGCAAATTAACACAGTTAGCCACAAACAATCTCATGTAATAATTAGAAGAGATACAATACGTGCCGATACCACAAGAATAGTCGATGACTGCATTGTACGCAATGAAGAAAGAGGAGCCTCGAGTGGTTGCTTCAACAGTCGCAATGATCATGGTGTACAATAGGAATAAGAAGAGAGTGATAATGGAAGAGCTAACATGATGTACTGGTCGAATAATGAGGAAATGTAAAGTAGATGGGATGAATACCAAACGAAAATCCTGACGTGGCATCTAGAATAGTTTATCTAGTTTATGTCATTGCAATTAATATATATTTGGTTGAAATTATTCTGTTTCGTGCATAACAGCAATTACTCTCAATTTATTAATATTTTAGAAAATTAATATTAATCCAACAACGCCAAGGTTAGACATTAACTCCATTGAATTCAGAAAATTGCAGTCACCGCTAAAAGTCGCAACTCCTTTCCATTCTGTTCTCGCATTTTAGTTTTGTACTCAAGAAGAATATCGCGTGGTTCATGTCGACGAAGAGACAACTTGCACTCTTAAAAAAATAGTTTATAAACAATAAGAGATGACAACAAACAAGAAAATTACTAATGTCCTGACCAAAAATCGCTTTCAGCCTCGAATCTAAATATGAACAGATACAGATGAGAATCAAACAGGAATCCACATATCCAATAGAGAAGAAGAGAGAAAACACCACTGGACAATCCATTTGCAGAGTGTTCTCTATATTAAAATAAATTTTCCAAAATTCAATAGCATGGATCACAGACCTAGCTCCCCAATGCACGTTTTATTCATGACTTCTTAATCATCCAATAACTTCGTTTTTACACTTCTTACCTATGCCTATTATGGTATTTAAAACTGCTAATATGCTCCTCTTAGATTGTCCACTTTTCAACTTCATACCATCCTTCATATCCCGATCCATTTCCAACAGCGTAGCATACATATCGATGCCATATAATATAACTTTACATCAAGTTTTTCGTCTTTACTTTATACGTAGCCTTTCTCACACATTCTTTTGACAGATATTTTGGTGAAATTCTTTTCTCTGCTTACCTTCTGATTTTCATAAACAAATCCGGTGTAATTTTTAAGCACAAATAATTTGAAATCTTCAAACTTCGGTCTTTCATACGACTTCCTTTTAAACACTATGGTGCCCACAACCAAAAATATAATAAATATAGCAGAAATAGCTATAAAACGATTATATTTACTCTTTAACGCTCAGTATTGATAACTATACTACAGAGTAAACTCACTTATAGCAACAATTACAGAAGATTTCTGTTTGAGAGATGGAAGTTGCTGAGACTGCCACATATGCTCAATGGGATTTGTTTAGCAAATCCCATAGCAATAGTCACAAATTAGTAACGAAAATCGTTGCCAGGATATGCATACATTAAAATAGACTAGACCAATGGAAGTGAAATGCATCTCAAGAGTATATAATCATGAACCATTTATTTTCTAACGTTCATATACTTTCTTTTTTTACACTTTTTAGTAAGCAACTTGCATAAATTCAGCACAATAATATCAATTATTACTTGAGGTTCCTAAGTCTGTCCATTACCATTCGTTCTGCCATCTCCACATCCACTCTTTTCTCACTGCTCTCCACTAGCATATTCCTCAGACGTGAGACAGACTTCATATGACCTTTAATTGCCTTATCCACCAGTTTATCATTTTTCTTAATGATATCATTCAAAAGGATAGAAATACTAGATTCATCTGTGATACGCCAAAGATCGCCATCATTAAACACCTAAATCGTAATGGTAAATTAATCAACTAGTTATGTTGCGAAGATTGATAAAGAATGTGTCATGAATAAATACCTGATCAGCTGATCTTGTTTCAACCTCATTGATATAGGCTTTCAATGTTTCAATTGCACGTAGTCTAGTTATCTTTCCTTTGAAATAAAAAGATATTACCGACATGAAGTGCTCGGCAAAAAATTTGCTGAAAATTTACCATTATTCTCATCAGAAATTTTTGAAGTAAAATTGCCAATATTCAAAAGTAATTCAAATTATAATCTAAACCAACAGTGATCAGAACTTTGAACCTCTTATAAACTTAAGATACTGATTCACAGCTTAAGAACTGCCTTAAACTGGCCTTTGAGGAGGGAAAACCATTTTTGAACGTTGCATGAGTGTCTTTAATTCCTTAAGCCAGCTTGTGAACTCATCTGTAGATATAATATCAAAATGAACTAAGCAGAGATCCACAAAGCGTGATAGAAGATCATCTTCCTGACAAATAACAGGTTTATTGGAAATTTTTAGAACTCGTTAATAGACATTAATAGCAATAGTACAATCTAACAGCGTAATAAATTGACGTTCGTGGATCAAACCCAAATAAAATATATTGCTGGTATTTGGGCTGCGAATCAATTGATTTAATACATTCGGTTAGCCATTCAGGACGAATCTGCAACAACGTACGTTATGGAATTTCTATAGACCATTTTACGCCATGGTCCTAATATTAACCACTAGAGATCACATACCGTATAAAGTATGTACCTAGGTTTAAACTATATGCAGAAATTTTAGAAAGGATTACTACAAACTTTTACTGATGGCAAATTTGGTTCAGCCATAATACGGTAATCAGTTTCTTCCTCCTTATCTCGCATGGGTACTGTCCTTCTATAAGATATAAATAACAAGAAAAGAAAATAAACAATGGAAAAATCAAACATTAAAAAGTATTTAATAAACATGCCCTTGTGCATCACAAGCTCTTGTTTCGTTGACTACCGTACCATCTGTAGACAGAATATTATACTGCCGATTAATTTCGAAGTTAATTGCTGTATGAAGATGCCTCATACTGTTAATATTTTTCACCTTAAAATAATCAATAATATTGGTGGTATGGTGAAATAAGGATGAAATTCAACGCCAAACTGACTTCAGTTTTGACTCCCATAGTTGATCCTTGAGATAGTGATATATTGGCATCAATACGCATATGGCCTTCTGAAAAAAATCAGGTAGCCACAATTACAAAATCATATACTTTATACTTACTATGCATTTCACCCTCACTAATTCTATGGTGAATTAGCAATAGTCTTAACTGTTGTACGAAGCATACTGCCTCAACGGCAGAGGAAAAACATGGTGTGGTAACTACTTCGACCAAAGCAGCACCTAGAAAGAATTCAAGTTGTTTATGAAGTATGTTGCTAATATGAACTAATATTCTTGAGTATACCTGCACGATTTAAATCAATTAATGCTTCATTCTCATGATAAATTGTTTTACCACTGTCCTGTTCCAACTGAAGTTGACTTATTGAAATCTGTAAGACAAATATATTTATTCATAAAAAATACTTGGAAATACATACCTCTTTAGAATAAGTTGGGAAGTCTTCACCATATACAAAGGAACGAAATATTCCATTTCGAGCAATTGGACTCTCACTCTGAGTTATCTGATACCTGGAAAAAATAAGAGGAGACCAATTAACTTAAACACAATATTATAGGATAACAAAAGTTCAACTTTGTATTAACCCTGCTGGCATATCTGCATAGAAGTAGTGTTTTCTATCAAATCGACAGACAGGTGGAACTTCACAACTAAATAAAACTGCCATCCGGAGAGCTTGCTGAATGATTTCTCAGGTGATATACAAAGTTGCTTCACCTCAAGAAAATTAATTTGGAAGTAAAATACCATGACACATTGCTTATTTAATATGGGAAGTGTCCCTGGGCAAGCCATATCAAGTGGCGCCACTCTCGAATTCGGTCCACCATCTTCCCCACAAGGAGCACGAGAGAATAACTTTGAACGAGATTTTAGTTGCACATGAACCTAAAGTGTTTAAGACAACAATATGATAATCTACAGAGGACCAATAACACCCCACATACAATTTCGTCAGTACTCTAATAACGAATTGAACAAATACGTTGGTATACTTAACATCAGTTATTAACAACCTCTAATCCAATAACTGGATGGAATTCTTGTCTTGCACGTACAACGCCACTCGCAGTATATTGTCTCTTGCATAAAAATTTCAATACACGCATAAAGATAGGTACAACCCAACTATTTCTAAAATCCAATTTCTACAAATTAGACAAGATTCAACCCAAATATTATAAATATCTAAACGTTTCACATATAATTATTATAAAAATCTTTTTTATAGTTTAAGAATTATTATTACAATCTGGAAAATAATAACAACATCATAAACGTAACTAAAACTTCGTAATATTATATAAAAACAGCAATTAATCATCGAAAGAACTTTGGAAGCCAAAAAAACAAAGTGAAACAGAAACTATGCTACCTTAGCATAGATATCACTATAGCCAAACAGTAACAATGGAAACACTTTAACACGATGGTGCACTGTTTTACATGGAACCTATTTCAATTATTTTCACTAAACTGATGGTATATTATCAATGTTCTCAAGAACAAGATCTCCGCTCTTAACTACCCTTCGAAGAGCTGTCTGGATTTCATCAAGAACACTTTTTGCTGTTCCTTCCAAACAACTCTTATATACCTGAATGGAAAAATGTCATCCCAGAAAATCATATGTCAGTGCACTATAAAAACCACTGGCAATTATTTTATAATATCAGCATAAGATGAAAAAAGAACCTCAAGTCCTTCGGATCCTTTATGGAATTTAAATGCATAAACAAGAGCTAACTCTGATCCAGAACGAACTGCTGTATTGCTCTCTTTTGCCCCGTTTACGAGATGTGGTATGACTAGCTAAATCAAGTAAGTAACAAAGATATGATTTAAAAAAGTGCGTAACGCTACCTTTAACTGATCATTTCCGAGCTGTTCAGGAACTTTTTCAAACACATGCCCAAATGCAACAGAAACTACACGTCGGACTTCCACTGACTGATGATTGAAAGCTCGAGCCATCGCAGAAAGTAAAATTCGGTCAGGATTGGAACCCTCGCTGAGAATAATAGAATATACAGAGTAAAACAATTGATTTATGTTCACATAATCATGTAAGGCAAAGAGTGGGGGGATTAAGAAAAAATAAACGTACCTAATCAGTATATGAGTAGCGGCACGTAGTGCAGCAGAGGCTATCATAGGTTCAGCAGTAAATGCAGCAACGATAGCTGTACGACAAGAAGCATTTGCCTTACTCCACACGAAAGCAGCATCAGACTAAAAGTTATTTAATTATACGATCAAGCATAATAATAATGCAGTAAAAATAAGTTATGTTACCTTACACATCTGCTGAAGAGCCACAGCTTTAGCATGGCGAACACGAAGTTTTGAACATGATTCTACGTCTAAAAGATAAAAAATAAAATCAGACAAGGCGAGAAATTTAATTTTAAAAATGATTTATCTAACCAATCATTATGCTTTGACTATCCAGACTACCAGTTTTGACTGCTAATTCTCCGAACAGTGCCCCACTACAAATTGTTAGCGAAGTATCCATCTCAGAATAATTCTCAAGCGCTGTCTTAAAGTATTAAGATTATCCAAACAAATACAATAATATATCCACTTCAAGTTCTATAGAAATATTTACTGCACAACAAAGCATTAAAAAATTACCATGAACTGAAGCTCACAAACACGGAATCCTTCTTGAATAGTTTGTGCAGTTAACTTAGCACCACAACCACTTATTAAAGCACGAGCTGCTACAAATGTGGTTTCCCTAAAATAATAATTTAAGAGAATACGATGGTCTTCAAAAAATAACAACAACACTATTTCTTTACTCACATTAATGACTGATCTTGACAATTGGCAAGAAGTTTGAAAATTTCGACGACTAATGGTTCTGGTCTAGGGTGTATAGGTAGAAGTCGGGCAAGTGCTCCTAGAGTAATTAATTAATTAGTGCTAGACACTTTCAGGCACCATAAAAAAAGTGGATACAAACCTCCGGCAGCAAGCCTAACAGGTCGTGATGAAGGCTCTTGAAGAGCTTTCACAAAGGTTGATTGCAGCTGAGGTAAGAATGGACGAAGCATTGAATGCACCTATGTAAATAATCCATTAAAACAATTTGAAACAGATTAAGGCAAAATGAATACTAAGAAAAGAAAACATTTCAAAAAATAATGGATAAATTAGATTCTCATACTTTATCTAGTAATCGGCTCAAAGTTTCCAGAATAGCAAGCTTTACACTGGCCGGATAACGATCACCAAGCACGCGAATTAAAGGTCCCGTGATACTAACGACGTGTGATTTGAGAGCTTCAGGTTCCGAAACTGATACAATCATTCCCAAGGTCTCACCAGATAAAGCTTTCAGTTCAACACCACCTAAATACGAAATAGACAGCTGAAATTATAATATCCAAAGTATAACAACAAATACAATTAAACACGCATCAAGTAACAGATCCAAATTCTATACCCTGGAGAATTCCCTCTCTTAACATAGGTAGCAGTGGCTGAAGCGCCTTTGGATGGGCAAATCCTGGAATCAGTCGACCTTTGGCTTGTGCTACCATCGAGTTCAAGGTCTTTTTGATCGTAGGAATAACGTCCTAAACTTTTATAGCAATACAAGTAAAACAGAACAAATCCTTTGAATAAAATAGCTAGACAAAGTGCTATATAACCTGCATTTCCTTTTGATCGAGTCCCTGTGCGATACCAATGGCAGAATGGATTGAATGATCAATGATCTGCGCATTGTTCGAAGAGTACAAATAGAGTAAATCAGGAAGCAAATCATCTACTAAATTGTTGAGAGACACCTGTAGAAACATCTCTTATCATAAAACAGTAAAAATGGTTTGCATTTCAAATAATTCTCTTCGTTTCTAAGAGAACTATTGATAACGGCTAATCATGATAGACTAACTCCGCTTTTATCAACGAAAGTATGGAAAAGCACAGCAGCGGGTACATTTCCTTTAGTGGCCTTCTTAAGAAGATAGTCCGTGAGAATAGGCACGCCATCTTCATCTGCTACAGCAATAACAACTTTCTCACATGATTCGATCATCTGCAAGAAACAAAAATTTGATAAAAGATAGGTCCTACCTTACTTATCTTTCAATTGTTCTCCAATATATTTTGACCAATATTTACACTCTTCATGGGATAGAAAAGGAACAGAAAAAGTACTAACGGGCTCATATTGGTCATTGGTGTGACAAGAAGCTAATAGAGCATCCAGGACACGTGGAAGGTGACGATTGAGTGAATCACCTGATAGAAAAATAATTTATCTCAGTAGAATTTATTGATTAAACTTAGAGAAATTAGTAGAGCAAAACTAACCAGCAACAGCAGCTAAGCTACAGAGAGCATGAACATTAATAGGTGACTTTGTAAGACGAGGAAGAAGACACGGAAGCATTTGTCTAAAAAACGATAAATTAAAATTGAAACTAAGATTCAAGTTTGAGAATATAAATAAAGTAAGAAAACCAGCCTGCTATTTAGTTTCATAACCTCGCAAAGACCTTCCAAGATGTGGTTTTGATCGGGAGTAAGCTTTTCAAGGAGAGGAGTGATGATCTCATCCAGAGCTTCATGCCCCACATTCTGGACATAAATAAAAAATAAGAATAATAAGTGATAAAAAAAATTTCGTCAGACTTCACTTTCAGAACAATATACTTTAACCAACCTGGTATAAAACAGAAAATGTATCTGCACCAGCTGCACGAACAACACCTTCTTCATCGCAGACAGCGTTACGAACAGGAGGTACTAATGATGATAGATAGTGATTAAGTACATCCTGAAGGTTCAAACAAAAGACTTGGATTAGGAGAGCTAAATGATTGTTTTCAAATAGTTTTAGTGCACAATCCACTAACCCTGCTCATGCTGTCAATAATTTCATGTAGAGCTAAGGCGACGCCCACACGTTTTTCAACATAATCAGACTTTTGATTCTGGTCCAAAATAGGAAGAATCTAAATGAAAATAAATAACAACTCAAATTACCCAGATATAAATCGAAAAAGCTAGATAATACCTCGTTTATAATTTTTTCGCCCATCTTACGTACAAGTTCTCCTAAACATCTTGCACCCATCTGTTGGCGTTCTTCGTACGATGAAGCTAAAGAATCTACCACCTGTAAATCACATTTATAACTACAATATGTAGAAGAAATCTGACATTTTATCAGATTACATACCATTTCGAAAAGGGTCTTCATAACTTCTTTAAGTGTTCGTGGAGTATTAGAGACAACAATTTTCCAAACGTGTCCAGCAGCTTGTCGAACAATTAGAGCTACATCTGATCTATTAATGCAAAGTTAAATGATGTTAATAATGCTATCTATTACTTGTCATAAAAATAATCGAACAGAAGAAAATGTGCACGGTTTGTATATAAATCCTACTAATTTATATTGATTATAATTTATTCCTATACCTAGCAAGATAGAGGCCTGCAAGAACCCTATCTCTGCACTGCTGTCCAAGTGCCCGCACAATAGTTTTACCAGCTTGTTCCATGCCCATTGTATCATCTTCGTTTGCAGTTGATGAAGTACTTTTTCCAGAAACACCTTTAGCAAAAGCAAATTTCGTTTTTGCTGTACTTCGAAATATCTTTCGTTTACCAAACAACACTTACCAGAAATGTTAAAAAGGAAATCTCCTATAAGTTGGACAGAGGCATGTCTAATTCTCCAATTTTCATCCATCAGAGCTGTTTGCAGTTGTGGAAGAAGTAAACGACGAGCGTGCGAGCAATACTGAGCAATCAGGCGCTGACCTGCTTTCAGGGCAGATGCACGTACGTATCTGCATCAGAGTTATTAAATTAGTGAAACCTAAAGTGTACAGATTTGTTGCAATAAATTAAACTCAACTAACTCATTCTCATCAGCAAGCGCCTTGAGTATAGGTGGAACAACACGAGGCAAATACGGTAAGAATTTATCACCAAATACCATTGGGAGATATATATACATCAAAATGTATCCATCGCGTGTCTCTGCACTCACCTACAAGTTGAAATAACAAATTTAAATATATTTATAAAAATAATGTTGAATGTTTCTTATTTGAAACATGCTTTAGCAAATTTAAATAAGAAAACCTCAGTGCTTTCAGTAGCAGCAATGATCTCCGGCATAACAAACTCAAGTTGCTCTGTTCCCACTCCAGCAAGTACTTCACACAGACCCTGAGCAGCGCCTGAGCGATCTACTGTCGACTGAGGAGATATCTGAGATAGTTGCTACTATTAAACCAATAAAAATATATATATTCTTTTTATCAGAATGTGATTAATAGCTACAATATTCTCAATGATTACTTAACTTATAAAAGAACATACCAACTTTTCCTTGAGCCAAGGAATAATAGTTTCACGAAGACGCTCGCTCGTTGTTCCACTCGATTTGGCTACAATGGCTCCAAGGGCGCGAGCAGCTACAGTTCTGATCTCAGGAACAGGGTCAAGTAATGATTTCTGCAGGCCAGGAACCAATTCACATAGGTATGGTTCCATATCCTGAAGCAAAATACAACGATAGATATAATAACGATTATTAAGAAAACCTGCAACAAAGAGAAACATTCAAAGAAATCGATCTAATACCTTATGCTCTGTTAGTGTATAAATGTTAGCAATAATCTGAGCAGCAACTCTTCGTGTCTCGCTGTTCCTGTCTTCGAACGCTCTCCGCACAATAGGCATCATCAATGCAAGGGATGGAGCATCAATATAATGTATAAACTTCGTGTTCAAAACAGCCTAGAAGATATTCAGTCATTAAAAAGAAAAATCATTTGTTTTCCTACAACTGAAATTAATATAACCAACTTGGTGGGAAGTGTTCAAGAAATATTTTATAAACCTGAAGAGCACTGCTGGTCTTACTAGCAGGATCAAGTAGCCCCGTCATAAGTTGATTAGTAACTCCTAAGATTTCAGGATTACGAACCACACGTGCAATTTGACGTAATGCTTTTTCTCCACTATTTTGCACCTGGATTAGATATTTTATCAATCTAAAACTTATCCGAAAAAAAGAAACATCTACAAAACAGTACTTTTGAGGATGAATCAGCTAGCACTTCGATAAGTTTAGGAACAATGTTCGGAAGGCATGCAGACAATTGACGTGGTGCACAGAAAGCCATCGATCCAAGTAGCTCAGTCTAAAGTTAGATATTACGAAAAAATAACCAGCTTATAATATGTATGTATTTAAACTAGTGCAGGGAAAAGGATAAAATCTTCCTACTAACAGCCGCACACTTTGTTCTCCAGGAATCGTCGTCTAGAGCCGTAATTAGAGAGGGTAAAACTAATTTTGTTCCATGCGCTGACATTGAAGACATCATTGCACGAGCGGTATCCTACATGTAACATTAGTCAATTATTAAAACAACACAACATTCTAATTTTAACAGAAAACATTTAAAAAAGAAAGAAAGAAGGTATTTACCTCAGCAGCTTTTCGTACATCCTCATCATTGTCTCCAAAACATAAAAGTAAAGATGGCAATGCTTGGATCATATAGGGTTCAAATAATTTTCCAATGGTGCTAGAAATTACAAATGTACTCCCCCAAATCTCATTCCAAGTGCGATTAAATCTATCTAATAATTTTTTACAGTTAATGCACTTAGAACCTCTAACTACCGAATTTTTTTAAAACGCCCGACTATGACTACGTACCGTGTACTTTTACGAATAAAAATTTGAGCTCAACATTGTATTCAATTATAATGATACCTGCAGAGAATTTCTAAAGCAAGAAGACCTCCTTCTCGATGTTTAGCATTCTTTTTTTCCAGTAGAGCTTTGTGTACAACAGGTAATAGATCAAGTTCCTTGGAAGTATATCATTAGGATACAGTTTGAATTAATAATGATAAAGCCATACCTTTAAAGATGCCATGCCCATTCCTTTGACTAAACCTGCAATACCGTAGGCTGCACCACGACGCTGACCATATGAATCAGCTTCAAACAATAACCACTGCAGTTTTCCAACAAGATCCTTCGCGGTATCACGAATAGCCGGAACAAGTGGAGAAAGACAACGAGATACAGATTCTTGTACCTGAAAAAGTAATTTTAGAATTTAAGAAACATACAGAATAGTTTAAGACAAATAATCTGAAATGTTGACCGTTTGACTGGGTGTTGACAAAGCCTCCATAAGACGGCCGACGATTGCACGAACTTTATTGGAGGAGGGTTCAATATACTGGGCAAGGGTTCCCAAAAGTACAACGAGACCTTGTCGCATGTTGTCATGCTGCCCACCTTCGGGAGTAGTATCAGATAGATGCTCTAAAATTACTTGGAAATATACAGTACACCTAATAAAAATATATATTAACGATATTGTTATACCAAGGAATGGAAGAAGACGAGGCATGATGGTTTTTCCATGTCTACGAATAGTCTCAACAGCAGCATCTCGTAAAGGATATCGGCATTCAGGATGACGATCGTCAAGACCACGAGGAACCACCTTAGAGCATTGTATTAATACTTAAAATTCAGGTTTTTTGTTTTATAAATGATCTTTAATAAACAACTGACTATTCTAATAAGCTGTTCGGCATGATCATCATCAACTAGTAAAGCCAGATATCCCAAAGTGACGCCGACTCCTGATCGTCGTTCCCATTCATCCACTACATCTCGTTGTAAACGACCGACTTCATCAAATACTGCTCCACGAACTTCAGAAAGATCCGTGTAAATCTAAAAAACTTGATAAAAATGAAAAAGAGCAGAAAATAGTCGTAATAACCTCATCAAGTTTTGTAAGTAGCGTTTTCATCTCCTGTGGGAATTCGTCAATATACGCAACGATAGCCTTTGCAGCAGAATGACGAATGAAGCCTATGGGCGACACACACTCCTCTTAAATGGATTTAAATGTGATGTTATAAAGTAGTACTATCATTAGTCACCAAATAAAAACCATACGTAATTAAATCAACTAACTAACCAATAAGTGATTCCCCTATCATTGTCTTGAGATGAAAATGTGAAGAAAACCATAATCGAGAAGCCATTTCAGCAACATTTTCAACACTATCAAATCGAGCAACAAGAAGACGAACGAGACAAGTTTGAATAAAAGATTCATCAGAAGATAGTACGAGACGAGTCAGAAGTTGAGGAGCGGACAAAATCTTTAAATAGTTAGTTTCACAAGTTATAACATTACATTGTTTAATAGTAAAAGTTTAAATAAAGCACATTAACTTACCATAATAACACTCTCTCGAACATCAGGATTCTCGTTTTTCAAATATGAAAGAGCACTACAAACCATAGACAAAACGCGCAAAGAAGCATCTTCGCTATCATTGGCCAATGCTACCAGCTGTATAAGAGTCTAAACATATTTAAATAACCAACTCTAAAATTTCCATTAATTCATTTAAAACCATTAGTCAGAAAACTAACCTGTAGTGCTGGTGTTGCTAATGTATTAGAGTAATAAGTTAGAAGCAAATCAGCAAATTCAACCATAGGAAGTTGAAGAACAGCATTATCCTATAAAAAAAAGCTTGTAGCAATTAAAACTATTCCATGAAAACCTATTATTATTAATCAAAACCTTAGATTACCTTTAAGAAACGCTTATGGATAGCGTTTTGCAGTAGTACCAATGCAGCTTCTTTGATATTTTCAGCATAATCTCCGAATAAAATTGCTTTAATCATAGGAAATAGCAAAGTCAGTTGAGGAGCACCCACAACCTCTTCGAACTCGAAAGCGTCATTCTGATATATCCCATCTTACAAATAGTAAATATTTTGAGATAATAAAATGATTACTTGTCCATCTCCATCCCCAATATCAATCGTAAAGGCTCGTTCGTTAAGCAGGTCGAATGTCCGACGAAGAGCAGCAGAAAGAGATTCGCCTACCCATTTAGAATCGTACCAACGACTGCCAATAACACGAAGCCATGTACTACCAACCAGTTCATCTAAGATATCAAACAAATAAAATGTTCTTCACTAAGAATAAATGCATTTTAAACTAGAAATTATATTTTCATTGATAAAATTCGTCAATATTTTTTAAATCTCGCCTAATCTTTGAAATACTCTTTATTTTAGTTTCTTAATCACTGGTTATCTACAAATATCTTAAGGAAATAAATCTACCTTTCCTATAATATTTGGACTTTGTTTCAAAATGCACTGTTAGTAAGATGATTAGCAATAATCAATAAAACATTTACTAACCAAGGTAATCTTCAGAGTGTGGGAATGCAGCATCGCGATATGCTAAGAACATACGAGAGGCTTCTTGTGATACAAGAAAACTACGAGTTAGAGGTAGACAGTGGTCGAATAGTAAGTGGGGCCTTGGATACACATTTTAGACATCCAACATATAATATTTATATAAGTACAAAATTAACCAATCAAAATCTAAAAATAAGAGAAAATTGATAGAAAACAACGAATGACCATATTTACCTCAAAAATGCTCCATGATGATCAGCTGCAATCATAGCGCGTGCTTCATCTAGTTTACTCTCAGCTTTCTCGTACAATATACGCAGTTCTTCACGAATTATCTTAAAAGACAATAATAAAAATAAACCTAATTAAAGCTTAAATTCCACTTCTAATATTATAATTATATACCTTCTCACTGTTAAGCTCTTTTTCCATTGCTTGCTTTTGTTTCATAGTTAATTTGCCCTCTTTTTTCTTCTTCTCTGCGAGTTCTCGTTTCAATTGGATTTCAGCCATTTGCTCTTTATAACTATACGCCTTATTCTCCCGCTTCATATTATGCGTGCCTTCTCCTTCATCACTAAAACAAATATAAACCAAGTAATAACAGTAATACATCTTCACTCAATACTTACAGATCTAGCACATCTGTATTATAAAGTTGCCCGTCAGGCCGTTGGTAGATTGCCATATCCCTTTCAGTCACTTTTACGTAGAGACTCGAGTCTAATTCTGCGATGCTATCTTCAACATGTTTCCACAGAGCAGCTCGAACAGTTGGTACGTTAAGAGCAACCAGAGTGATCAAAGCATTGTCTCTTTAAAATTCAGAGTTATATATAGACACAAAAGCCCATAGTCAATAAAGACATACGATTTATCTTACCGAACATTTCTCTGTTCACATCGAAGAACTCTCGATATAGTGGTTTCTCTAAATGTCTCGCTATTTTCCCATCGTGTACTATCTGTTTGCCCATGCATCCATCGCAGCCACACTGATCCGTCTACTTCGACTGGAATAAAATGATCTATCATCTTAGAATTTTGTATAGTTTGAAAAATTAACGCAGAAATAAACTGAAATTCAAGAAACCTAGTCTTTGCACAGAGGCCAACAGCAGAGTATGAACGGCAAGCTTATCTAATTCTGGTCCCTTTGGAGTAAGAAGGAGACGAAGAACCTACAAATACCATGATAATCATTTCCACAAATATAAACAATTTCAACAATTTGAGTAAATTGTATTTCTCTTACCTGTACATACCACTCTCCCGGCACAGTCCATAGAGTCGAATCTGGACAATTCGAAATTTTGCGAAGGGACTAGAAAATCATTTAAATTTGTTTTGTTACATGACAGTAATATGATTTCATTAGATACTAGTATAATAAACCTGATCAATAAAACCGTTCACAGTTTCCATATACATTGTATCAGCCAAAACTTCGGCAAAATATGACTCCTCTACTGATAAAATCCGCCGAAGAGTCAAAAAAGCTCTCTTTCGTACTTCCCAATGTGGCCAAAACAGAAGAAGACAAAGGGAACGTTGAGCAGTTAGAGGATAAGAAATAGGCTAAAATTGTAACGTTTACTGATTATAGTTATTTATTATGTTGGATTACAACAGTTGACTCACTCCACTACTTTTTGGTCTTTCCAAAATAAGTTTCTCTACAAGTTCAGCCCATAATAACCCATCTTTCCAATTCATAGAAGACAGAGACCTATCCTGCAATAATCAAGATTATAATACCAATAGATTCTAAGGATTACAAAATTTATACTATAAATCTTACATAAAATGTTTTTTTACCTTAAATAGATTATCATTATTGGCTGCTTTAGACCATACTTTCGTATGCTCAGTACTTCCCATGATTGAGGTCTTTAAAAGAACCAAAGAAAGTGCGATTGAATCAACAGCATCTTTTTGAGCACAGTTTAGTTCAGCCCACAAAACGTTGTCGGTACCCTCAGGGAGTTTATCGAGATTACCTATCCAAAATTACTTGTAAAAACAATAGATTTATAAGAATTATTAGATGAAGAAACTACGAAATATACAGTTAAAAGTAGTTTATTGATAGTTTGTAATGCTTAATGAAGAAATCTATCAGAAACATACGAGCACTTATTATATTAGCCAAAGATCGATAACCAATGTATCGCACAGATGGTGATAATTTAGGAGCATCCTGGATAAATTTACATTAAGAAGATATTTAAGATTGTCATTTTCATGGAAGAAATGGCTTTAATATAATACCCTGAATATATTGATTAGAGAAGGTGTTGGCCCCGTAAGTCGCATAGCCCATGCTACAGCCGCTTCCCATTGAGATGTTACAAATGCTTCATGTGCTAAAATACTCGAATTTTTAACAAATATTAAAACCAAAAACCTGATTATGAAACTTACTATCCTTATCAGCCTTAGCTGTTTTTGAGATGACATCATCAGCTACCTTATCTAGATCAGAAGAATTTTCGGTTTTAGTATTAGCGCAATGAGCAATGCCTTTGAGTAAAGTTATTCTATGTTCCACAGACTTTGCACCTAAAATTGCAATTTGTATCAAAGATGTTATATAGCATTTAAATATGAATAAAAATTCATTACTGTTACGTTAAAATAAACAAACCTCCCAGTTGATCAAACAGCTTGTTCATTATTTTTGCAATGATAACAGGATTAGCAGAAAGTGTTAGCGTAACTGCCACAGAAACTGCTTCAATCTGTAGGTTATTGTCAGCAGATGTTAGTGAGGCTGAATATGATGAGAATATTTATCATTTATTTTCAGAATATCTACTAAATACAATTTTATAAGAGGAGCAGAAACTATGAAAAATTTAGGAAAAAATAACAAACGAGTGATCCCTTTCATAATATCTTCGGCGTATGAATCGATTGAAAATTGAACATGTTTAAAAATCATGTGGACTCCTGAAGTGGGATACATTAATGTAGTAATCTGAACTTATCAAAAACGACTTATTGCCAATCTTAAAACTTGTTATATTTGAATGTTAGCCACATACCATACATAGCTATCTCAGGGCTTCGAAGAATTGCCTTTTTGATTTGAGGAAGCAACTGTTCTTGAAAACTGACCATAGACAAGCGAGAAAGGAAAGAACCACATTGTTCCTAATATTGGATTATAAACAAAATGAACAATTTGTGAATGATTTTAAAATTTAATCTTGATGTTTTTCTATACTATTTAAAAGTAAGATTCTCTCGGATCAACTATTGTATATGCAATAAATACTATGACATTCAGTTTCAAAACAACGTATCCATTTATTAGATTGAAATCTAAATTAGCACTACTTTACTGTAATCATTAATTTATAAACTATCATATCCCAGACGGTTAAATTATCTGAATTTTACCTATTAAACATTTGTGGATGTCCCATATCTTAAAGAGTGACTTATTAGTAATAACAAAAATCACGAGATAGGAATAGTTTATAAAAAATTTGTAGCTTTTAATTTTCCTTCATAAGTTTTAAATGGTGCTAAACAATTGTTTTCACGTAAAAACTTAAATTTGACGATTATCCCACTTTATATTTAATAAAAATACGTTATATGCTTAATTCAGAGATTAAAAATTACTTACTACAACAAACTGTTGCGGTCTTGTCTTCGAAAAAAGAATACTCTTTGAGAATAAATCAAGAAATATGCTTGATAGTTCGGAAGTGTCAGAAATCTGTAATACTAGCGTTATTATTTTGAAAAATGAGTTTAAAAACTAATTTCATACGAATGATTGTCAATTATAAAATACATAGTTTGCAGGTTGATAAAAATATTAACTGCTTACCTGATAAACAAACGAAAGCAAGCAAATGATTTTCTCTGAGTTAGTTGCATCTTTAGATAGAATATGTATACCACTGACGAGTTTCTCAACAAATATCACATTCATAACCTGAGCTAAACTTCTAGCATAAATTGCCGAAGCTTTTTTGGATAATGAAGAGTAATAGGCAAGAGTCGATAGAGCTGATATCTAAACTAGTTTATCTTTCAGTATTCCATAGTAGAAATAATATTAAGTAAAATTGATAATACATGGACTAACCATGAGAACATTATCATCATCTGATGCTTTCATAAACAGCTTCAAAAACCACTTTGTGGAAGCAATAGCTCGACGAGATATACTCTCACTGAAAGTAATTTATAACATGGCAAGTATTGGGTTACATTATTTAAATCTCAACGAGGCTGATAGATTTTATACCTCATATTAGGAAGAATTGGATATAACTTTAAGACAGAATGTGCGAAGTGATGAGCCGTTGCCACAGAATCATGTTTGGCCAATGCATCGAGAAGCTTCCATACAGCCTGAAATATTAGGAACCATTTGGCTAAATATGATATAATCACATTCAGTTTAAACAAATAACAAAAGCACAAGAGGATATCTGACCTGTAAGCTTTGCGGATGCGAATAACGTCGAGCTACAGCTGAGATAGTTAATTTTACTAGGCCCTTAATGTAAGGTTCCGGAACAACTGAAAATCGTGAGGCTAACTAGATTTTCATTTCCACCAAAAAATTAAAGTATAAGCAACGTACTAGCTGCTCGATTAATGGCTCTAGTTACAGATAAAAAAACAAGTATATGGGAGCGAGTGCTTGAATCCATCACATTGAGGGTAAACTTCCTAACTTCTTCCTTCAAAATTTCCTCCTAAATATCCAGTGCTGTTAGATAATAATTTTATTTTAGCAAGTAAATATATTACATATATGATATGTGAACAAAACAAACATACTCCATTTATGTTTTCAACTATGTCAGAAACATCACGACTCTCAATCGCCTGTTGTAAATCATTAACGTCCTTTGTCATTCTTACAACAAGCTTCTGTAAAATGTTAAATCAGTATTAAAATTCTCAGACAACGTTGCATTTTTTAAATTCAAATATACATAGTATGTAAGGCATTCAACAATTAGTAATTAAAAATGAGTGGCCAAACATTTTCCCATAGTCTAACAAGTTCACTAGTTATATGCAAAATATGTAAAACTCTATATCTTAAAAAAGTAACATAGAAAATGGAAACTATATCCAATATTGCTTATCAAGCTTTTCATGAAGAACGATCCAGAATACGATAGAAGGTAGTTGTTATTAAAGGTCTAATAAGTGGATTTACTTACCGTGCTTGACGAAATGTTAACTTAGATACCACTTCCAAAAAGCACGATTTGAATGTAGAGCCTGAATAATGTCTATGAAAACCCATTCATCTAGTTGCACTGGTAAATATTATGGGTTTTTCAACGATTTGTACATTTTCATTTTAAGAGACAAATATATTTCCATTAAAGCACGAAATAGTAGATGATCTTAGATAATGCATCTCTGCATTTCGAATGACCTGTATGTACGAAAAGATAATTACGTTATAATTAAGTTTTGTTTAGAAGTATTTGTAGTGTTTTACATCTATAATAGTCATCATATAACCACAGGTTGGCATTACCAAAATTTGAAGGTCTTTTAGATTGTAATAAAGTAGTAATAAAAATCCTGTCTTTGAAAAATTATTTCTCTATTGTCATCACATATCAATAATTTTATCTATTTCAGCTTACGTGGAATGTAATAATGAACCAGCTGAAGGAAAATTATATATAACCATAATCGACAGAAACAAAACTATTATTCCGCAAAGAACAGTTGCAAGACAGTAGTTGAGTACCATATTTTTTTCTGGCTGAGCGTAGGATGAAAACTTATTTTAACCTGTCACCTAATATATAAAATGTATTCATCTTATATATATATCAACACGCTAAAAATATGCACAATATATGAAGCATTTACTAAGTTATTTCATTTAAAATCGTTTCTCTCATCTCACATATTCATTAATACTTCTATTTGGCTTAGTAAGATACTTCGTACTAACTGTGTATGCAAATATTTGTGCTCAAATCTGTATATAGACAACGTCGTTCTGCGATCATCTCATCTAATTCCAGATTAGTAGCAGTTCTCTTCCTTATACTCTAAACTGACAGTCAAAATATTAAGTTTTGTATTGAACGTCACTTTATCTATTAATAGTTATATGACAATTAACTATCAAAACATCTACAAACTAACTGCTGAGATTGAGTATCAGGGTTTTCTAAAGTAGTGACTCATTAAGTAGTTTATGTAAATAATAAGTGTCATTAATATATACGTTTTTTATACTAGTACTAATTTTTACCCCTCACTCATTTGGCGTGAATTTCTGCTCTTTTGGCCTTGTCATCCCGTAATCTGATCCACCTATTCGATTGTAAAGGAAGGACAGTGCACTGTCTGATCTTTTATGATTATATAAATTCAGATGGATTTAAGGATATTTTGTTATCATTCATATACATTTTATTTTGGCAATATTTTAATATGTTTGACTACATTGCCTTGACATTTTTCATAATCTGATTTCCTCTTATCAATATATCTAGCGTTTTATCTATCTCTACTTTTCATTGGTTATTTCCTATTTTTATCCGATTTATTGAGCACATGTAAATCATGCAGTTATAATCAAATATCCGCCTATTCATCAAGGTCAATAGGATATATCTTTATAGTGTTTTTACTTCTTATTTATTCATGTCTTTTTTACCATAAGAATGATGGTTGATTGATTTATGTTGGTTGTATTAATAAAAAACTAAGTTTTAGTTATGCAGGTTAAAAACCTTCATTAAGAGGAAAAGCGCCGGTTAATATTTCTTTAAATATTTAATTTAATTTTGTATTTAGTCTTGCTATTAATTATTTTCAGCACTGCTTATAATCGGTAAGTTGTTATCTATCTGTTAACTGATTAGACTTTTTCATCTAATAGTAAGTTGTTTTCTGTATTGCAAAATGAGACCAAAAATTTGCTTTGATTTATACAACCCTCGCGTGTCCTTTGAGTAGCCGCAGGCTCCCCAAGCCAATATCCAATTTCGCCTAAAAATGTCTACTCCAATGTTAAAATGAGAAAGATGGGGTTTTTTTTAAATCTAAAGGCCACAGCCTTGTTTATTTTCTGGAATGTAGAAATTTGCACTTTTAGAGAAATAAAAAATATAATCCAGCTTGAGTATAAACATGCATATAATAGATGTATTTAGAATAATAGGAAGCGTGAGAAACAAAAGAATATCTATAGAATAATGAAAGACTTAATAGATAGTGAATTTCATCTCTATAATTTGTATGTGTTATCTTTTATCATCTATTTTATTAACACATTTCGATAATCACACTATTATGTCCACAACTTTTCTTTTAACCCCTCTATTTTATATAGTAGTGATTCCTATGGGACTTCTATTTTCACTTATACTAACTGCATTCTGGGTGTTTCACTCACCACACTAATTATTAGTATACATCAACAGTTTAAACACAACCACCCTGTTGGCGTCATTCAGTATTCTTTCTCTCCCTTCTTAAATTTTTTTGAAATCAATTTTATTTTGGCATCTTATCTATGTCAATATAACTGTAATTCAAAAACATAAACCTACAAGATGTGCTTCTGATTATGTGTTATTATCGTAATATATTTCAGCATCGTTAAAAATCATACTAAAAAGGATAGAAATAGGTTACGTGTCTAGTAATTTGTCCACAATTGTTATAAAATTTGCTTATTGAAATGTTTTTAATTATAGAATAATCAGACTAATACATATTCAATATTTTAATAGTTAGGAGACTCAGCTGAATCTCGAAAACTATTCGCATGTGAAGCTAAACTAGTCTATCACATTGGAGAATGAAATTATTTTGTTATATTCAATATACCATTGCTCAATAAGAAGGACGTAGAAAACTTCATGCTGATCTAAGTGTTTGCTTCATATTTACAGAATATTCATGGTTCACGAATTATGCAAATAAATAATTATGAAAGATTGGTGTAATCAAGAAAGTCTGAATGAAATTAATTAATTATAAGGAATGAAGTAATGTTCAGAGTAGATCAAGAAGTACAACAATAAATTTAACGATCAGTTAACACAGTTTAATGTTCTTTAGTTTCTCTTATCTGCTTGACTCCCTTGCACTGCAAGCTATACAAAATCAGTGCAGGCTCATTAACATAGTGCATGCTCCTAATGGCATAAACGGACGAATCCCAGTGATTTTTTTTCTGGGAGAAGAATCCGATTCCGAACAATTGGCAACATTGGGGCGGATAATGTAGCGATACCATGGACCAAGATTGAGAGAGCCATTAAATAGCCCGTGTTGAGTCTCTCCCATCGTTACTCATTATTTAAACTTGGTAGTGACTATTAATACGTTATAAGCCTTAAGCTTTCCCAGCTTAGGTTTACTCTACTAGATATTCCCGTTCAAACCTTAGCAAATTCAAACTTTTTAGATCAAATAAGAGACGACATCCCGTATAGTCTTTACCCATGGGATTATTTCTGCAAAATGAAACTTTTTTGTGTGTGGGAATGACGGATGTGTCTGCGGAAATATTGTTGAACAATTTCGAGAACCTCTTCCACTTTTTAAAACTCTAGTTTGTACTTTTGTCTTGTTTTCGGATTTTGCTAGATTTTCCCATGAATTTTTAGAATCAATCTCGTGCTGAAATTTTTCTCTCTTCACTTTATAAATTATTATGGATAATTATTTTTATTTAACGTCCAGATTTATAACTATTAAGATATCGGTCATAATGTAGTACATTGATTATTGATTACTAGTTTTAAAGAATTCATATTTCAACTATTTTATACTTATAATAATAACTTTTGCTAGTTTCCAATTATGCCAACAAGTCCTCTGCATTCATTTGTCTTTTTAATTTTTTCCTACTACCATTATTAATTTATTACATTCTTTCATAGAAAATATTGTAAAACATGTAATAAACAAATGCCCGCATATTCATATACATATATAAATACTGATTTTTACTGTTTTAATTGGTCAACTTTTATTCTTTGATGACACTAATTTTGCTATAAGAGTGCCATAAACATTTTGAATTCTTACAAACTCGCCTTAAACTTGCCATTTATGCAGTTTAAAAGCAAATTCAATTCTTTTGCAAAACTCTGAAAGCGTTTAAGCCGATATGACAGTTTATTGTAAAAATACGTTTTTCCTATGTTATGTTCCAGATGTTGATTGGGGGACCAAGAGGTCGCCAGGACCGTCAACTAACTCTGGCAGAGAGGAGAGCTAGAAATAGAAGTCTCAGCAGGTGGGCAAAAATGAAATACTCAATTGGGTGGAAGGCTCGTTATTAACTTAGTAGTATTTATTGGTTTTTATAATAACCATATTTTTTTGAGGACTTGTCACTAAAACCAAGTCATTTACAAAAGATATTATTTGAGTTAAAATGTTCAATCGTAGATCGCAATATCTTTCAATTCTTTTCGAAATTTTATAATTCGAAGCTTTAATTACAAAAAATAAAGTGTACACAAATGTTAGAACTCAAAAAATATATCTGTAAAGAATTTGACTAACCTAATATTGAAAGATATATTTGTGACAAAAGTATATGCGAACATAACCACCCATTAACTTTATCCTACTTTAGTGAATTTAAATCTTGCCAAAATCTATGATATGAAACTGTAACTCTATTCTAACTTATTTTTTGTTTGCTTTAGAATTATAACTACTTTATAAGTAGATTAGTGAGTACCAAGCTGCATCTTTTTCACGATATCTATGATACAATAGTTGAAAACTAAATAATTATCGACCAATTATATGCCGTATAAACTTGTTTATAAACTTTGAATTATTCTCATTAGTTCAATGAAAGAATGCAGAAATTTATCCTTTATTATAGCATACTCTGCACTCCACCCCTCTACCCTGGATACTCGGCATGTATAGGGTCTATTGCTCATATTGACTCGACTGGGAAATCTACCTTTCTTCCCTACGGAGAAAGTCTTTCACCTTCTGAAATGAAACCTGCAAGTGGGAATTAAATGTTCTAAAAATTATTTCAGAATCACTAGTGAAGGAAAACTAATTACATATAATATTTAGATAGTTATTTGATCCATAAAGCAATTCAAACTAATTGTTTAAATGAATACAACTACATCTATATATGCAAATAAAAATGTGTTGTTTACAGGAAAATTATGCGGATCACTTCCACCACTTTTTCCTCAAACTGTGAATATGAAAACCGATATAGTGCTGATTAAGGATCCTATGCGTCCTACCGCTTGTATATCATCTACACCACCGCTTTGTTCCCCTGAAGATGATTCCGAATTTCAGGTTAAGTGATGGAAAAAAAAATTTCTGAGACATCCGTTGTTTTCTAAATTAATATTGTAAAATAGATATTTCATTTAAATTAATATTTCATTGAGTTAAACGGTGTAAAACCATCATATTTAAGTCAGACGGAGAAACTCCTCAGAAGAAGCCTTCACAACCATCTGGTTCCTCAGGATATGGATCAGCGACCAGTGAATCTGATCAGGAAGGTAATGAAAAGGTAAAAGTATAGAGTAAATTAAATTATACAGATTATTCACATCTATAAAATATGAGTATTACAGAGTACTCAAATTTCAGATAGATTCATGAAATATTAAATGTGAACCTCAGTTTTTTTCGTTTTTATGCATAACAAGTTGCGTTAAGAAGTTCAAAGCAATAAAAAACACTAGTGAAAATTGCCAGAATATATTTGACGATTCGCTGTAAAAGCAAAATTCGTACTAGTGAATTTAGCAATGATCAGCAGCAGTAGAGTTGTGTACGTAAGACAGTAATCTGTCAATTCACTAAATGAGAGGACGAGAGTGACTTTATTTTCTGGTTGAAGAACAATTGAAGGATTGCTCTAAGATGACCAAAGCAATATTGGAACCTTTATATTTAAAAGTAATGGAAAATAATTTGTAAAATATCACAAAGATGATAATCTTCGTTACCAATCTTTGATTGTTCAGATACATAATAATCAAAGAAATATACTAGTAATTACTGTAAGACATTATGATGCGAAATTTCACATGTAGAAAAAATTGAAACATATTTCGTTAGTAACGAGGTAGTTGACGGTATATATAGATCATAGTGGTGTTTAACTTTTGTCACTTCTTTCTAGTGGAATAGAATAGAGTAAATTGCTTTATTCTTGTTGTTCATAACTAGTTGTTATCTTTAAGTTCTACTTCGCATGTTTCTCGAACTCAATGTGCGCTTCAAAATTTTAGAATGCAATAAAAGTTTCAGTTTATTATAAAACTTAGTGGCAAAACCTTCCATAGGAAGCAAAATAGCACACTAAAGACCATTCAGAGGGAGTATATATAGAATTGAATAATAAAAAAAGATATAAAATTTAATTTAAGTCTAAGTCTTGCACAAAAAAAAGATTTTATAGATAGATAAATTACGCCGCCGCAGTGTTCCTGCATCACTGCGAAATGCATTTTCTGAAGATGTTATAAAAATATTGCAGAAGGATGGGCATGTCAATTATGAAACTGATGCAGTAAGTATCCTTTAATTATTATTTTTGTACTTTTTGTATTCCTTTTTCTTGTGTTATACATCACAGTTATAAGTATTTTCCATTTTTTTGAGTTATGCTATTTTATTTCTTGCTTCACTTTGTCTCTAAAATGCTTTTTTTACCTATTGATTAATAAGTGCTAATTCAAGTGAGTTAAATGTTCCCCTATTGTTTCGTCATGTTTTCCTTATACAGTTTTATATTTTGGTTAACAAACAGCGACATATTGAATTATAGCGTCCCGTACTCGTTGTCCTAAAAAACTGTTACATCTCCCACTCTCTTATTTTCGATTTTCGAAATCTACTAGCAAAAGGTATTAAGTCATTTTTAAGTTATTGCGTCTTGCCAAATTTTATTGTTATATAATATATGTTTTGAAAACATGCTAACTGTCGCGTTTTAATAGTCGACTCAAACAATCTACAAAACACTGAAACATTTCCTATTAGTTGAGAGAATATACCAGCACCTGAAAGGAATTAGTTTTATGTTGTAACAAGTCGGTTTATATTTCGTAAATGAGGACATCCTTTGTACTTGATGATTACCATTTTTCATCCAGTTGTGGTTGCGCCAAGGCTAAATGGGCATCGTCTAATAGATAGCTGATGGATCTCAGACAATCAAATGTAAAGTATTGGTTATCTTTGTAGTTTACCTTTCTCGAAAGTCACCTGAAACAAATAAGCTAACACAGATAAATACAATTAAAGTTATGGTCTGATGTTCATGTGAATATGGGAAAATTATTCATAATATAATACCACAATGAACTACTACTTTTGAACCAGTTTAAAGTATGATTATGATTCTCGTTTGTGTTTAATTCATTGCGAAGATGTAAATATCAATAGCATGATTCATTTGGATTTATATTGTCCTTTGCTAGTTTCCCACCACAACTTGTCCGGATGACCTTTCATAGTTCGAGTTTTCTTGTTTCATCGTTAGTTCATTATAACAATACTCTTTACCACTGTCAAGCTACGGTCAAAAGATAGCGTTTATAACCATTTTGTTTGTTATTCTTTATTTAGTAACAAACATTAAATTTGACTAGTATAAGTTTGAAAGCAAGTGATTGAATTTAGTCGCATGCCTTCAGCTAGTTAGTATTAGATACCTCATCCGGTTATCACGATTAGTGTTTACCTCCCTTCTTTCGATCTCTGTCTCCTCGCAGCCAAACATACATCTTCCGATGTGCTGTTTGCGCTTCCTACGTGATTATCAAGCGACACACTCACTAAATGACATGGCGTTGTCGCACTGTTTCAGTGTGAAAATTATCAGACTATAATTTCATCAATTCTTGAATTTTATTAAAATTAATAGACAAGTTTTATTTATAACTGAATTAGGGATTACGACATGATAATATAGACTAATTATTCGACATAATGTTATGATTATGGTGATACAATGAATATAACTTAGTACCTCATTGCATTATACCACCACATATCTTGAATAATGTTATCCATTATACAGATTTTCACGTACTTGCCATCTATTAAATGCTTACTATCATATTTTTTCTCATCAGTTATGTCGTCATGATAGTACATTTTTCAACATATTAACTATTTTCATGTTCTATTACTTTTAGTAAATTTCTCTTCATATTAATTTTCAAGTTTACAATAGGAATTATCTTATTTTGTCATCAAATATTTCCATTCTTTGATCATGTGTGCTATAGGCTTTCCATTAGCCGTATAGGAATTATGGAACACGATCACACACAACTGGCTTTTCTGATTGTATTACCCTTCACAACAGATCATATCTGAATTCATGTCAAAACATTTATTCACCGGTATTTACTTTAACATTGTAGTTACTGAAATGACATTGAAGGCTTCTAAGCATTCTAACTGGCGCTTTCTCTAAAATAGTCTTCTAATGTAGCCTTAGATCTCTCATATTATCTATTACTAACTTGTCTCTTATTCATTTTGTTCTATTTATTTTACCCATCCTTTTTGCTGAATATCTTAAGTTTAATAATTCCTAGAACCATGGTTTTCACTCACTTTCCGCTTTGTTGTTGATGTAACATTAAAATTATACTTTCTAATGAAAGTAGGATAATTAAATTAAATTCAGATTACACATACCTCAGACCAGTTTCCAATACTACCAGTTAATTTGAATCAGAACAAGAGACCAAAAAATTATGGGTCAAATTTTCTTAACTATTGATTCAATAAACATAACAGAAAATAAAGTGGTATTTGCTTTTAACACTCTTATTTTTAAAAGTATATACTCAGTAAGCCTTTTACACTGTCACAGTTGTCTAATAGACATGTGTACAGTTTTGAAAATAGCTTTCTAATAGTTAGTTTTATTGGCTTAGGACTTTAAGATATAATGGTTGACTATTATGAAAAGGAACTAAGAACCTAGTTGCAGGATAGTGGCCTAGCACTTGGAATGGAGGTGCGTGGATTAAATCGACCTGAATCAGTCATCCAACTGGCAAGACGGTTTGGGGAAATTGGAGCTGCACAGGTATAAGCACCGATGCATTTAATTGTTGTTGTTGTTAAATGGTATTTTATGCCCAATTCTATCCCATCAACTACAATATTTTTACTAACAAATTTGATATCCAGTAATATTAAGACTTTATTACGGTAGGCAACGATAAATGATCGGCTGATTAGAAATAAGTGGTCAATGCAAATTATAGCAATACTAAACCAGTTCCAGCATAATAGCATGCACAAATCAAGAAGTTCGATGTTAGTAGGAAAAGAGAATACGAAAGGAATGGGAATCTCGAAAAGTGGACCCTGTACTCCTGTAAAGATGGGTAGGTATAAGTAATATCTTCAGAGCGGTAACACTATAGCAACTGATTGGGCCAAATATTAGTAAACTTAGACTAATTCCAATATTCTTATATTTTTACTAGTACTAGTCATTGTCTCGTTTGCGGTATGTCATCCGTAGTAAAATATATCAGATGACATAATGCTTGTTAATGGTGTTTTGGAGAAGAAGCCAAGTTATTTGTTTAAATAAATTTTATTTAGAATTCTTTTATAGATTCATAGAAAGCGAAAAAATATATATCAATGCATTTAAATAAATACCTCATAAGATATATAAGTATCACTAAGTAAGTTGTTAATCTAGTAACAAATTTTACATTTGTAAATCTTACATATTTGTAGATTATTCATTGGTACCCTATTTTAAAGTGTATATTTATGTTAGTGATAAACTATTTTCCGTAGCTTATAAGTGTAAGAGAAGGAACCACAAGTACTGATATATACAAGAAAGGTGAAAATTGCGGTTAATTGAGCACAGCTTAGATGAGCACAGTTACCGTCTAGAACGTCCAATTGCTTATTTTCCAATCAGTTCTTAAGCGTATTCGCATTGCCTTAATACATCAATAATTCTATCTTTTCTAGTCAAACGTTCACATCAATTTAATAATTCCCAATTATATAATCTTAGAAGGAGCTAAACGAAGAGTGTAACAAATATGTATAGAGATAATGTTTACCACTGTTACCTTATGTATTTCTCTGAAATATTTCATATTTTCATTTAGTTCATTCCAATTCGGACCGTCTAGTAGGTGGAATTGCCAGTCTTCGTACTACAAGTAAGTATTTAGAAGATTTAAATTAAACTGGCTTATACGAGGTTGGATCATTGACTGCTTTATGTTACAATATTGCATACTTTCGACTAGCACGATGGTTTAAAGTGATCTGGTGATATTACAATGTCGTCGCCGACCACAACCCCAGACCTCACCACAAGTTCTGACTAGAACTGAGTACTATTTAATTTAATTATTGACAAAACCTATTTTCTATTTCTAATTTTTCTAGTAAAAATACCTGTCAATTAGCTTCTGCGCTGTTTAAAAATGAATTAACTTAAATCCTAGAAAATATACCATCAATAACATGTTTACTTTTATTTTTTCACTATATTATCTACCACCATGCTCTACTAATAAATTAATATTTTACCTATTTTTCTGTTGCTTTTACATTGACTCCTATTAATATACATATTTTTTCTTTACTTCCCTCTTCTTCTTTTTTCATTTTCCCATCCCTTCTTACTTATCTTTAATCATTCTATTGCTCTATTTGTCATAATTCATTCATCATATGCACTGTTTTAGCACAACTCAGAATGTCACGACCCAATATGTTCAAGCAAATGGAGAAAGTTGGCTCTTCGTAAGTTAAACAGTTATTTTAAATATATTATCACGTAAGCAAAAATATTTATAGAATATTGAAAATACGGTAGCTTAGTATTGAATAACCACAAAGAAAAGTTTGCTTTAGCTTTCTTAAATTAATCCCATTCATATAACTACTTGTATACTAAATCTTTTATATATAAAGTTCTAGGAATATAGCATAAGACTTCGAAAAAATAAATATGAAAGAATATTACACTACTCATCTATTAAGTCGGTACAAAAATAATTGCGTTTTTTAACCATCAACTTTAGAGTAGTATATTTCAGCTTAGAATAATATTTATTGGTCAAAATAAGGGCCATTAGAATCTACACATTTTTGCCAACAAGAAACAAATTTATTTATTCTGGTAGCATAGAATTCTGGAGTTCTGGAACCGATGAATTCTTCGAAGGCGTCTTGAGCAGCTCCTTTGTTGTTGAATATCTTCTCTTGCATGACGTCCTCGAGATGCTTGAAAAAGTGGTAATCGGTAGGAGAGAGGTCTGGTGAGTAAGCTGGGTAAGGTAGAGTCGCGTAGGCTAGTTCGTTCAATTTCTACAGAGCCATTTGCGAGACATGTGGTCGGGTATTGTCATGGAGAAAAATGGGTTCTTTTCGATTGACCAGTGCTGGACTCAAACGTTGTAGTTCTTGGTGCACTTCGTCGATTTCTTGGTAATACTCCTCCACTGTGATGGTTCCGCCAGGATCCAAGAAGTTGAAGTGGATGATCCTACTTGCCGACTACCAAACAGTGATCATAACCTTCTATTGGTGCAGATTCGGTTTGGGGAAGTGTTTTGGAGCTTCAGCTTGGTCCAGCCACTGGACGAAACGCTGTTGGTTGTTGTATAAAATCCACTTTCCATCACATGTCATAATACAATCCAGAAATAGGTCGTTTTTGCTGCGCACGAAAAGCGCAGAGCATATTTCGTAACGGCGATTTTTTTTTGGTATTCGTTCAGCTCGTGCGGCACCCATTTGTCGAGCTTTTTTGATTTCCCAATTTGGTGCAACTTTCGAAAAACTGTCGAATGGTCAACGTCTAGTTCTTCTGCAACTCCTCGAGTTGTTTTGCGTGAGTCCACTAAGACAATGGCCCTCAGTTGGCTGTCGTCAATCACTAAGGGACGTCTGCGATCCTCCTCACCTTCAAGACGCTCGTCTCCGTCATGAAACCTTCGAAACCAATGTTGAGCTGTACGTTCGTTGACGGTTCCCTCGCCAAATGCTTGGTTAATATTGCAAGCGGTTTCCGCTGTTTTACGTCCTAATTTTAACTCGTACAACACAATCGCTCGAATTTGCTTTTTTCCATTTTTAATTTGACAGCCTAAAACAAGCAAAACACATAGTGAAGACAAAATCACTAACATAAATCAGTAGAGCGATTTTCGCGCTATAAAATGGCATATTACATAATAATAGTTAAATAAAAATTTAAACCAAAATGAGTGCCAAAATTTGAAATAGCAAAAAGCGCAATTATTTTTGCAGCAACTTAATGCTTTTCTCATATTTAGGTCAACCATATCAGGCCCACGAACACTTAATCCTAGCTCAATTAAAGATGCTCTCCTGCGATGGGTCCAAAATAGAGTACAAGGATACCCAGTAGGTGTAGAATTTTTATAGAACGAGATAAGTTTTGTATAATAATACATTTGGAAAATACACTGTTTTGCAACTTTCGATCATTTGGACACTATTTTGACTATTTCTATTGTTGAGCTAGCTCTTTACATATATATATATAGGGTTGGTATCACGGGACACCCGATTCCCCGAATCCCGGGAAATACCCGGCTTTCTCAAAATCTCGAAAACTCGGTAACTCGACATTTAGTTTCATATGCCAACCCTAATATATATACATATATATATAATACACATTTAGTCTTTCAATACTTTACTCAACTTAAGCATATTTATGCATTTTATCGAAGCTAGACAACAGTGATATAGGAGATGTAGTACCAAACTGCTATTCCTTTACACCCAACAGTAAAATCAGTCACTTCATTCCCAGAACTATCTCGAATTACTTTTATTTGAGATCATCATTTTATACATATCTATTTTAAGAACAATAGGTGTTAGGCACCATTGTTAGTTTTTTTTTGCAGTCGATTACTCCTCTTTCACAATAAACAGTGATATATTATAATACTATGTGAAAAGATTAGTTGTTTTCATAGATAATAACATGCTTTCATTGTCTTCTAGAAACCTATAATTATGAGAATTCTTATTACTCTTGTCTTAAATGGGTTCTATATTAATAACTGAAAATATGAAGTAGAGGACCTACATGGTAGAAAGTTGCAACGCTTGGTATTATTTCTCTATTTTAATAAGCGTTTGTATCTACTTTTTCAATATATTTCCTTTGTTTTCACAACTATTTGAATAATTACGAGATTTTCTAATGAGACGTTTTTAATTGGGATGTTCTAGAATGTCAATGTGGTCAACTTCTCATCGTCATGGGCAGATGGAATGGCTTTCTGTGCTTTGATCCATCGTTTCGTTCCTGATGCATTCGATTTTACTCAGCTCGATCCTAGTAACAAAAGATATAACCTTGAACTAGCATTTCGAGTAGCAGAGTAAGTCGATATTTGAAAATTTAAATATTAAGTGGTATTCACTTGTTCCTTCATAGTTATCCAGCGTTTTATTATGCGAATTTAATTCATTTGTGATTATATAATAACACTCAAATAGCAAGAAACTATTTAGAATTAAGTAACACAAAACATGGATGCATTCTATTAGATCATTATTTCTATATATTAAATTTCCAAGTGACAAGTGCATGGGTATCATGATTCCGTATCGTATAGAAATAATAACATTAAAAAAACATTATCTTGATATCTTAAATTATAAAAAACTAAACATTCCCACCTTAATAATTAATTTGCCATTTTGAATACTAGGGCATCCTGAATAAAGGTATTATAGAGGTATTTAGCACTATATGTCATTGAATATTACTCTTATCTGATCATTTAAAGGGACGTCACTAACATGAAATTTCACAGGTAAGTAGAAGATAGAAAATACCATTTGAAACATCCATATAAAAATGACTGTTAAAAGCGGACAAAGTGAACTGCTTGATGTGAAGTAATCAAATTGCTTTCAAAGCAAATACGAAAAATATTTATAATATAGTATAAATAATTATACTAAGACTTGTAGATTCCACATTTTACAATAAACTAAACTACAATATCATCCAAACAAGATAATTTAATATAGTGAAATCAGATGATTAGAGAAAAACCTATTTCACTGTATAATCCATAAAGAAGGTGGCTTTTATTCTTTGCTGTTTGAGGGCTACATTCCAATTATTTCAGGGAAAATGGAGTGTGCCAATTATTAGAAGTAGACGACATGATCATGATGGGTGACAGACCTGACTGGAAGTGTGTTTTCACATACGTACAGTGCTTCTATAAGCAGTTCAGAGAACGAGTATAATACACAAGCCTGTGTCCCGGCAAAACCTTCATTGAAACATTTCTGTAGAAAGTGGTTATATTTTTTGTTTTTTAATATTAGTAAATTACTATCGCTCCTCTACAATTTTCTAGTTTTATGAGCTGATTTGCAGTAATAGCACTATTACGATTGTATCTACAGGTTAGTATTCTGCTTGCGGTTTACATAAAGCATATCTCGCAGGTTATTTAAGTACTGTTGTTAACTACAATTATTCCTCCATACGATTAATAATCGGTTACTTGAATTAAATAACAACATGACGCTTCTACCCTACAGTCCACTTTTTATATGTACTATTTCAGACGCCACCCTGAATAATATTTGCATTTATAACACTTATGATAAATTATATTACAAACAAGTAGGAATTATATTTATGATTAGCAAAACAATAGTTGCTAAAAACAACATTAAATGATCAACAAGCATTACAACAATTCATTTTTATTTTAAAAGTTTACCCGGCTTAATAAAACATGACATGCTTTAAAGATATTCTAGATAAGTATACCTGCTGATTAACAAATAAGGAAGATAGAAATCTAAGAGTCACAAGTTACCACAACCTTTGGACGCCTCTTTTCTCTTTTTGGTAGATTGTCTTTGTGATTATTTGTCCATGGTCCAAGAGAATCATTAGAGTAAAAATCCATTGGATAAAAAGAAGTGGGTGCAGATACCTAATAAAATTATAGATATAATCATAATAATAATTCTTTTATACTAATCTCACAATTTAAGTCAAGAAACTATGCATCTTACAGCATCTAAGGCTATAGCCAATTCATAAGGTGACAAGAGAGGTTTTCGAAATTGTGTACCCCAGTCTATAGATAACCTTGGACATGCTACCTGAACCCAACTGAAAAATAATACATTAATTCTAGAAAACTATTCTATTTACTTCCTGCGGTTATACAGCAATTGTTCATCCCTTAACTTCTATAAATAAGCGAGATACAAAAATTAAATTTGTGTTTTAAATATTGAAAACAACACACCAATCAACTTGATTAATCATATCCAGCTTATCGGGGAATATTTCCGATAGCAAAATCCGCATATATTTCTTTCCTTTGCTGTCTAATTTTTTCTCCAGATTCTAAAAAAGAATAGTTTTGAATTAAGATCCAAATTAAAAAGTAAGAATGCAATGTGAACGTATACCTCAACAATTTTTATATTCCCTTGTCTTCCCAATGTTCCTTGAATCAATCCAAACGTTTTAGACTTTCTTGCAATTTCCACAGATTCTGAAGTCAGAATGAAAAACAAAATACTAATAAATACCTAGTGACAATAAATTGTGGCATTAAACCTATCTTTCGTATAATAAAATGCAAACATCAACTGAAAATAGTTATAAAAATATTCTCACATAGCATGGTAATAAAATCAGCTTACATATAATCTATCATAATTAAAGAGCCATTGGTAAATAATGAATAAGAACAAAATAAAGTATACGAGGTACTAATGGTGACAAATAATTAATTAAGTATTAAACACCAATTAATAAATATCGATATTTCTCACAAAATATGAAACCACAGTCTCATATACTTAACAAATTAGCAATCATACTTTATACAAGTTTATATATATAAATGTATGCATAAACTCACCTAACCGGTTTTTCCTCATTAAATCGAAGTCATAGAACTCTCGGGTGAGCTTTCGAGAATATGGGTCATACTGGTAAGCAGGAATGTTCGGATTATGAATCATTACTGACTCGAGATGGAATCGTCCATCACCAAGATATCTTAAGTTATAACTGTTTAACCTTGATATAATTAAGGAGCACTAATACCCATAACTTTCATAAGTTAACATACATGATGGAATTAACATCTTCATTAAGCCTAGGAGAAGTACAGCCAAGAACTTCACCAGGACTTAGTGGCCTACACTGAGGTAATTCCAATACGAGTCCACTGTCCGAAAGACATTTTCGCACGCTCTAAAGTTTAAGACAAATATTTTAATTAATCTCAATGTAGTTAATTTAAGTAGAAAACAAACTAACCTGCAATGAGGGTATGAACTGGATAGTACTGACTAGAGCAATCTTTCGACCCGGCATAAAATTAGACTTCAAACAATCGATAAAGTGAGTAAGATTAATGTCGATATTAACAAACACATACAGCATATGTATGTTTTCAGTATATTGAATCGGTACCAAACAGCTATGCCCGTAGTGAACCAACAAATCACATCCTAGAAACTCGAGATAGCTCATTAAAAGACGAATGGGAATGAATACAATGTTTCACAATTATAGTGCAACTTGTCATTATACTTTGGGACCCAGTGTTTCAAATTTTACAAAATTCCTATCCTGGTATCATGTCACATCGTTAAAATTATCTACTTTTTTCTTGATTGTCAATACATTTTTTTTACACGAACGCAAAAAGCATTTGCTCATCCCATAGTTAGAGCACTGGGGATAAATATTGACATAGAATACAACAACAATTCATTACACATAACTTCCAATAATCGATACAACTACCCCTTCTATTCATCATCTGGAAAATGCGTTGTGTCATACTCGTCGGCAGTTTCGAAAATAGCTGAGTCAATCTTGCACCACTTTTAAATTATCTTCAGGTCCTTAATCAAGGAAAACTGTCTTTTTTGGGCATATACTTGACGGGTTAATATACCCAAACATTTTCCATGGGATTTTGGTCTGATGACCGAAACGGCCAGTTTATAAGGAATGTTCTTGCTCTGAAGCTAATCCTTTGTGCTGCAACTAACGTAGATAACATCTTGCCTTGTTCGAATATGAAGTTTTTTTGAGAAGTGTTTGTGATAAGAGAGTAGTAGACTCTGAAGTACTTGTTGGTAGTCGACATTACTCATTTTAGTGAAAACGAAAATTAATTCGAGAGCATCATATGATAGAAATGCAGTCCATACCATCAAACTTCTACCCCTGAAATTCCGTATAGAAAACAAACATTTCTGCTTTCTCCAATCCCTCCAGTAGGAAGAAAATCCATTTGAGTCATCAAAGTGAAACTTCTGTTCGTTATTAATGATGGTCTGAATAGAAAAAAGCTTGTACTGGAAGAGCACATGTACATCGGGAAAATAATTATCTCAGCCTATTTCTAAGTCCATGGCATGTGATCTGCTGTTAAAGTTGGGCACTTTCTCTCTTCACGCTTATGAATGGATTTGTCTCCAGTGTCCTCAAAACCGATATTTTTCAGTCTAACAGTAGATGCTACTGATTTAATCTAAACTGGCTGTGCTATTTGATGCCATCATCGTAATTTTTTTCCCGCTCCTCTAGCTTTGTTGGCTTCCCTCTACTCTTTGTGATTCCTTACTCACAAGCTCTCAGGAAATTGGCGAAAACCTTGCTAGAACCACGGATTTCATTTGTAATTTCCGTACTATTCAATCCGGCATTTTAAAAAAAACCTGAATTTATCTCCTTCCAATATCGTTTAGAAAGTTACCACGAGCCATTTTTTTCACATTGATCCATAAGAGGTACATTTGCCACGTGATATCTTGATTCTAATACTAATATATCCTAAGTGCCGTATAATTATGAAACGGTAAAAAATAAGCTGTTCTTAACGATGTGATAGAATATCAGAATAAATATTTTGCAGAATTTCAAACACTGGGTCCCGAATTAGAACCACAAGTGAGATGCACTATGATTATGAAATGCAATATAGATGTAACTACGCACATCACACTTAGGTAACATTTAAAAATCACCCATAGACTTTGCAGTGTAGTCATCAACACAACAGGCCCCATAAGTGACATCACCCATAATAACCGTATCGCATCCTGTGTGTTTCTCCAGAATATCCGAAATAACGCAAGAATACATGATAAGACCCTCCGGAAATTGTAGCGCAACTAAATGAAAAATCAAGATGATTTTAACAAAAAAATTCTACGATTGGACATACCATATTTACTGTTGGTTGATCGAATCTTCCATATTGTTTTCGGTATTTCGAAGGAGTAGTTAGAAGGAAGCTAGAAATTTTTTTAAAGAAAGTTTTAATTGTTCTTTAAATGAGAAAATAATTTAAAATTTACAATTTTCATATCATTTTGCAGGCATAAATTCGAAGCAATTTCCTCCAACTGATGGGAGATTTGTGATAGCTTAACTGACATCTTGTAACTTAATCGAACACAATTTAATAGTGATTTGACGATAGATTGGACAGCATTCACCTCCGAAGTATAAAATTCTTTAAACTGATTAAAGGGATTCCAATAGTCAGTTTTGCAGAATTTTTAATCTACAGTAACAGCTCTAAACAAAAATCATATGGAATATAAATGCACTAGATAAGTATAAAAGTGCACACCACTCTGTCTAAATTTATTTAAAATTCAATGGCATTATAACAATATTTATTTTGGAACAAATTATTTACTGGGGAGATCTAGTACTGCAAAGAACATACTATAACAACATTATAATATGAACAAGCAAACAAACCAAGCGAATGTTCCCATTTTTGTTAAAAAACAAGTATATAAGTGAAAAAGCTCTATTAAGAAGGTTAAAATCTGCTATCTTATGGCTGACTAGACACATGAAATGAACTATGGTTCCGCTAGTAATGTTTTTCCACCACGATTACTTCGATTCCTCGTTAAGGGGCCAGTTGGTCCGCTTGTTGGCTTTGTGAGCTTATAAACTTGAGCTTCAAGTGCCTTCACTTTTAAATTCAGATCATAGTTCTCCTTACGCAACTTATCCAAGTAACTAAGCTAAAATGCAAAAAATTGAAATTCTTTTGTTGGCATAACATAATCCAATTGTTCAACTATTTCATTTGAAATTAAACTCTTAATTTTAAAACATATACTGGTTCCATACTTTTTGACGTGTGTTATGATGCCCAGCCATATCAATCATCGCTCTATCATCATCTTCTTTTGATTTTCGTAATACATCTAATTCCTGGAATAATAGCATTGAATACAGTATAAGAAGCATAAAAGAAGCAAAAATTCACTATATCTTACCCGTTTAAGTCGAACCATCTCCTCTTTGCTTTCTGTCTCTCTAACCTCTACATCACAGATAGTCTTCTCAAGCAGTTCTTTCTCACTCTCCAAACTAAAGCAAATAAATTAAGAACACGAATAAATACAGAAAAATTGTACAGACTTGCTAATAACTTGCTGAGCCTTTTCTTTTTCCTCTCTCAATTGAGCATTTTCTGCTTTATGATCATTGATATCCATTTTCATTCGATACTCTTGTAGAGAAAATGTTCTGTAATAGATTTACTAAAATTATTCGGAAGAAACAATTAATATATTGGCATGATTAATATCTGCTCACTCTCTCATTTCAGCCACTTTCTTTTCAAAATTCTTTCCACACAAGTCACGACAGTCCTTTAGTTTTTGCTGTAAAAAGAGATAGTTTATAAATGAGATCTATAATAGAATTCTAGGAAACAGCCGACACAGCTAGAATATTAAGCTTACAAATAAATATTTGAACCGGAGTACAACGAAGTAAAGGTTCCAACCCTGGTCATTGAATGGGAGCTCTGTTCCAGTTTCAGTGATTTTTGAGCCTCTAGCAATTCTCTTTGGTGCCTAGAGGAGTGAAGCGTTAAATTATGCAATTCTTCTTGGTGGCTATAGCAGTAATTTTTAAAAACTTTCTAACTTAGAAAAAGTAATTTTTAAAAACTAGTAGAGGGTTCTAACAATTTTTCTAATCGATCATATTCTTCTCTTCTATCCTGCTCCAATTTTTCAACACATTCCTCACTTCGTGCATACGCCTCCTGAAATTTACAAATTACCTACTTAAGAGTACATTAATTCAAAAAATAAGCGGTCATGATCACTAACTTTAAGCGAATCCAGTTTACTGTTCAAATCGCACGCATGTTCTTTCCATGTTTTTAATTCTAGCTCCGATTGAGTCTTCACTTCGTTTAACTTTTTTACCATCGCCTGTTACAATATTTAATAAAACATTAAAATAAATAACATTTTAAAAAAAACCTAGCACCATTTGTGCCTTGTCTCTAATGGTAAGTTCTGTCAACTTCAAGTCCAGCTCGCTACTCTTAGTCATGAATTCATCTTTAAGGCGAGCAATTTCCTTGTTCTTTACAATTTCCTGAAGCAATTCACTTATCAATAGAATTTGTCATATTATTTTTACTACCGAATCCAAGATCAATATTATTATTAAAGCCAAACAGTTAAACACCTTTTCAGCTAGGCGGGAACCAAATTCCTTCTCTAATTTAGCTATACGTTCCTTCACAAGCATCTCTCTTAGAGCAACTTGTCCTTCAAGTTCATTGTGAACCTCTGCAATCATGTCTTTGTAAAATTAAAAAAAAGGTTGAAAACCTCATGATAAAATAATTAGAACGAAGATGCGGGTAGAAAATCTCTACAGTGCATTGAAACTATTAGGTCAAATAAGAAAATAACAACAATTCACCTCTTGGAAAAGCGGAATGTAGCCTTAAAAACACTATTTATACGTCCAGTCACACATCTATCTATACCAATTATATTCTCTCTTATGTAATACATACTATCTACCTAATAGGTCATTTTTTTCATATTGTATATTATATTCTTACGTTGCCATTTTAGCAGTACTATTCTCTAAACCTAGACTATATAAATACAAATATAACTGAGATAATTTAAATTTTCAAACCTTTGATGAACTCTAAAAACAAAGCAGTTTAAAATTATTTTCATCATATATGTAGTGCCTATGACTCTATATGCATACATACCATTAGTTTTTAGAATTAAAATATATCTGATTGTAATTCAGTTTTTTAAAATAACTGACCTCGTAGTTGTTCTTCAAGCGTTATATTTGTGGCTGTAGATTCATCGAACATCTTCTGGATATTCCTCTTCTGTAATAAAATTAGTATATATAATAAGTATAAAGTTAAACATTTTTAATGGGAAAAAAAGTTATACAGACTTCTTCTATTATAGCCGAAATCCTAGCAGAAAGATTATCTGCTCGCATCTTTTCTTGTTTTAACGTATCTTCAACACATCTTCTGCTTATTTCTGATTGTTCCACAAGTTGTTTTAAGTTTATTTCGCTATAAATGAATTTCATATCCAAGTAAAAATTCCCATTATATTATTTTTAAATAATACATAACACACCTTTGCACACGCTCTTCTATTCTGGCTTGCCATTCTTCATGTCTCCGTCTTTCCATATCACCCATCTGTTTAATAACAAATTCTTTCTCATCTAGAATTTGTGTCAGTCTGTTATTTTCCGTTTCGAGTCTCAGTAATTCATGCTCCTTTATACTATCTTGCTCCTGCTCCATCTGAAAGCAAGTATAATTATATCTAAATAAAATTTTTTTAATTAGAGTAGAAAAACCTTTATTTTTCTACATAACAGAACTGAAGTTGCATTGGATGGCGTAAACTAAATAATAAAACTAATTTTCACCGGATGTCGGTTCTCATCCTGTTCAATACCAAAATCAAGGACGGGTCGAAATGCTGCTGAGCGTCTATCAATCTGGTGAGCAGCAGGAGTGAAACGAGTCATTCGACGTTCTTTTCTTCGCTCTTTTGGAGTCATGCAATTCTGATTAGAATTAGTATACGCCTGAAAATTTCCTATCCAATTAACTTTTAAGTTCTTACAAAAGCTATAGAATCCACGAAATATATCCTCATATTTGGACCCGGAGAAAATATACGTATAATAGTAAATGAACAGGACCACATCTAGTGTTGCCCGTAACGGTGACCCTAGGACTGTTCCATTAAGCGCGCTTTGATACTTTTCCGAAAGTACTTTTCTTGCTGTTTCAGACTCATGAAGACGTGAACGTAGCTCATCAACTTCAAACTTTGCCTGAATGTACATTTACCTAAAATATTTTAGTTTTAATACATATAATTTAAAGAATGCAAAGTAGTAAATCTAATAAGTTAAAAAATCTGAAATCATCTACCTTACTCAATTCATCATCGAGATTCAGTATATTTAACTGTTCCAAATTATGAGCATTATCAATACGAATCCACAACCGCTTCTTGATTTCCAACAAAACATCACGCTCTCCAGACTTAATATAGCTAGGTAAATCAGCAAGCACGATAAGCCATTTAAATTTCAACAGTGCAATAAACGTTTCGATGTATGCTATCTTAAAAAACCAGTACGGTCGTATCAAATCCCAGTTTGTTCTTCAACTGTAGAACTAAACAATCATGGTCTAATCGGAGAGCTGCTAGGTCTTTTTGCCTCATTGCTGCAGCTTGTTTCCATTCATCACGCTCATTTTCTAGTGACTTAACGGTTGTCTCCAACTCTGTAAAATTATTTTCTATATTTGAAACGGTTAAAATTAATACCGCTAAGATGTCACATAATTTTGAACCTTTCCGGGAACTATCTTCCTTCTCCCTAAGTAATTCTCGAAGACGTGCAATTTCTGCCTTCCATGCCACCACTGACTCTCCTGAGAGATCTTCATTCGGTTGCACACGATTTTTTATGTGACTGCAAGCTTCTGCGAATTGAAGTGTAGAAAGGGTATCAGCGTAATACCTGCATCAGTAAATTTTACTATTCTGTAACTTCAAAATAGCCTAAAACAAAAAAAGGAGAAAAAAAACTGTTGTTAAAACAAACGTGGCATCAGGATGAAGATTAACAATGACAGCTGTTCGACTGTTTCCTCCAAGAGAATCTCTAAGAATATGAGTCAGTTTAGAGTCACGGTATGGGATAAAGGCATTCTCCTGTCCTTTAGATAATGTTCGTATCACGCGACCGAGGACGGAAAGAGACTAAAACACGCTAGGAAGACTGCAATATCAATATTCATTATCCAATTTACTAACACCGTTGATGTGCGTAGCTTCCTTAAATCGATCACCCGAGGCTTTAGATTGAGTTTGTCTCTCTGATCCTGCGAGATCAACCAAATTCAATCGAGCTGATCTTTTATTCACAATAGTGTTCATGAGCTCTTCTGTATGAATCTTTAAAAAAAATCAATGAATTATTACTAAGTTAAATAAATATCTAATTAGATACTTTTAAAAAAAGAAGAAGACTAACATCAACTATAAAAATTGCATGTGAACGAGATGATTCACGGTTCATAGCTGTTTCTCCAACACGGCGACTTTCCCAACCAACATGAACAATCTAATAATACGTAACTTAACTATTTATGGAATTCATGACCAATAAAAGTGGTAATCAAAAAATTATTACATTAATAACAAAATAAACTAGACTTATTACCCTCATCATATCTATGCATGATTGTGCTTCTTCTTCTGTAAGTCCGAATAGATAAACTGCCTAAAATATTGGACAGAAGTAAAATTCTTAAAAGAAAGAAAGAAAGAAAGAAAGAAAGAAAGAAAGAAAGAAAGAAAGAAAGAAAGAAAGAAAGAAAGAAAGAAAGAAAGAAAGAAAAAAGAAATGGTAAGTACCTTATTATCATTTCTTATTGCAATCTTTTGCTGTGACTTGTCGAGTAAATCATAAACCGTTTCATTATATAGTTCTACGAAACTGCATTTAACAGTGTATTTGAAGTGATCGCCTTTCTAAAAATATTTCGTATATTAATAACTTCCAATGAATGTTTTATAACAATAATTTTAGCACGAGCCTCAGCACTCTTCGAATTTAATCTGGAAAACAGAGATTCAGCGGCTCGTGGTATGAGCCCTTTAGCAACAGGATCAGCAAAAAACCCATCAATGTGTGATGGCCCTAACATGGTATGGGTCTTACCAGATCCAGTTTGACCTAAAAGTATTCACTTGAAAAAAAATCTAAAAAGGCTTTATGTAAACAAACCATATGCAAATATGGTTCCATTGTAACCTTCAACACAACCATCAACAATTCGTCGACCTAGTTCTTCAAATACCTCTTCCTAAACATATAATTTATGTCATACTCTCACTATTATTTTCTTAAAATATAGTACCTGTGTTGCATATTTATCAAAGACTTTGTCGAATTGAAAAAACTTAGGTGGATCAGCAGAAAACCTAAATTGGAATGTCTATATTGCGAATTATTATTATTTAAATTGCTCAACTCACTCCAATGTATTACTATTTCTTATTGAAATGACTTCATTTTCTTCAACTGAATGTGCAGATGGGCGCACACGTCCCATCACACGAATATACTCAGACATTTCAAGAGCTCTAATAAGGTCTCGCTAAATTTTAATATTTCATTAAATCGACATAATAATAATCAAAATAATGTAATTATCGTAATCAAAGTAATATGCAATTTTGAATCTAACTCTAAATTATTAGGTCATTCAATCTAGACAATTTATATTGGTTTAAAAAATTGGTATGCTTAGACTACCATCTGCTGTTTTATAGGATATTATTAGATAAAAAATATGTATAATTTAAGTATAAATAAATAAATAAGTATATATATATATATATATATCGTTATTCTAATGTTTCTAAAAAAATTTATGAACAATAAGAAGTGCTTTGAAGAGAAATAGTTTTACAAATTTTCTAAAGTTAAACATTATTTTTTGAATTATTTCTTTGCCGCGTAAACAGCTTTGCGAGGTACTGTATTTATTAATTTCTGAATTAATCTATGCACATGGGGCGGTAGTTCTTATCACTTTTCAAAACAGAAACAAAAAAAAAGGAACAATGTGATTAGTCAATTTCTTGTCTACATTCATTCATTCATTCATTCATTCATTATTAGAAGTGCAATTATTTTATAATGGGTTCAATGAATAACATTTTCAGAACAGGGACGTTATCCTATAATGGTGACTTATTTTCGGTATATTATTTCTTGATATATAATACCTCTGCCATGATCATGAGCCTCACATATTTAGATGTAAATGCAATGAACTGGAAAAAATCCAACTTCTGTGTAGATTTGGAAAAGAAATATGGATATCACCAAAACCGTTTGCGCAAATTGGGCGAATCGCGTTCCTGCAATGTTATCAAATACCTCTACCAGAGAGAGGTTTATCTAATTTTTCATATTCCAAATTACCTATTTCTTGAAGTTTTTCATACTATCATTCTCTAATAAATTACAGATTGTTCATGTGAATTTAACACCACCATTGAAAGCTGAATGTAGTCTATCACGCCTCAATTTATACATAGCTTTAGGAAAAAAACCTATTCTTAAGAGTAGAAAGTAAGTTATACTATTTTTACATTGTTTTATTCCAGTGTACTATAAGTTATTTCATTCGTCCTCTTTAAATGTGATGATATTATGATTTTCATAATTGTTCGTCATACAATTCTGTTCGAGCGATTAACACTGTTTAATACTTAAGTCACATTTAGTTTATTGGTATGTTTTTTTAGCACACTTAATATAATATTTAACATAATCTAGTTACTTCTTTCCTGGACGGCGGGGTGGTTTCTTAGGAATTTCATGGGATGGTTCTTTTTTAATTGGATTAAATATTTCTCCACATGATCATACAGCAATGTTGAGATTTTTTTACTTATCTCCGGAGTATGCCATTGAGGTCAGTTACGCAATTTTAAACGCTGAATTTTAAGATACATACATCTAATGTTTTATTTTTAAGCAAGACATTTTGTTACTCCACGATTTTCCTCAATTTGGTGTAGTACGAACATATTTTCCTCCTAATAGTCGTTTTATTCCAACACTAATATTTAATCAGTGGGTTATTTTAACTTCTACTAGTAAATATTTTTATGAATAGCACCTCTATCTGTATTGTAGATTCCTAGAATTTTGTAATCAAAGAGGTATAATTCTAGTTCTGATATGATGAGTGGTCCACACCATTCTGGTTCATTTTCCGTAGCTATGCGAGTGGATATTGTGGTACCACAAGCTTCTGTACATATTACTTTGTCTTCCTCTGCTCTTGCCGTTTGTAGGATGTATGACGGAAAAAAACTAATAAAGTACGTGTTTTAGAAACCTTTGACGTATATACTGTCAATTTTTCGTTGGTATTTTGTCAGATTTTACTAGTTATTATTAATGTGTTATTTTCATAGATATATTCTCAAAGTATTTTATACTGATGTTAGCATTATAGAAGCTATCTAAGAGTTCATGAAGATGGTTTCATATTAAATACTGGAGTTTCTTTGATCTCTGTTCTTATTACAAATGCATGCGTAACAGAGAACTTATATGGGCAGGTATAAGTTGACAATTTTTCAAATATTTCTATTCATATATTCAATCCAAGCAATCCGTACTATTTTTCCTGTGGTTTTAACATGCTTAAAAGAAGTATACACTATATAGTCACAAGATGCAACTGGTTATTAGAGGGTGTCTTTTACTTATAGTGTAAATATATTACAGTCTTGGCAGATTGTGCGAACTTCCACTGTGGATGATATGCAAGCTTTGAACAAAGTGCTACTTGACTTAGGAGAAACAATATCGGTTGCTTCAACAAAGATGTGGACGTCATCGGACAATAGTTATACTGATAAACAAGACAACTATTTCTCACTAATTCCAGCTAAAAGAGAAGGTGAGGATACATAGTTTTTAAAATCTGGTATATTTTACAATAGGTAGACTATAGTAGATACAAGCTTCTTTTTTTTAAATTATTATTTTATATAAATATTAGGTTATTTATTTAGATGATGACAAATGCAATTTACTTTTACATGTACTTAGCCGTTTGGAGAAAATGTGGTCTTCGCCGCCCTCTTTTTGTGTTTCGTCAAAGTATTAGTGTGGAGAAAATTATAGATCATGTGGTAGAAAAACGTTTGAGAACTGATTGGCAATTTCGGGGAGCCATTTACCGAGGACTTGTTGACTATGAGGTTAGCTTTTTTTTAACTTAAAGAAGCATTGCTGGATCACTAACATTCTTACGATGGCTAGTTTTTTAAAAATATTTTATTGGTGAATACTATTTTTGAAGAGCGATGTCAGTTATATTCAATCTGGGATCTGTCGTCTAATTGTTTTATGTGTGTGTGAAATACAGCTGTTGTTAGTGAATAACGCATGGCGAAATGACTTTTTCTTATTTCGATTTGAGTGTGACTGGTTAGTTTAACGTTTACTGAATCTCCATTTTATAAAATTTATGGTGTTTCGTCTAGTTTTGATTGCGTAATGTCAATTATTTTATCTATTCATTTAACACCAACAATTATTATTGTAGGAAACTAAACACTGGATTGGTATCTTGTTCTTCATGTACTGTTCTAAAAAAGATTAATCACCAGGAGGCATATAAACCTCATATGTGGTATCCATATTCTCGGTTTCCTGTGGAAGAGAGTGATGCTACGTATTTCATTCACAACTACCCTATGTTCACGGGTACATTTTAGACTTTAAAAAATTTACTTGCTATTTGATTAATATGACAGCCTACAATACATTCCAGTTTCAAATAGAAACAAGCATATTATAAGTCACTACTAAGAATCATGGGAAAACAACTCGTCAGTAAATTTTTTATCTATTAGTTATGGCATACACTAATAGGCATGATTTATTCAGTATAGTTTAGCCGACATAAAAGCAATAAACACTGGAATTGAAGTATATTTTTAATTATGAAGATTTGTCATATAATAGTTTTTGAATTCCATATATATCTAAATATAGTAAAGCTCATGGCCATTTATGAGCAACACCTAAAGATGTAAGAATTTTTCAGATTTTTTTAAAGAGGTTTTTTTTTGTTATTGTCTTCTGTTTTAATGAAATATTATTTACAGCTATTTTTCGAAAAATTCTAGGCAAAAACCTGGACAGGCTAGGTACACCATCTGGAGGTATGGAATTGATATGTGACGAATTCACAAATAATTCTGAATCCTAAATACTATTTGTGGATTGATTTCATGTCAAGTTCTCGCTTTAATATATTTTAAACCATTATTTAAGTATTTCTCCCCTTCGTAATTTATTAGATAATCATATCTGTAACATTGTTTGTAGCATTCTTTTATATAAATGCTTAAATATTGTTTCTGGACGCTAAATTTTGTTGTTTTTTCTGTTGCTTGTTATACAAATTTTCAAACTGCAGTATTTTTAAAATTTTTGAGGAGTGTGAACCACCTCTAATATTTGACCTGCTCGTGGATTATACTATCATTTATTCATATAGGTTATAAAATATGCAATCGAAAAGATCGATTTAAGGCTTAAAACTACACGGATATTTTAGAATACTATCAGTGACATTTTCTACGATAGATACGAATTTATTTCGGTTCTCTAAACGCAATGGACGATCAGGAGAGTACTATATCTTCATTGAATAATATTCCGACGGAAGGTGGGCTGTTTTTGAAGATTATCCCACAACTTTATTTTTTCGCAAGAATTTTTTTAACCTATAATTGTTTCCTAAAGTCTTTGAAAAATTACTACGTTAATGTGTTTAATTGAATATCTCTGTGATTTCATAAATTCAGAGAAAATATTGGGAATATATTCGTTTTGTACTACGTACTCATAGGATATAAATGTATAGATTATCGAATACCATTACAAGGAATCAAACTTGTACATTTTATTGAAATAGCATATTAACGTTTGATCATAAAGCCCAATCTGAATTTTCACAATTATGTAGTTGTTTTATCTAGATTTTTTTTCCGATAATAGTTTTTCATTTGAACACGGTGAAGTTTTTAAATTTATTTATGAATGTGTTAGTTTTAGAGAGAATTCCATCGCGAAAGTGGGTGATCGTGGTTATTTTATTGGTTGTTAACCTTTTGAATTATATGGATAGGTTTACTATTGCTGGAGTATTGATACGGCTTCGAGATTACTTTTCCATGGATGATGAAAAATCTGGCATGCTTCAGGTACGATGGTTATTAAGATTATAAACAATTAATTATACAATATTATATTAACTGCAGACTGTATTCATTGTCTTCTATATGTTATTTGCACCTGTGTGTGGTTATTTGGGTGATCGATATAATCGGAAGTTTATTATTATTGTTGGACTCTCTATTTGGATTATTGCTGTTTACTGTTCGACATTGGTTACACCTGAAGTGAATCTTATTATTATTAATTGTTCTATTAATTTTTTTCTAGTTTACTATTTCATAGAAAGATTACGTAGTTCTCAAACATTTGTATAATTACAGTATTTCCATTGCTTTCTATTTCTTCGTGGACTTGTCGGAGTGGGTGAAGCTTCTTATTCAACGATAGCCCCATCAATAATCGCAGATTCTTTCACTGGTTCTACAAGAAGTATCGTACTCATGGTTTTCTATTTTGCTGTTCCAGTTGGAAGGTAATTAGAGGTAATTATTTTCCTATTTTTAGATTTCTTAAATTTATATTCCAGTGGTTTTGGATATATTGGTGGGTCTTATATTGCACTATGGAGTGGTAGTTGGCAATGGGGAGTAAGGTTTGTTTTTCTACGTTTTAATAAAGTATTGTATAAGTTCTTTAATATGAAAAATATTTAGAGAACCGAAGTTTTTTTTGCTTGTATTTAATTTTAAACGTACATTTTCTGCTAAGGAAGATTTGGTTCAAACACTTTTAGTAACCACTTAATTACTATTAATTGAATATTGACCGCTTATTTTACTTATATTACTAGATTTAAATAGTAATTTGCACATGATAGTCAAATAGTGATACATGTCGGTGTAACTCGTTGAGCACTTTGATGATAATTTTATATGATAAATAATTACCGCTAGTTTTTCCATGATTTACCTGTTAAACGAATAATTATAGCGTCTTTTTAGATCTAGTATAAATACCTATTTATAGTTGTAAGGTGTTGTTTGTTTAGATTTGCACGATTCCTTGTATTTACACGTTCATTGGAGATAGTTATTCAGATTTACTCCAATATTTGGAGTCATATGCCTCTTTCTAATCATATTTTTGTTGGAAGAGCCAACAAGAGGTCAATCAGAGCATGCGGAACTTATGAAGAGTACTATCATTGAAGATCTCAAATATCTCATTGGAATGTAAGCTATACTTTAAATGCGATATTATTTCACCTATGTGTATATATTACGGCGATTGGTTATTGGGAAACTACGTTTCAGTCGAACTTATCTACTAACTACTCTTGGTTTCACTTGCGTTGTTTTTGCTGTTGGTTCTTTAAGTTGGTGGACGCCAACTTTGGTTGGGTATGCATATGGTATTCAACATAAATCACAGTTTGTACCTAAAGAGGAAGCTGCCCAGTAAGTCATACTATGATTTTACTACTCATTCTTGCATATATAAGTAGTACTTTAGTGTCTCACTGATATTCGGATTAATTACTTGCGCTGCCGGTATTGTAGGCGTAGTCATGGGATCAACTATCGCTCAGGTAACTTCACAGTTATTTTTCTAAATCTTCATGATTTAAATTAGTTGGAAACTTATTATCTTTTCGAAGCATTTAAATGTAGTTTACTTTATTCGTATATACATATCTATATGTATAGAACAATGGGAATATTAATTACGAAATAACAGGCATGGCGTGAGGGTCGTTGGGGTCTACATGCATCACATCGTGCAGATGCTAGTGTTTGTGCTCTTGGGTCACTATTGGCTGTTCCGTTACTTTATACGTGTCTTGTTGCTTCTAGCTATACAATTAATATCACATGGGTGATTATTTCATTCTTTTTTCTAATTTTTAATGATAATAGGTGACATTTCACGATGGTATTTTTGTAATTTCTGTTTAGTGCTTAATGTTCATGGCTGTCACTTGTATGTGTTTGAACTGGGCTGTCAATATGGACATGTTAATGGTTTGTTGACTTTTTGTTAGTTTTTTATCATTATTTTTTAATTTTCGTTAACTCTACCATTTAGTATGTCATCGTAGCCAATCGACGCGCAACGGCTACCGCTATTCAAACGTTAATTTCTCATCTTTTTGGAGATGCTACTTCGCCATATATAGTAGGCGTTATTTCAGATGCAATTAGAAGTGAGTTTATTCTATATATATATATACATTTTTTTTCTAAATATTTTGGTAGGTTATGTGCATTTATTTCCAGATAATGATGATTCTACAGGCCGAAGATTTTTTGCTCTACAATCTGCTCTTTTCTTGCCTAATTTCTTGCTTATTGCTAGTGGAGCATTTTATTTGTGGGCAACATTTCATGTTGTCGCTGATAAAAAGGAAGCTAGTCGTGAAATGCATTGTTTGTTTGTTCTTCTTATTTAAATTATGTAGTTTATACGATACTGACATTCAAGAACATAGAAAAAGATCCTCTCTACTAAAGCTTATAATAAAGAAGTTGATTGATTTAGTTCGAAATCAGTGGACTGGTGAAGGAGATGGCGATGATGTTGAAACTTTAATCCCTAACATTCGACGGAACAGTGCAAATGATGTAGAAGAATGACGATGTATTGAGGAGGGTGGACTTATAGATCAGGTACTACAACAAACCGCAATTTTTTTATTAGAGAAATCAACATTTGTTTTAACACTTAAATTTTAGGAAGGGGTAGGGGACTTTAGAAGGGACTCAGGCTTAACTTCGTTGCCGGCCGTCATTAATTGGGATTCTAATAGTTTTCATTATATCAGTAATTTTGCTTGATGGCATGATCAATACGGATTATATTTTTGGTGTTGCTTGCAACAGGTATCTTCTACCGGGATAATGAAAGTAGTTACGATTTCTCATAACGCTCAATTAGATATTTTAAAGGATTTTTCCATCCTCCTCATCTCTATTTTTAAATAAATTTTTCCTTATCAAAGCCAGGTATTTAAAACTTTGAGGAATACTTTATATCGCTATATATATATATATATATATATATATATTACATACTATTTTAACTACAAAATTTTAATTGTACTATATCTTTTAAATTAATTTCGATTGTGCATTCTCAGTTTCATAAGTTTATAGTATGCCTTAATGGAATTCGGGTAGCTTATATTCTATATTTATATCAATAAAGTTTTTTTTCTTGTCTTATTAACTTATATGTCGTTTAGCAGTCAATTTATCATCATATTTTTATAGCGTTATTAATTGCTGACTTAATTTTAATTGCTGTATATTTTAAAATTGTTTTATTACGTATTCTTTTTTTAATGAGTTGTTTAATAGGTGCATGAATCGCAGTCGAGCACTACGCCATGGTTCTAAAACACTTCCAAAAACATCTGATGCCAACAGTGGGTTGTCTAAATTTACTAGACTTATCTATCTTTTATGGGAAGTTAAACAATGGTGCTGTTACATATTACAAGTTTCTTTTAGTATGCTGGCAGACAGAGATGCATTTCGACCAACTACTGTCACATTTATCGTTTATACGTCTTAATATAGATAGCATTGTGATGCCCGAGGGAAACTCCTTTATACAAAACCTATTTTCAAAAGCTTCATTATATGGGTAAATATATGTAGTGTGAACGTATATTATTGATATAAAATACGGTATAATTAACAGACTAATCTTTAAAAATCTTAAAATCTTTTAAATTAGCAAATTTTAACTTGTCAATTTAGGATCCAGCATTTTTTTTTTTTTTGAAACAGGCATAGTGTAAATCTAAAAATGGATTATTTTAATGTCTAATTTAGATTTACCCTGAAGTACAAATTCCCCTGTTTGGATTCGATGTCCACTGCTCTAAAGACACCAGTACAAATTCCGGCTCGAAGTTTTTCTAGTACTTCAATTTATTTTCGACACAAAAGAGTTGTACTACTAGAGATGAATTCTGACATTGTCTCTTACTGGGATAGCCGATGTTTAACTATTTTGCTATACGTTAACCTTAGTACAGTAGGAAAGTATTCGGTGAGCAGTGATTCAACATTGTGGAAGTAATGAAAATATTATAAAACAGCAGATAATAACTGTTTTCAGTCAAATCTACTTGCTAGATGTACTGTTCCATTAGCTGATCTACTCGTGCCCCCTTTCGTAATTAGTCGTGATTTTGATTTTATTGGCAGTGGTTTTGATGGTAGTAGTCTGGTCAGTGTTAATATATACAAAATCATTGTTTAGAAAATGTATCATTTATTCATTTAGTATATATACTTCATTAAGAGTTTTTTTTTCTTAATTTTATAAATCACTTGTTGTGATCTTACTGCTGTCTCTTATAGATCAGGATTGATCTCGGTAGTCGAGTTAAAACATTGATGGAGCAACTTAATTCCATGAGAAACGATTATATAAATAATACTTACACAATCGACAGGTACGTTAGGGAAAAGTATTTCGTTGAATTTCTTAATTAATTTATATGTAGGGTTCCCCGTGGATCTTACTCACGTAGCAACTCACGAAGATCAAGAGTTAGTGAGAATCAATCTCCGCTTCCTGCAGCTAACAATGGAAATGCATGTTCATCTGAGCCCACAAGTGCGTAACTTCACTTTTATGTTCATTTTAATAATTTAATATCCACTATTGCACTTTAGGAAGCCCAATTCCTCAAAATGCTACTCCACTTCGTGAGCGATTTTCGTCAAATATAAGTACTGAGACGGACTCGGTTTTTGAACAACCATTAGTTAATCGTACTAACCTTGATTTATACAATAAAGAAGATGTTACTAGAGAAAGAAAATGCACACTTCAACTGACTGTTTATGAAGCTATGGGATTACCACAAGTCAAAGACGAACGGTAAATTTTACTATTTTGTTGCATTTGGATTGTGCCAAATGCAGAGACGTTTATAGGAGATATTGCTATCCAGGGGCTGTCTGGTGCCTCCGAATGCTTATATTTCTGTGCATGGCCGTGATGGTGAACTACGTTCACCCGTCTGCGAACAATCGCGGCGTCCAAGATGGAACTGGACTGGTCGATTCCCGATTAGTGGAGAGCGAAGAAATCTTGTGGTTAAAGTGATACATCAAGACCTGTATTCTGATGTGGTCAGCAATATATATATAAATTTAGAAAACTAATCTTTTTAGGATATTTGTTTAATTTAAATTTATAAAAATACATTTTTGTAGATTTCTGTAAAATGAATGGACATAAATTTTATGAGAATACATAAGTATGCATTATCATTATCATGCTTGGCTCATGATAACTAAGGATGTTCTGTACAAGTAAATGTGATTGGGATATATTGTTTAATTATCATTACTATTATTTTGAAAATTGCAGGCTTTGGGCTTTGTTTCGTTATCAATACCTACAAACAGAGTCAAATGTGCTGATTACGAATTGGTTGATCTCATTACAAGTGGAAAAAGTTCAGAAGACACGCCCATTATTAAGGTCAGCTTTTATATTTTGGTGTTGTTTTAGAATATGATACAAAACGCATTGTAATTTTAGATGTCTATTGAAGTATTGGAAGTGGGTTCACCCTTCAATGTTGAAATCAATGATCCATCTGCCAGATCGGTATTGGGTTCTCGTCCATCTTCTAGGGAAAGTCATGGGTCATGCTTAACTAATACCAAAATGCACCGCAAGTACTCTGTACAACAACGTCCTAGTAGTCCGTTGATTACCGAATCACTTGAGGAGATTAATGATCGATTATGGTATACAATAGTATTCGTTCTAGAGAATTTTTCCTAGCTAATTGATTTTGAACGCTATAGGTTTCTTAATCACATCTTGGTATAAAAGTAGAAATTGTTACTATGGCAGTCTAGAAAGACTGAAATATGCAACCTTATGTTTCCAGGAACGATATGAACGAACTGGAGAGATTAATGAAGAAGATAAAACAGTGATACCGATACCTACACTGACTGTAAATGCTTTAAACGTTATTTACTGATCTAAATATTAATCAAATTGATGTTAACATCGTATACTAACTATTTGTAATTTTAAAATGTAGTGCCTCTAATATATTCCACTTAAGGTCACATACTACCCCATCCTTTCAATATATTCGTGCACTTCTTTTCCAATAATATGGTTCGCAGAACATGATTTAACGTTTACCTATGATTTTTATAATATTAAAATCATGATGTTTTATACCTCATTACAATTCCTAAGTGATTGCAGTTATTGCAACCATTTGATGACGTGTATTCCCTTGACGTTTATTAAAACCTTGACTATCAATTTGTATAAACCGTGTAATTTTCAACATAATTAGGGGAATAAAATGGACACGAAAGTGAGCTGTGTACTCTCATCGTCTAGAGTATGGGGACAGGCCCCAGTTGGATAGCTCTCATTTGGCGCGCCCTCATGTGTCTCGTTCTGTATGCGTTCTCAGCAATACCAGCATATTTCGCTTACCCCGCCACTCTGCGCACTCGCGAGCCGAAGGCAATGCAAAGAAAGGCCACGGCCCGTACCCGACTTACCCCTAACCATACGCTTCCCTTGAGATAAAATTCGCTGGCTCATATATTGAATGTTCTATTTACTTTTATTCGTTAGACTTTATAATATATCACTAATAATTTTCTAGGCTTTTATAAACATTTTACAAATGAACCAGTATTTTCTGTTATGCTCACAATTTATGGGATTGCTTTTTCACTTTTTGGATAAGTTACTGTCGCATTTATTGTAGCATTTGAGTTTAGTTATTTATTCCGAAGTCTGCTTTAGCTGGTTTAAATTTATCAGTGAATTCCTATCTTACTATTAGAACCAATATGTATTATAATTTGGACCGTCTTTTTGAAGGAGATAATTAATCAACTTATGATGTCTTTTTAACTTTATTAGTAAGTCAGCATTGGTTATTACTTTGTACCTGGAGATTAAATTGATTAAATCAATAATTCCAAATAGTCAAATTGGTGTTTGTAAGAATAATTGCGTATGAAAGTAAAGATGGACGGAGTAGTAGTTTAATCCAATAATGACTATGTTAAACAATATTAAATAAATATGTAAAAATGTAATTTTCATAGTGTTACCTGCATATCTTCTAAAAACGTGTTTTGAATTGGGTCTCTTGATAATCCCCCATAATATCATTGCTTTTATGATAATGTATGGTTTCTAATTAGTTTATCCCACTTTGGATAACTATTATAAATATATTGATTCAGTCCTTAAGAAACAGCTGCTTAATAAAACACGTGAAATGTTCCTTAGTAATTTAATGTGTTCTTTGGTGGTAAGAACAAACTTAAACTATTACTAGGAAAATTTTAAGCTAACATATTAAATTACCTCGCTTATTTTGCTACTAATATTTTTAGTAAGTCCTTGTTTTTTCAACTAATGTGTGTTATATAAGATAATAATTTTACTAAATAACTTTGGAAATCGATAACACAGCTAGCTACTCTTTTACATTCGTTCATGGTGTGTAAAGTACACTCATGGGATTATCGAGTCGTGCAATGTTTAATATTTACTTTATATGATGTTAAATATAAGTATCTTTTAGAGTTCACCAACAATATAATTAAAGTTAGAATTTGAAAGCCCCTAGATAAGATAAATTTATTATGTGTGGAAGAGAATAAATTAGCGGCAAATTCAAAATAACTCTTGTTAGGAATTGGTTATCACTTGCAGGATATGTTACATTAGTCTTTTACTCAACTTATATTGTTTTATAAATTATCAAGTATCATTATTTATGCATTTGATATTATACTAATTTATATGAATCTGTAAATTTAATTACTGATGAGAACAATCACTTATCATCATCACCTTAGTTATTTATAGTTTAATTTGGTTAAGATTTGTGGTTGTTCATATAACTATATAACACAGCAGTACGTATAATATTTCATTTTATTGACATGATATCCAATTCTTTATAATCATGCTTTTGCTGTGAAGTTATTTCCAATGCTGATTAAGTAATTTTATATATGTATATTTATAGTTTTTCATTATCATTTAACTAAGAACTCATTTTCGTTATAAAGAAGTGTAAGATTTCAGTCTAAACTACGCTTTTTCAGTTTTGTTCCTATATAAAGAGTTATATTGGATCTAGTGTTTCAGTAAATGTTGGAAACTGACTGCTTTTTTGAGTAATAACAAAATGTATTGTTTAATTGTAACTGAATAGTTATGAGATAATATTTTATGGAATACGTTTGTTTTCGTCTCCAATATTGCACAACATTGTGTTCATACTATTGCCTTTGCGAAGGCATGAACATATAATAGATATATGACTTAAGTTAATGTACTATCGTTTATATCTGTCATTTTCGAACTAAGCTATATTAATTGGTTTTTTTTATATAAAAATCTTTTCAGGTGAGCATCAGATATTTCTAGAACAGTAACTATCTTAGAGTATTACCTCATTTTTTCAAATTATTTTGGCTCGTCATTTTCTGTGTTGACTGCACTTTGATTAACCCTAATACGGGCGAAAATTACAGTAAGGGATTGCTTCAGGCACGATAGAATTCGAGTAAGTTAGTTAACGATTTGTATAGTCAATTTTTCTGTAAAATAATATGATGGCATAGCATTTAATTACTAGATGGCTTTTCGTCTACTTAAGAATTTTCTATTTTGAAAAATATTCCATGAAGATTAATTGTGATGTTTATTCTTTGATTTTAAAAGATGGTGTTATTATTAGAACCAATAAAATAGCATTTAGTTGAAATTTTTGAAATACTTTGTTTCCGGGATGTCATCTGTGGCGTCGCAACGCGCGCTATTACTTGCACTTGGCAGCGTGTCGATTGCTGCACTTTTTATGTGGTATGTGCAGTCAAAAAAATCAGGAAAGAAGCAGAGAAGGACCAATAATTCAAAATCTAACGCTCAAAATGGAATGATTAACAAGGTAATGTTTTCTAAATCTGATGATATTTTATTTTTCTGACGTCTTAATAAAATATGGACCATTTAGTGTCTGTGATTCTTGTATAGCCAATGTTCCAGTTCTTAGTTGATTATAGCGCGTATGCTTTAATTTTTAGTGTTTATGATAATTTCTAGTTTCGATTGTCTATTAAGGAATTTTTAGTAATGTAGTGAGTTTGGGTATTAGCACTTTTTATCAAATCGGCTATATTGAGATATTTGCGCATCATTATAACATTTATAATGGGTTTTAAAATTCCTTGGTGGTAAACGATAATGATATTACAATAATATTATGCATAATGATTTCATAGATTATCCTATAGGAATATTATTTATGTGCTGTTATGGCACATGACTGACTATTCGATTCTACTCTGCTAATTATGCGCTGTATCCAAATCCCACCCACGTTAGTCGGCATTCGTGTTTTGCAGTTACTAGTCTTGAGATTCTACTTGGTCACGTCAAGGCTATTCTCTTAAAGTGGCTTTACATGAGCTAGTAGTATTTATTGTCGATATATTCTGTGCGTTATACTGGCTCACCTTTTAATTTGAATTAGCTGATATTCGATGACGCTTCATATTGTTGAAATGGAAACACTGATATCCTAGAGGCTTTAGATTTTAGCGTATGGATTATCGCTATACGCATTAGTGGTTTTTCAGAAATCTTAACTATGTTGCTAGCGCTTGTGCATGTCAGGGCAATCAATATGGAATGCTGAGGGATTACTTTCTCGTTTGCATTCAACATATTATCTTACGTATTTTTATTTGATATTTTTTCAGTAACTCTTTGTGACGCTGTTGTCGTTTTATTTGTTTGATTAGCTTACTCGCCGTCATATTTATTTGCTTATCTCTTAGTTAGCTTTTCGTCTATTCTTTTGATTACTTTCCCGCAAAAGGAGATGTTGGTTAACTTTGTTATCCAGCTTTCCGCCCCGTCGTTTTCAGCCACTCATTCACATTCATATGTTCTTGTGCTACTGCTACGTATCTGCATCAAATATTTAAGATGACATTATATTAATGTTTTTCCATTTTTATATCTGGTCTCAGTGGATCCAGGCAGAAAATATTATCACTTGCTCACTTCATTTTCGATGGGGTTGTATAATCACTCATAAGTGAATACAGTTTTGTGCGCCAGAAATGTTACTAGGCGTAGACACTGAAGAAACGTGTACGAAGGACTTTTCTTGCGGACGACTTGTCCTCCTCACTTCTTTCAATTTATGATACGCACATTTTGCACATCGATTACAGGCAACGTGCCAAATAGCATGCCAGACACCGCTCAACCCTCGTTAAATGCTACTTATCTATGATCGCTTTCATCTATATGATGCGTTTTCTCACAGTGTGAAGCAAAATTTGTTTTTTCAAACATTTTTTTCGTTATTTACAATTCATGTTAAACATCTATTTTTCGTTTTAGTCGATGGTCCGCGGTATAGCGGATCCGGATGATTCAGTTAAACGAGAAAGAAATGCTGCCTCAGAAAAAGTAGCAGCTATTGCCTCAGAGCAAACCGTATCATCCTTGCAAACTGAGGAAAACGTCTCCATTGTTGAAAATGGTGTTGTAACTACCATCGAGGAACAAAAGACTATTAAAGAGGAAGAGGTGTGATCATAGTTATAAGATTGTATTGACACTAGTTTCCTTTCCGAATGATTGAGATGCTTTTAATGCATTTTTCTCATTCACTTGTGCTGATAGTAATTTTTCAGCAATATTGAATACAATAGTAAATATCGTGTTTTGTGCGGTTTGGTTTTTCTGTTGTATTTTCGAAGATTACTATGATGAAAAATATTCAAATTAAATATTTGTACCCTTAAATATTATTTGTATCTAGCTCATTATAATAAGCTACGTGAAATTTCAGAAACACTCCGCTGATCTCAGTGATGCTGATTCGCAACATGCAGTGTCCAGTGGTGAAAGATCTGTTTCTGAAGGAGATTACGACATAGATGAGCCTGTTAGTTAGTTTGTTGTGCAATATTTTAATGACCTTTTAACATATTGTGTTTATACTTGTGAATGGACATTGGAAAGTTTTCTAATTAGTTTCTGACTCCGATAAGTAGTCGACTAATTGTTTTTATTTAATTTGATCGAATATATTTTCCGGAAATTCGATATATTGATAGAACAAATATATTTGAAATTATTTTCCTTGCCGTAACTTATGTTCTAGTCTTATGGTTTGCTCTGGATGTAATAATTAAAAGTGGATAGTTTTAACAATTTATTGAATATACATAGCTACCACTCGAGTTGTTTCCGTAGTAGGTAGAATCGTTGTACTTTTGCGAAGTAATCATGTAACATATATTTCAGGTAGTCTGTGAAAAGACTGGTGAATTAATCTTAGATGTTTCTCATCAGGTTGATAATGAGACATTCTCTTGGTCTGAGGAGATGGAGAGGTGGTTTATGTTTTTGTCCGGCTTTACAATTTTTTTTTCAATTTTTAGATAATATATTAGATCAGAAAATTATTACCACTGGGATGAGTGTTTACTTATTTTAGGAATTATATGGAGTCATTGAAGCAAGAGGAAGACAATCGTGAAGTTGGTTATGACCAGAGTGAATCTCCTGGATTGGCTAGTCAGAATTCCGAGGTACAATTTATGTGCAAACAGATGAATGAGCAAGACAAGTGATGTAGCACTGATCTTTCTTGTTCGTAATTACATCTTATTTTAAAAATAGTCAAAAATCGGTAGTTAATTTCTCTAATGCGTGAAACGATCAGTCACAAATTTGACAGTGATCTTATGCTTATATAAGAAATTCAATTGCATTTTTATTTTTCTATGACGCCATTGCCGGATGCGGTACGAAGCGCGTTCGAATTGAGTCAATTAGGCGCAGCTGAGTGAGCTGATTCTCATAGAATGCATGTTATATATATATGTGAAAACGGGGACCGTTACTGATTCAGTGGGTGACTATATACGTGTTGCTCCTTAAGTTATAAAAATTAAACTTCGCACAAGTTTATCGGTTGTCATAAAAGCTGAAAATATAAGATGAAGTTAAACTTTTATAATAAAACTTATTGTCTAGTGAAATGGCTGACTTTATTAACTCATATTTTAGTAATTCATTCTAATAATAAGCACAATATTATCATGATTATAGTCCCTCGAGATTATCCAATGAGAAAAAATACCCAATATGGTTGGTTAGTTTATAATGCAAGCCGTTTGATCTATAGGGGAATTATGATCAGCTGTCTGTTGATACCATTGTCCGTTAGCGCTGAGTTGTATCTAACATATGGAAAACCATGTGTTTTACAGCATCTTTCTTGTCATAGTAACAATGATTCAATTATCTATATAGAATACCTTAAAGAATAACAATATAGATTTGTTTTAATGAAATATGAACTTATACTTAGTTTAGCATGGTGATCGCTCAATTATATCATATTATATTAACGAGATTTTCTTACATTATATCAATTTTATCCTACATAGGATTCAGTTAAACTACAATTGATTGTATTTTTTAATGTAGCTTAATATGGTGTTAAAGTAGTACTTGAATGCAGTATTGTTGAAAATCATTTAGTCTTAGGGACTATTGTGATGTGTTCGTTGCCTGCGCTTCGCATATGGTGCACAGACGCATGTTTTGATATCGTTCGATGCCAGTGTGAGCGAGTCTTTGTCTTTCCGCTATGAGAAACGATGGCCATTCTATTGCGGTATCGATTAGTGCTATAATAAGACTAATATGCAGAACTATTAAATCAAATAGTTATTATTAGACTATAAGCCTATGAGACCAGTAATATTATAGTTTGGAGCATCAACTGATCAATATTACATGCCATTGTTACAATTAACTTATTTATAGTGTTAAGTTCATATAATGGAAAGGACTATTATCATAACATTTACCTGTTTTTTTTTAAATTTTCAAGCTGACCATAGAAATATTCATTAAGAACTAAGATTCAAAGTTCGTTTAACACATACCGTTGTCGGAAGCAGACACGCTCCTCAGATAACGATTGTTTAATGTGAATGGTACCTTACTGCGTTATTCACTGGGCCGATAAGATACGAAATAGCATTGGGGTTTTATTAGTGTACTTTAGTTGTATATGTGATGTATGAATTTATTTTTAAATAGGTAGGAAAGGTTGATTATTATAGGATTACGATCGTTGTCGATATGATAATGGCGATTCCATGGGTATCAATGAGAGGTAGTGTGTAACGCTGGTGGAGTGCAGATCCTAGACCGGGTAGTAGGCATACGTGCCCTTTGATGATTAATGTGGCTGGCGGGTAATGTCGACAAACCACGATACTCACTGCTAGCATAAATTGTCATAATTTCCTTTTTGTTAAAATTGTATTTAATGGAAGTTGAGGAGATGAAGAAAACTACGTTTACAGAAATGATCAATTCATATAATGCATACTAATGTGCGTAGTATTTCCATTAATGTCTATCCCTTTAAATGTGCATGGGTGATCCATTGTTCACGTACCTTGGGTGGTATATGGAGGGCACTATGGTATGCTAAACAGATTCACGACCCACATGGCTCAAATGATTACCTAGACAATTTATGGATGTATAGGTGGAATATGGCATACATGACCGTTAATATATGTATCCACTTTTTTAAATACTGGGTTGTCCTTTTTTATTAAAAAAAAAGAGGACTGACGATTACACTATAAAAACATTTCAAGGTATCAGTACAAGTGATAACCCACTATTTGATAACTGAACAGTAGTACCTCTACTCAGCTGATTGCGATAAGCGGAGTAGGACAATAATTATTGACTATTGGGTACCTCTTCCATTATCAATGTCCTTATTGGGTCGTTGGTAACTCCGCAAATATCGATTGATTGTGTCTGCCGTGCATTTTCGAAAAAGTGCATCGGCGCCATGTGCATGCTCTGTTAAACGAGACTTGAACATTCATTATTTAAGGCCTACTGCCCATTGATTTTCAATCGTTGAAATGATTCATCTTACAATTACAACTATATTAGCATCAACTTTATAATAGCTCAAATGACCGCATTATAAAGGTCAGCCGTTCTTCAAGCGGACCTTGAACAGCGACAATGTTGCGATTGCAGCTGATTGCGCCTAATCCACCATCGAACTGTCTTCCCTGCCCGCCGTTTGCCCTTCCGCAGCGCCCCGCCTTTTCGTCTGTGTTCACTCCAGACTGTGCTATCTATATGCTTTTTTGTCTGCGCGCTCTACTAGGTCAACACTGTCTTGCGTGGTCACAGGTATTTCCCGTCTCCGAACCACGTGCACTATCTCGTACTAGTCCCGCCTCCAGCGATCGCTGCGCTGGCCAACTCTTTTACTTGCGCTTTTGGGTGCGCTTCCGTCTTTGGTGTGTGGTACGTCGTCAGTTGATGATGTTTATGCACCCTCCAGTCCCTGTTCCAGCATCTTTTATTCCTACTCATCTGCCTCCACCACCACTTTTGCCAACCCGAATACCGCTTCCTCCATTCCCCATAGCCTTTGGCTGCGTACCTCCACCACCTCATTTCTTCGCTTCACAACAATCACAGCGCTCTAGATCTCCACTGCCCATACAGTTACCACTAACTATAACTCCACTGAAGGCTTCTAATATGCGACGACATAGTAGTGGATCATCTGCTCAATCTAGTAGTTGTGCTGCTAGCACTTCATCAAACTCTAACAGTGAAGCGGTGGGTTATCAAGTACTAGTTATTAAACTCTTGATACTTATAATATTTAATATGTTATTTAATTCAAAGACTTATTAGTTCCGTTTGTAATAGAAAATTATCCGAAACTAACTAAAGTAAGATCTTAAATCTGGCGTTTTCAGAAATACAGTTCAGCGTTTTATAAAATATTTATTTTTTGTTGGGTCTATATTTAAAATTGTCTTTCTGACCAAAGAGTATGCATCTCATGTTAACTTCATATAGATATTAGTGGTTTAAATTGGATTATCAGGTTTTTAAATAAGATGTTTCATATGATTTTTGGGATATTTAGAATTTTTATACTATGTGACTTATAAATTATCAAAATCTCGCGGTTGTTAATCCGCGTCGTTTGTCTGAACTGGCCTGCGTTTTGCAACAGATAGCATCTCTCATGGCGGAAACCTGCTCGCCAAGGCCTTAGGATAGTGCACTATGCCCCATGCGTCAGGACTCAATTACATGTGGTTGGCGAATGTGTTATAGACATAACCTGAGGAAAAAGCATTGCTGAATGTATTATTGTTAGTCTATACTGTTGCGATTTCAATATTCGCAAATATTTATTCTACTCAGTCGATTTGTTCATATATTTGCTGCGTCCATGTGTTTCGCGATTTCAGCTGATTATCGATTTTTTGGCGAGGTTGAGGGAATGCCTAATATCGCTTTAGTACTAATTTTGGATCTATTGCATAATTCTATTTAGATCGATTAGAAGTATTTTGTTTGGATGTCTGCCAAGAAACGTTTTTCAATCGTCTGATTGTGTTACGATCGGAATTCAGTCGCTCTCCGACTTAGGGTGCAAGTGCACTTTTAAAGGGTCTTTGTTTGGGATTTCTTGGCTTGTTTTAGGGTACATAAGCGTTGTGTAACAAAAGAAATGTAAACTGGAAATACGTAGTCATTTGAATAGGTGGTATTTTTCTTTACAAAATTGTCTAGTATGTATTTAGGTATCATCACAAGATTCTGGTCGTGCAACGGGTGGACTTGCTTCTTCACTATCGCCAATGGATGAGGCAGGTGATGCTCTGCCCATGTATGAGTTCGAGATTCCCAATAGTTTGGTCGGACTTATAATTGGTATCAAAGGGAAGACAATAAAGGTTCGTGAAGAGAGTGATTGCTTATCACTCCTTTACTTACATTTGCTAAAGGTTATTTTGACCTAGATGAATTTTTAGGAGTTAAGTGTAAGAACAGACGTTCGTATGTTAATCCGCCAACACCACACACCAGAGAAGGTTGATACTCACCAAATATGTCAAGTGCGTACCACAAAAATTGAGTTATCGTTTAGAATATTAGTTTTGTGTGGTACTAATATCCATTACAATACAGGTTCGAGGCAAACGGGATCAGATTAATCGTTGCCTTCAAATGCTACGCAGGCGATTTCCTCCTGCACGATTTCCAGAATTGAACTTACAACCAGTACTACCTCCACCACTTCCTAATAATCTATTTGATGCTGTCAATGCACAACCGAGCTGGGTATGTTTAATTTATGGTATTAGTTGTTTTTATCGATGAAATTCAAACGTGCTTCGGTCAGATTTAAGTATAATCAGCCAAGATTTTTTTCTGCGTCTGACTATCGGCAAAAATCAAAGAGTTTTTGAATATTATGTTTTTTGAATAAAAGAAACCGATAGAAGTTAGTTCTCACAGGCATTATGATTCTAGTTAACCCTCCCTGATGGAATACCGTGCGAAGTAGTGTGCTCTTCTGTTATTGATCCTGGGCACTTTTTCCTACAACAACCCACTCATCCTTCTTACTCATCACTCAGCCATCTTGATATGTATATGTTGCGTCTATACAGTCAATCTCAGAATGGCCAGATTCCTGAGCTACCAAAGCCGTGTCAAAGTAAGTGCCTATGTTCTGGGTGTGGATTGTACTACATTTTATGTTGATAAATTCTGATTTAATAGGTGTAACATCAGATTAGCTGATCCTTTGCTATGATTAAATTAGAGATAGGGCTACTGGTTGTTCGTATCAAAGTGTAAGAGCTGCCAAAAGATGAAATATTGTAATTGTTCTCGTTCTCGTTTTTCTTCTGGTTAGTGTAGATCTCTAAAATATTTCAATTTTGGGTATCTGCTACTCTTTATTAACCGAATAATCTGGGACACTTATATTAATTGCTCTATTGAAAGAAAGCAGAGATGACTCCTTTTTTGCTTATCTATTTTCCACTATCTTACTTGTCTGCACTTTAATGCTAAGGCGAGTGTTGCATTATGGTGATATGATAATGGGCTTATCAAAGCCCAGTATAAGGGTAGCTAATTATACGGCTAAAGCAGGGTTTACCCTTTTTACAATATATTTGGTGATCCTACTTTCTAGATGGTCTTCTTTGTGCGGCACCAGTATTAGGTGCGTGGTTCCGGGCTGTTACAGTATGCTACTACGCGGATCCTGATGAAGTTCTTGTTCGATTTGTTGATTATGGAGGATATACCAGATTACCGCGATCCGATCTTCGACAAATTAGGTAATTACTGTTTTCAGGCCATCTAGGATTAAATGTCAAGTAGATTATTTCCTATTATTTCAGAACAGACCTTATGTCTTTACCTTTTCAAGCTACAGAGTGCTACCTTGCTCATGTTCAGCCTGTTGATGGTGTGTTTGTGACTTATTATCATTAATTTAAATTCAGTTAAAAGTTTATAATTCCGGAGTTCTTATTTCTAGTGAGTCTGTTCAGGAACATGGCAATGGGGTGAAGCGGCAATGACACACTTTCAAAAGTTATGTATGGGAAAAGTTATAAATGTCACCGTGGTTGGATATCATGTTGATGACAAGGTACCCATGGTTGAACTAACAGTGAATGACGAAGATGAAAAGGTATTAGCTCTCAAATAAATTTTCGCATACTTATTCTAAGATATGTATTATAGATTGTTCGATTGGATCGCGTCTTGATGGATGCAGGTTACGCAAAAGCGGGAGATCCTTCAAAGCTACACAAGGTTCAATACGCGAAGCGTCCCAATTCAATATCACAAACTTCCCATGTGGCAGTCTAAGCGTACTTTGCATACCTTTTCTTCATATCCAATTTTGTGGTCTGTGAACTATACAGTTTGTTTGACCCATGCTTTGTAAAATTGATAGGACTAGCGTCTAGCGACCATCATTTAGCCGATAGTGTATTGTTGTGTTTGTGGTTGGTTGTTCTTTCTGTTCCAGGTTCTATCGTTGATTATTTGTTTCATCAACAGTTTCAGTTGTTTATAGTATATAGACAGAGTCTATCCTCCCCGGTATTCGATGTGTGTCTCCAGTTGCCTTCTGATTACCTGCTATCTCTGGTTCATCAGCAGTTGGTTATCATGCTAGCCGCCTTCTCTCTTAGAGTTTAGACGCCAGACATCCTGATTCACTTCGTAGAAAATTTGAGCTGCGTATCCTAATAACGATGTATTTTACTACACGATTTCTTTCATTACCATCTTACCTAGAAAACCCACAAAAATTGTTGACTTGTTGACCAGATATCGGATACATATTTTTATCCTGTCTACATTCTCGTAAATTATTGTCGTATTCCTGAGAACTTACTATGTTCAGCTGGGCGATTTTATTTGTCTGTATTTAGCTCTTCATGGGTCCGGAAAGGGGTCCCACGATATGCGCTCATTTCCGGCCAACATTTTAAGTAGTCAGTGGTGTGGTCCACCACTGACTAACTCTTATCTACCGAATTTTGTCTACCTACTTTTGTGTAAGTTCTATATAATACAATAAGTACTGTCGGCATCCTTTATCCTGACAACTTGGAGTCTTACTTTTTCTATTTTCTTCAATAAAATTTACACCACTTGAAAAATAAAAATCGGAACGAAATGCTTCATTGCAGTTTGTGTTGTGTTGTATGCTATAGTTTCTTAATCTTTGAGAGGCGAAATGAGAGAAGATCTCGTATTTATCTACATTTATATTCGTGAACGACAACATTATGTACAACTATGTGTTCCCGTATGTTTTCACTGTCGGAACCTAGTATATCTTGAAGTTAGCAGAAGCTAACATCTAATGTTTCTGGTTATGGGAACTAACTTAATTTACAAAATCGAATGTTCTGGATGAAAATTAAAGCTAAGGACTGTCAAATTTGACGTAGTTATTAGAGCATATGAATGGTGGAGTCCAGATCAAGAAAAAAGGGAGAATCAAGGAGCTAATTGGGAATCCCGTACGAGGACTAGCTAGACTTTCATGGAAGTGCCAAGGAAGAATATCATCGGCCTTTATTAGAAGTCTTTTGGATTTAATGTATATACTACGCAGCTAATTTTTTGACAGTTCTAACTACATAGGTAGATCATTTGGATACTCCGAGTTACCCTGAGTACGGAAAACAACTAGAAAGCGATATATGGGGGGGAGTGGCAGGTAGGTGTCAACTGTTCGAGTGGTATCTCATGGTTGTCGTTTGAATCGAAGGGAGAAACGTGCGGTCCGTCCATTTGGATGGTAGATTATGAAAATCTGATTACTTTCTGACACCGTATCTTCTTTTGGACGATAACAGCAACTGAAAAATAAAATCATGAAGATAAGTGACCATAATGTTCTTTAGTTTTTGACACTTGATTTATTACAGTGACAAGTAGTTTATATACGGGAATATAATTTAATAATTATGTATGCTATTAAGTGCACTTTTGTGATGTCATTAATAGTCACGCAGTAACGTAAAATTTCGGCATAAGAGGGGTGAAAAAGCAGAGGAAGTTTGGGTATTAGTTAAAAACTATAATCGAGGAACAGACAAAGAATATTGACACGAGAAAATAGTAAGAAGCCAATAAAGGGGTGCGGTTTAACGGTGGCTGTAATTTTTGGAGTTCTTAAAACACTAGGTTAATAAATAATAAACACTAGAGTGTTTTGTCATGAATATATGCGAAGGGCAGTTGTGATATTTATTCTTTTGCTTAAATTTATAATTTCGGTCATTAAAAAATACTTTGAAACTTGCAAATGACTATACACAACTCCCTTAGTCATATTCATAGAATAACGCGTTTTTGATTGTGGATGAGCCGGTCGTGCGGCAGATGAAATACGTAGGGAAAGTGGATGGACAACAACACAATGACCGGTTCGATGGCACTGGAAACTGTCGAAGATGGATACCACTAAGGAGGTTTACTCACATATATATATAAATATATATATCTGGTAGATGAACTATTAGCTGTCCAGCCTAGCAAGGCTTATTAACATTAGATCTGATCAAGTGCACAAAATCGTTTGGAATTTGATTGAATAAAATTATCATTAAATTTTCTGGTATATCTTCTAAAATAAAGATGTTATAGCAAGATGTTATATTATTTATGTATAAAAGAAGTAGAGGAGTTAAATATATTCGCCATTGTCGTGTTAAAAGTATCAAATCCTACAACTGTAGGTAAACATAGGTGTCCTCTTATCACATATTTTAAATATTGCTGTTTTTTATGGTAGCAAAATAATAACTGTGATAGGAGGTGTTTTTATAGAACAATAGAATAAAGAACAAAAAATTCAGATAGCATTACGTTGGTTTCTATTAGACATTTTTGATAATTTGTTTAGACTGACCTTCGGAATCCAGTCAACCGAACATCAAGTTTGTGCTTGATTTCTACATACGATTGACATCCGTAAGAACAGGGAAATTCTCCATCGGAAAGACGGAATCGAACGCGGAAGCCATCAGGTGCCTAGAGAAAGAAAGTTAAATCTAATAAATTTGTAGATGAAATAGAAAAATACATTGATTATAATTAACGTACATATAAAAATATTACAGTATCGTGGAATTAAAAAACAAAATTATGGAAATTTTATACCGATATTCTCCAATAACAGTGAATGTCCTTTCCTGGAGGGCTGCTCAAAGACTGCCATGTATCACTGGCATGAAGTTCACCTCCACAGGCTGAATTGAAAATTGTTATAATGAAGAAATGAATATAAATGTATTGCGGTATTTCCATTCATATAGTTTTTTCCACGGATGTAGCAAGCGTAGTAACTGCATTAAAGTGTTAGAGAAATTGATGAATTAACATGCTTTTAAAATGCCATCTTGTACAGGTACTATTACTTGCTTATCTATAAACAGAGCAATAATTTAACTTTGAAACAAAGCACCACTTATGTCGAATGAAATTATGGTAGAAAACAAAACCTACAACTAGGCTGAAGTCGCCCACAATCAATTCCACCAAGTCCTTCTGGACAACGACAAACAGCACAATTGTTTGGGTCTGGATATCCACCAGCCAAACAGTGCAAAGAGGATCGACCCACACAGGCATCTAAATAATTGCTTAACCATTTATATAATACTTTTATGTGCACAGAAGTAATAAGAAATAATACAAATTAAATTCATATGTATAGTTATTTTTTTAAACTAGTTTTTAGATATATGTGAGATTTTTATTGTTACTTACTTGGGCAGTATATATCGTTTATGACTTTAGCGTCAAGAAAAGCCATTTTTTCTGTTCCCATGGTGGTTACGTATTTCAGCTCCTTCGGGACAATAGTGAAGTCAGAGACCTGTTAAATTTTTGGACATTATTGTAAATGTTTTAAAAAAAGTGTCTTCATAACAGAATACAAGAACTTCGAAAATTTATGAGTTAAGCTATATGTATCCAATTAATGTTCCCACAACTTCTCTAATCTGTGTAATTCTCGCTTTTATGAGTTAAGTTCCAGCATATTCATCATTGTTTCTGTTTATTTTTCTTATAGTTCTTTCTTATTTCATACCATATTTTCTAGCCTATAGTTTTACTCCATCACACCGATTCAAATTGATCCAAGTGAGGTGACAAATGCTTATCCGATAACAGCCAAGTATAAAATACAGAAAGATAGAAAGCGCTGGTTGCATCATTTGATTGATTCGATATGTTGCTCTATCCTAAAGGATAATATACAACTACCTACAATGCGAAATGAGAGGTCGAGTGACGTTTAATAAGGAAAATCATTAAGTAGATGTTCTATTGAATCTGTGAAGTCACCACTGTATGTAAACTTATAATCTAATCCATATTGAATATAAATATATCGTGTTAGATCTATAATACAATTCATTTAATTTTAAATTGTCTAATATTTTAACCATGCTCATTACGTAAAGTGCTTTAAACTTATTTCTTTAGTTTATCAATATCTATAAAGTATAATTTTCGTTGTGAAGTACCTTTATAGCATGTGCTACAGCGTGATAGTGCATGAGAGATCCGTAGTCATATGGAACTCGACGGGGTGACACCTAAAGCAAAGGGTTAACGATGCAAAAATTTATGAATGATCATTTAGAATTATATCCCTAGTATACATTAATTTATAAATATTTTGTACATGAAAGTGTTTTTGAAAGCTGTTATCAACAGTGCTTAAAACTCTTGTTTTATTTAGCACGTAAAAGTGCGTTACATCTTAACAAGGTAGATAACAAGTATGGCTCGTGAAAATTACGTAAATCAGCAGAGGATATTTTTAGAAGGTCATATTTATGACATACTACATAGTTTTTCAAAAAAAACATAATAATAGTTAATTCTGATTACGGTCGCATTGTATCTAAAATTAGATGAAATCATTATTTAATTTAAGAAAAAGAAATACAGTGGTAAAAAATGAAAAGATAGGAACCTGACGGATTCCAAAAGCCTGTAGCATGCTGCGGAATGGCATGAATGATGCTGTTGCTTCTTCCATTACATTTTTCCAATTTATCGATATGTGTCTTTCTCTAAATTATTGGAATATCCAGTATTATTAATTTCATTAAATGTGCTGTAATGATTATAATGTATCAATCTGACCTATCAGGTCTCTGGTGCGTATGCCAAAATCCAAGAGCATGTCCTGTCTCGTGAGCAACCACATATTCCTGAAATAGTTACATCGTTTTTAAGTATGACTTGTTATATACCGAAATCTGCTATATTTCCATTGCTGTTCTATTCTACTATCCAATTTTAATCACCTTTTTCAGCCATCAACATCCAAAGGTCATTGCCTTCGCTAATCGCAGGTCAAACCAAGACTGCGCGACTGGTTCGGCCAGTTTTTGGTTGTTATTCGTGAAACGACATCACAGAACTTTCGTAAGTTCCAAGTAGTATTGACACATTGGTGAGAGATGTTCATTTAGTTAGACGTACAGCCAGTCTAAAATGGTCTCATTCTAGAGGGCCAACTCAAGCAGGAGGTCGCATTAGATAACCATAAGCATTACTACTTAAAGTTCTTCTTAGCTATGTTATTATTAATTGGCATCAAGAGAAAAAATAAATTAGTTACAGTATTTTATTTTGGTATGAAACATTAGCAATGTTATACTGGGTAAAGATTGATGGTTGTAATTACGCTCAGCTGGAAGCTTATGTTTAAAATCCCCTATGTCTACCTTGAATAAAATCTTCCAATTAGCGGACTCTGACATATACTCATGGAAGAAATAAATATCTGGTAAAGAAATTGTTTATACATACATAAGATTGTATGTTCAATTTCCCAAGATCAAGACTGGAATTATAACATTATTTGATCCACGTCTTCAAGATACAATGGATGTCTTATCATTAGAGAACCCAGGCGAACAAAGAATATTTATAATATTTTTCATTCCTTTCCAATGCCAAAAAGCAATTGAGAAGGTGAATAAGTGGAATACCGGACCAGAATTGCGAAGAATTAACCAACTATGACAAGATGACTGCATTGTATTCAAAAGTACGAGTGATGACATTCCCCAAATCTCTCAACATCCTCATTTGACGTTATAATCTCGGCTAGGTTCTTCTTTAAATTAAACTGGGATAAAAATTTTGGGATGAAAAGATCATCGGATGGCTTATTCGCGATGGTCATCCAGTGGAGAACCAGTTTATACAGCTATGAGCACAAAAGAACAGAGAAGTAAGCGGACAAGTCAATAGAAGAAGAAAATGAAGTAGAAAGATGCGTTGATTGAAAAGACTTAAGTAATATAGATAATGAAAAAATAAGAGTATCATGAAATAATGAATTGGAAATACGATGAGATAAGATAGGTGTGAGGAAATCAAAGAAACAGAAAAGGAACGACAAAAAGGAAGTAGAAAAAAATTAATCAGAAAACCATATATAGAGTATAAAGATAATTAAAAAATTTTCTATTTAATTTCTCATTTACTAAAAAATTACATACCTCAGCACATTCACTGCCTATAATTATGTCTTGGTGTCCACCGTTTCTCCCAATGTATTCAGTGAAACAGCTGTCTCCTTTTTCCAGTACGTACCGAATCGCATCACGGGACTGAAAAACATTAGTTATTTAAATCTATTTTCTTAGTGTCAGATAATTCTTAATATGATCAAAGAGAACAGTTTATAACTATTAAACTGATAAACGGAATTGTTCAATTTGAACATTACATTCTGAATAAATAATTTAAAATATGGTGGTTTCTTTCTATATGAAATGTAAATATAATTACAAAGTCATCACTCTATGCAAACTTAAACAAACTATATGTGCTATAAAAACATTATTCCAACTTTATAATAGATGAAAAGAATGCAAATAAAACAAACCAATTAATGTATATAAGGTCATTTTTACTAAACTAAAGTGTTATATCTTTTAGCCTCTTAGAATGTAAGTCTTGCTTTATAAAAATTATCTCAATAGGTTTGTTTGTCTATGTCCTCACCTGCATGTTCTCTCTGAACCGCAAGCATGTCGACTCCTCCCACATTCGAATTCCTCGCCGTATCAGATTTTGGAAATTGACTAAATTTGGAAATTATGTAGTTATATCGTATAGGTATAAAATTAGGTTGATATGAATAGAACAAGGTGTAAATTCCATGATATATGAAGGTAGTATAACAAGATGAATTACACATTGTAAATAGACGTTATTGTATTATTATATATAATAAAATCAATTCTGTTTCAGTTTCCAACACTCTCGATTGATAACCTACTCTTCTTCAATTCGTCTCAAAAATCTGAATGAGGGTCGCATCGGCAAAATCTATCTAGTTCATTCATGGTCATATATCCAGGATAATATGCAACATGTTGGGAGACAAGTTTGGACATTATTTGCACAAATAAAACCCGCAAGAGGGAGACAGGAAATAAGGGAGAGTAAGTGATAGAAAAGGAATGACTATTAAACAATTTGTCTATTTTAACTGGAAATTCTTAACGTTGTAAAGATTATCCATCGAAGGTTATTGTGGAAGTGATACACTAGAGCTCTTATTTTAAAAAATGAGTTCAATCCAGACAAATAGTTTAAGAATGAGAATAAGAGCAAAGTAAGAAGATAGCGTGAATGAAATATATGTAAAATATTTATTTTATTTTATTATTATATGTCATCGAGTGAACTGTGTTGATCGCGTGATTTAACACTATGTTATCCAGTTTTGTGCGTAGCTGGAAGTGTTGGGGTTATGTAAGCAAGATTAAATTCTGGAAATAAGTGGTAGTTAATCGGAATCATATTATAGTATTTTTATATGAAATAATAACAGCTGGAAGAGATGAACACAACTCAGAGGATATATGATGTTAATTTGAGACAATAATTTTGTTGAAAGATGCTGGATGTGATTTACTAGGATAACTTGTATGATGGAGCTGTATTTGTTTGTGTGCCCAACTGTGTCCAACTCCTCGCTGAAAGAACTTTCCGTTGATGATTGCGCGCATAATCGATTAAGGAGAACATGCTTCTGTCTGCTTTGTCTTCATACAATCTAGTTCGATGAAGTATTGCACAGCATAGCAATAGACAAGAGATGGAGTGTTGTGGACAACTGGCACTAAACACTGACCTTCAGCGGCAAGCGTTAAGGTACATTTCAAGTATATTAATACACAAATTAAGCATATTATTTAACATTAAACATATATTAGTGTAAAAAAAGATGTAGAATTAATATCAATCGCCATTTAGCTGAACGTACATGGAGTAGCTCATATTCGTATTGTGAACACATTGATTCTCAAAGTCCTTACCGACCTTGCACGACAAAAGTAGACACGAAAACGATGGATTTGAAGACGGTTTTGTGGGGAAAGGAAAGCGAAGAACTGCTATTGAAACCCGTCCTAAATCGAACATAGCGGAGAACATGAAAAGCAAAGGAATGTGATTTCGAAAAGATGAAGAGACAAAAAATTTATAGGATAGGAAAAAGCAGAAAGCATCATAAACTACTTTATCTAAACATAGGAGTCCTAACATCCTTAGCTTGAAAAAATTATAGAAAAATAAATTAAATAGTAGGCCATTTCGCATTAATATTTAGGCAAAGTAGTGAAATTACAACTTCTAAAGTATATTTAAGAGGAACCCTTCTTTCGATGATTGTAATTTATCACAGTAATTCTTTTTGATTGGAATTAATCACCATATTAGCTTTTTTTTCTCACGCTACTTACAAATAAACACATGAGTTTACGTGGATTACAATAATTCTTTATTAAAGTAATCTCGAAACTCAAGAATATTTGCCCTATTAGGGAACATAAGAAAACTGTATGCTAGTGTAGAGATTACTTGTCTAATTTTATACAATATTTATTTAAAGAAAAACGTGATTATCGTGAAATCGATGGTGAACCTGTCATCGCTATATTACTGTTCTCAACCGTCGACAATAGAGGATAGCGCATGCTCATTCGACAAACCAGTGTAGAGATGAGGACATGAGGAGCGTAGTGGTGAAACAAACGGAGGAGAAAGACAGTTTGCTCTCTACGATGAGAATTGGAGTATTTATCCAAGTGAATATAATTGAAATCGTGAAAATGGTAACTACTTTTAAATATGTAAGTGATAAATATTGACAAACTATACTCACAATCTCCTCCCCAAATCTGGAAGGGTATCTCGTAGGAGTTCCAATCATAAATAGGCCCCGCAATCACTTCTCTTCGGTGACGGTGAACTTTCGTTCGGCTGACTGTTTCAATAACGGTATAATGAGGATACTTGTCGGAGGCCATTGACTCCATGCCAGGAATATACAGCATGGAATCATTTTCAAATACGATTGCCGAAGCACTGCTGACTGACGCCAGGAAGAGCGTGGTTAGCATTTTAACGAGCACCGGGATAGAAAATGGCACCAAATGAGAAATGGCACTGCTACGAATACCTGCGACTACCGGTGATTGATAGGCGGTGAGACGAAGAGCGTTGAACCGCCCCTACGACACGCCCACACCGGTCGCACACGGATTGCGCCAACGAAGAAGCCGCTAGAATACTGTAAGGAGAATAGATGCAGAATACATCAACAATAACCTCAAAAATAAAATTTGCGCGAAATTCTAAGATGCCGAAATTTACAATGAAGAGCTAAAAAGAAACAGCAAATGCGAGATTAACTTTGCAAAACTGGCTATAATGGTGAATGTAGGTAATATTCTGAATTTTACTAATATAAAGTGGAATAACTATAAACGCAATACATAGACAACAATATTTTAGAGGATAAAGAACTATTAGCATGGGAAAATTGATTAAGGGTAGTGGAATAATTTTTCAATGTGAATGCTATGAATTCTTAGTCAATATATTAATTACCCTTACAAAGAAGCGATTCTTATATACAATATATGTCTAATTAAGTGTTATAAATAATTACACAATTTTTGTTCCCAATTTTTAAAATTTTTTTGGAAATTAAGTATTTTCGATAAGTTATACTAGTACACCTACATATCAACACTCCCAACGTTCTTCAAGAGCCAGTGATCATTTAAAACTATTTAATCTACATCTTTAGGTTTTCGTATTTCGTCTAATTTCTTCTCCCTCTTCACATTTTTTATTACTGCTACTGTGATCAACTCAATATAGCGCAATCTCTAAAAAACCAATATGGCTGACTATTCCGCAGTCTGTCAATCCTGTTTAGCTTTACACTTTCGACTGTAATCCATGGCACTCATTTCTTGTCGAGAATCGACGTTTCCTGTCTTACTATCTTAGTCAAATGATTAAGAACCCACTTTTGCACTAGAGAGAAATACCATCAATTTTCATATTTAGTGGTAACAAAAGTCAAGTAATCAAATGAATTTACCATAAATTTATATATTCAATCGCAAGGTCATTTATCTCTTCAGCACTAAATATTCAAGGTGAAACTTACAGGGATACAGTTAAAATGTACATAATATAATTAAAATACTCACTCTAATTGATAATTTTACTAAAATAAAATTTTAACAATGTCGTGTTGTATATGTCAATTATTATTTTTAAAAATATCTTATTTAACAAATTTTGTTAAAATTTTTCTCATTAATACCCTATTCCATACAATGGATGATTCTGTTTTTATTTTATTGGATTGAAGTATTTAGTATTATAATCGCATGAAATTTACTTTTTATTTTTCTCTTTGTTGCACTCCGTCCTTCAGTTGATTTCACTTGAATATTCGTACCCCCTTTCACTCCTTAATATTCTTACCAACCTGTCTTGCCCGATCGCACATCAAGTCACACATATTATATATCTCAGTTTTATTTAAAATATATATAGGTGGAGAAGATCGTAAGCACCTGCTGGAGGATGTGTCCAGACATTATAGAGTGACTGGAAAGTCAAAGAAAGGAGTCCCAGATTGTTATTAACGAGTTATTTGCCCTACTTTCACTGTTTTCTCAATTAATAGACTGCGTATTAAAGAGAAAACTCAATAGTAATGCTGTCGATAATACATACATGAAGATTTCTAGAGGTTTAAAACATAAGTTTCAAATTTAATATAGTAAAATTCCTCCGGAAAAAAAGAATAAAATAGCCCTTAAGTGATGAAAAATATTCTAAGCATAAATTCAACAGCTTCACAGAGTTGAATTTTTGTTGGTACATTAAATATTCCTTCAAAAATCCATAAGTTGTTTAATAGGCTTTGAGTTACAAAAAAATTATACAGTTCCTATCCTAAAATGCAGCTTAACTAACAGTTGCTTCATCTTCGTACTTCTGCAAATGACCTTGAATCTTCTCGCCCTTTCGATTTCGATTTCAGCAAGGCCACGCGTTCCGCTTTTGGGATATTGGCAAGCTGTGAAGGCCGAGACCGACTAGATCAGGCGTTAGAAGGTCAAACATCCTTACAAGATTTATTTCTCGATGAATTAATGAAATCTTCTATATGATGAATGATTATTTGGTAGAACGGACTCTGAGAAATTATTATTTCACTACCACTATAAAAACAAATGAGCAAATACACTTTAAACCAATAACAAAATAGGTTTTCCACATAATTTTGAAAAGTAATCAATGTCAAACATATGAGACTGTTTCAAAATGTGCCTATTTTCAAGGTTGTAGACTTTTACATGATTTGGTTGTAATATCCATGCTGCCTACCCAACGACCCTTGCGATTAAACCCTAACTTTCGCTTGGTAGAAAACAGGTTCTTAGAAGAACCACGATGAAAAAAACCTATTGAACACAGGAAGATAATCAAAAATTAAATTTAAAAAAATTATAAAAGAAGCTACAACAATAATTTAACAACAAAACAGCAAGACATAAGTTAGGTCTTCTAAAACATAAAATTAGTTTCTAAAAGCAAGAAAAATGATAAACACAATGATTATCGAATAACATTATCGTTCATCAAAAAAATAAAAAAATAAAACAGGTACACATACGAATTACTAGATATAGTTAATATCATTCGAGACATAACCATTTTAAATAAAAGTTTCAAAAAAAATATAAATTTGGTAACAATCAAATACTCAAACAAGTAACAAACCACAGGTTAAGGCCCCAAAACATATTTTACCACATGAAAACTTGTAACACACAATAAATCAACATAACCAACGGAAATCATGAATTTTTCAATAACCGAATAATCAAATTACTCTGGAGAGATAGAATATTATCAGTCCACATTTACCCTCAGTCGGTGACTGGCGATAGACGTGACCGGTGTCGTTAGTCGGAGCTGACGATTAATTAGCGTAAAACAGCGCTGAAAACGTTGAAAAGGTGCATAGTTGGCGAAGGAGCGGTCTCGCCTGAGGTCCCGTGGTGTAGCGGTTAGCACTCAGGACTCTGAATCCTGCGACGGGAGTTCAAATCTCCCCGGGACCTACCGTTTTCCAGAATGCGGTTTGTGCTGATTTCGCTCCAGTCGGTAACTGGCGATAGACGTGACCGGTGTCGTTAGTCGGAGCTGACGATTAATTAGCGTAAAACAGCGCTGAAAACGTTGAAAAGGTGCATAGTTGGCGAAGGAGCGGTCTCGCCTGAGGTCCCGTGGTGTAGCGGTTAGCACTCAGGACTCTGAATCCTGCGACGGGAGTTCAAATCTCCCCGGGACCTACCGTTTTCCAGAATGCGGTTTGTGCTGATTTCGCTCCAGTCGGTAACTGGCGATAGACGTGACCGGTGTCGTTAGTCGGAGCTGACGATTAATTAGCGTAAAACAGCGCTGAAAACGTTGAAAAGGTGCATAGTTGGCGAAGGAGCGGTCTCGCCTGAGGTCCCGTGGTGTAGCGGTTAGCACTCAGGACTCTGAATCCTGCGACGGGAGTTCAAATCTCCCCGGGACCTACCGTTTTCCAGAATGCGGTTTGTGCTGATTTCGCTCCAGTCGGTAACTGGCGATAGACGTGACCGGTGTCGTTAGTCGGAGCTGACGATTAATTAGCGTAAAACAGCGCTGAAAACGTTGAAAAGGTGCATAGTTGGCGAAGGAGCGGTCTCGCCTGAGGTCCCGTGGTGTAGCGGTTAGCACTCAGGACTCTGAATCCTGCGACGGGAGTTCAAATCTCCCCGGGACCTACCGTTTTCCAGAATGCGGTTTGTGCTGATTTCGCTCCAGTCGGTAACTGGCGATAGACGTGACCGGTGTCGTTAGTCGGAGCTGACGATTAATTAGCGTAAAACAGCGCTGAAAACGTTGAAAAGGTGCATAGTTGGCGAAGGAGCGGTCTCGCCTGAGGTCCCGTGGTGTAGCGGTTAGCACTCAGGACTCTGAATCCTGCGACGGGAGTTCAAATCTCCCCGGGACCTACCGTTTTCCAGAATGCGGTTTGTGCTGATTTCGCTCCAGTCGGTAACTGGCGATAGACGTGACCGGTGTCGTTAGTCGGAGCTGACGATTAATTAGCGTAAAACAGCGCTGAAAACGTTGAAAAGGTGCATAGTTGGCGAAGGAGCGGTCTCGCCTGAGGTCCCGTGGTGTAGCGGTTAGCACTCAGGACTCTGAATCCTGCGACGGGAGTTCAAATCTCCCCGGGACCTACCGTTTTCCAGAATGCGGATTGTGCTGATTTCGCTCCAGTCGGTAACTGGCGATAGACGTGACCGGTGTCGTTAGTCGGAGCTGACGATTAATTAGCGTAAAACAGCGCTGAAAACGTTGAAAAGGTGCATAGTTGGCGAAGGAGCGGTCTCGCCTGAGGTCCCGTGGTGTAGCGGTTAGCACTCAGGACTCTGAATCCTGCGACGGGAGTTCAAATCTCCCCGGGACCTACCGTTTTCCAGAATGCGGTTTGTGCTGATTTCGCTCCAGTCGGTAACTGGCGATAGACGTGACCGGTGTCGTTAGTCGGAGCTGACGATTAATTAGCGTAAAACAGCGCTGAAAACGTTGAAAAGGTGCATAGTTGGCGAAGGAGCGGTCTCGCCTGAGGTCCCGTGGTGTAGCGGTTAGCACTCAGGACTCTGAATCCTGCGACGGGAGTTCAAATCTCCCCGGGACCTACCGTTTTCCAGAATGCGGTTTGTGCTGATTTCGCTCCAGTCGGTAACTGGCGATAGACGTGACCGGTGTCGTTAGTCGGAGCTGACGATTAATTAGCGTAAAACAGCGCTGAAAACGTTGAAAAGGTGCATAGTTGGCGAAGGAGCGGTCTCGCCTGAGGTCCCGTGGTGTAGCGGTTAGCACTCAGGACTCTGAATCCTGCGACGGGAGTTCAAATCTCCCCGGGACCTACCGTTTTCCAGAATGCGGTTTGTGCTGATTTCGCTCCAGTCGGTAACTGGCGATAGACGTGACCGGTGTCGTTAGTCGGAGCTGACGATTAATTAGCGTAAAACAGCGCTGAAAACGTTGAAAAGGTGCATAGTTGGCGAAGGAGCGGTCTCGCCTGAGGTCCCGTGGTGTAGCGGTTAGCACTCAGGACTCTGAATCCTGCGACGGGAGTTCAAATCTCCCCGGGACCTACCGTTTTCCAGAATGCGGTTTGTGCTGATTTCGCTCCAGTCGGTAACTGGCGATAGACGTGACCGGTGTCGTTAGTCGGAGCTGACGATTAATTAGCGTAAAACAGCGCTGAAAACGTTGAAAAGGTGCATAGTTGGCGAAGGAGCGGTCTCGCCTGAGGTCCCGTGGTGTAGCGGTTAGCACTCAGGACTCTGAATCCTGCGACGGGAGTTCAAATCTCCCCGGGACCTACCGTTTTCCAGAATGCGGTTTGTGCTGATTTCGCTCCAGTCGGTAACTGGCGATAGACGTGACCGGTGTCGTTAGTCGGAGCTGACGATTAATTAGCGTAAAACAGCGCTGAAAACGTTGAAAAGGTGCATAGTTGGCGAAGGAGCGGTCTCGCCTGAGGTCCCGTGGTGTAGCGGTTAGCACTCAGGACTCTGAATCCTGCGACGGGAGTTCAAATCTCCCCGGGACCTACCGTTTTCCAGAATGCGGTTTGTGCTGATTTCGCTCCAGTCGGTAACTGGCGATAGACGTGACCGGTGTCGTTAGTCGGAGCTGACGATTAATTAGCGTAAAACAGCGCTGAAAACGTTGAAAAGGTGCATAGTTGGCGAAGGAGCGGTCTCGCCTGAGGTCCCGTGGTGTAGCGGTTAGCACTCAGGACTCTGAATCCTGCGACGGGAGTTCAAATCTCCCCGGGACCTACCGTTTTCCAGAATGCGGTTTGTGCTGATTTCGCTCCAGTCGGTAACTGGCGATAGACGTGACCGGTGTCGTTAGTCGGAGCTGACGATTAATTAGCGTAAAACAGCGCTGAAAACGTTGAAAAGGTGCATAGTTGGCGAAGGAGCGGTCTCGCCTGAGGTCCCGTGGTGTAGCGGTTAGCACTCAGGACTCTGAATCCTGCGACGGGAGTTCAAATCTCCCCGGGACCTACCGTTTTCCAGAATGCGGTTTGTGCTGATTTCGCTCCAGTCGGTAACTGGCGATAGACGTGACCGGTGTCGTTAGTCGGAGCTGACGATTAATTAGCGTAAAACAGCGCTGAAAACGTTGAAAAGGTGCATAGTTGGCGAAGGAGCGGTCTCGCCTGAGGTCCCGTGGTGTAGCGGTTAGCACTCAGGACTCTGAATCCTGCGACGGGAGTTCAAATCTCCCCGGGACCTACCGTTTTCCAGAATGCGGTTTGTGCTGATTTCGCTCCAGTCGGTAACTGGCGATAGACGTGACCGGTGTCGTTAGTCGGAGCTGACGATTAATTAGCGTAAAACAGCGCTGAAAACGTTGAAAAGGTGCATAGTTGGCGAAGGAGCGGTCTCGCCTGAGGTCCCGTGGTGTAGCGGTTAGCACTCAGGACTCTGAATCCTGCGACGGGAGTTCAAATCTCCCCGGGACCTACCGTTTTCCAGAATGCGGTTTGTGCTGATTTCGCTCCAGTCGGTAACTGGCGATAGACGTGACCGGTGTCGTTAGTCGGAGCTGACGATTAATTAGCGTAAAACAGCGCTGAAAACGTTGAAAAGGTGCATAGTTGGCGAAGGAGCGGTCTCGCCTGAGGTCCCGTGGTGTAGCGGTTAGCACTCAGGACTCTGAATCCTGCGACGGGAGTTCAAATCTCCCCGGGACCTACCGTTTTCCAGAATGCGGTTTGTGCTGATTTCGCTCCAGTCGGTAACTGGCGATAGACGTGACCGGTGTCGTTAGTCGGAGCTGACGATTAATTAGCGTAAAACAGCGCTGAAAACGTTGAAAAGGTGCATAGTTGGCGAAGGAGCGGTCTCGCCTGAGGTCCCGTGGTGTAGCGGTTAGCACTCAGGACTCTGAATCCTGCGACGGGAGTTCAAATCTCCCCGGGACCTACCGTTTTCCAGAATGCGGTTTGTGCTGATTTCGCTCCAGTCGGTAACTGGCGATAGACGTGACCGGTGTCGTTAGTCGGAGCTGACGATTAATTAGCGTAAAACAGCGCTGAAAACGTTGAAAAGGTGCATAGTTGGCGAAGGAGCGGTCTCGCCTGAGGTCCCGTGGTGTAGCGGTTAGCACTCAGGACTCTGAATCCTGCGACGGGAGTTCAAATCTCCCCGGGACCTACCGTTTTCCAGAATGCGGTTTGTGCTGATTTCGCTCCAGTCGGTAACTGGCGATAGACGTGACCGGTGTCGTTAGTCGGAGCTGACGATTAATTAGCGTAAAACAGCGCTGAAAACGTTGAAAAGGTGCATAGTTGGCGAAGGAGCGGTCTCGCCTGAGGTCCCGTGGTGTAGCGGTTAGCACTCAGGACTCTGAATCCTGCGACGGGAGTTCAAATCTCCCCGGGACCTACCGTTTTCCAGAATGCGGTTTGTGCTGATTTCGCTCCAGTCGGTAACTGGCGATAGACGTGACCGGTGTCGTTAGTCGGAGCTGACGATTAATTAGCGTAAAACAGCGCTGAAAACGTTGAAAAGGTGCATAGTTGGCGAAGGAGCGGTCTCGCCTGAGGTCCCGTGGTGTAGCGGTTAGCACTCAGGACTCTGAATCCTGCGACGGGAGTTCAAATCTCCCCGGGACCTACCGTTTTCCAGAATGCGGTTTGTGCTGATTTCGCTCCAGTCGGTAACTGGCGATAGACGTGACCGGTGTCGTTAGTCGGAGCTGACGATTAATTAGCGTAAAACAGCGCTGAAAACGTTGAAAAGGTGCATAGTTGGCGAAGGAGCGGTCTCGCCTGAGGTCCCGTGGTGTAGCGGTTAGCACTCAGGACTCTGAATCCTGCGACGGGAGTTCAAATCTCCCCGGGACCTACCGTTTTCCAGAATGCGGTTTGTGCTGATTTCGCTCCAGTCGGTAACTGGCGATAGACGTGACCGGTGTCGTTAGTCGGAGCTGACGATTAATTAGCGTAAAACAGCGCTGAAAACGTTGAAAAGGTGCATAGTTGGCGAAGGAGCGGTCTCGCCTGAGGTCCCGTGGTGTAGCGGTTAGCACTCAGGACTCTGAATCCTGCGACGGGAGTTCAAATCTCCCCGGGACCTACCGTTTTCCAGAATGCGGTTTGTGCTGATTTCGCTCCAGTCGGTAACTGGCGATAGACGTGACCGGTGTCGTTAGTCGGAGCTGACGATTAATTAGCGTAAAACAGCGCTGAAAACGTTGAAAAGGTGCATAGTTGGCGAAGGAGCGGTCTCGCCTGAGGTCCCGTGGTGTAGCGGTTAGCACTCAGGACTCTGAATCCTGCGACGGGAGTTCAAATCTCCCCGGGACCTACCGTTTTCCAGAATGCGGTTTGTGCTGATTTCGCTCCAGTCGGTAACTGGCGATAGACGTGACCGGTGTCGTTAGTCGGAGCTGACGATTAATTAGCGTAAAACAGCGCTGAAAACGTTGAAAAGGTGCATAGTTGGCGAAGGAGCGGTCTCGCCTGAGGTCCCGTGGTGTAGCGGTTAGCACTCAGGACTCTGAATCCTGCGACGGGAGTTCAAATCTCCCCGGGACCTACCGTTTTCCAGAATGCGGTTTGTGCTGATTTCGCTCCAGTCGGTAACTGGCGATAGACGTGACCGGTGTCGTTAGTCGGAGCTGACGATTAATTAGCGTAAAACAGCGCTGAAAACGTTGAAAAGGTGCATAGTTGGCGAAGGAGCGGTCTCGCCTGAGGTCCCGTGGTGTAGCGGTTAGCACTCAGGACTCTGAATCCTGCGACGGGAGTTCAAATCTCCCCGGGACCTACCGTTTTCCAGAATGCGGTTTGTGCTGATTTCGCTCCAGTCGGTAACTGGCGATAGACGTGACCGGTGTCGTTAGTCGGAGCTGACGATTAATTAGCGTAAAACAGCGCTGAAAACGTTGAAAAGGTGCATAGTTGGCGAAGGAGCGGTCTCGCCTGAGGTCCCGTGGTGTAGCGGTTAGCACTCAGGACTCTGAATCCTGCGACGGGAGTTCAAATCTCCCCGGGACCTACCGTTTTCCAGAATGCGGTTTGTGCTGATTTCGCTCCAGTCGGTAACTGGCGATAGACGTGACCGGTGTCGTTAGTCGGAGCTGACGATTAATTAGCGTAAAACAGCGCTGAAAACGTTGAAAAGGTGCATAGTTGGCGAAGGAGCGGTCTCGCCTGAGGTCCCGTGGTGTAGCGGTTAGCACTCAGGACTCTGAATCCTGCGACGGGAGTTCAAATCTCCCCGGGACCTACCGTTTTCCAGAATGCGGTTTGTGCTGATTTCGCTCCAGTCGGTAACTGGCGATAGACGTGACCGGTGTCGTTAGTCGGAGCTGACGATTAATTAGCGTAAAACAGCGCTGAAAACGTTGAAAAGGTGCATAGTTGGCGAAGGAGCGGTCTCGCCTGAGGTCCCGTGGTGTAGCGGTTAGCACTCAGGACTCTGAATCCTGCGACGGGAGTTCAAATCTCCCCGGGACCTACCGTTTTCCAGAATGCGGTTTGTGCTGATTTCGCTCCAGTCGGTAACTGGCGATAGACGTGACCGGTGTCGTTAGTCGGAGCTGACGATTAATTAGCGTAAAACAGCGCTGAAAACGTTGAAAAGGTGCATAGTTGGCGAAGGAGCGGTCTCGCCTGAGGTCCCGTGGTGTAGCGGTTAGCACTCAGGACTCTGAATCCTGCGACGGGAGTTCAAATCTCCCCGGGACCTACCGTTTTCCAGAATGCGGTTTGTGCTGATTTCGCTCCAGTCGGTAACTGGCGATAGACGTGACCGGTGTCGTTAGTCGGAGCTGACGATTAATTAGCGTAAAACAGCGCTGAAAACGTTGAAAAGGTGCATAGTTGGCGAAGGAGCGGTCTCGCCTGAGGTCCCGTGGTGTAGCGGTTAGCACTCAGGACTCTGAATCCTGCGACGGGAGTTCAAATCTCCCCGGGACCTACCGTTTTCCAGAATGCGGTTTGTGCTGATTTCGCTCCAGTCGGTAACTGGCGATAGACGTGACCGGTGTCGTTAGTCGGAGCTGACGATTAATTAGCGTAAAACAGCGCTGAAAACGTTGAAAAGGTGCATAGTTGGCGAAGGAGCGGTCTCGCCTGAGGTCCCGTGGTGTAGCGGTTAGCACTCAGGACTCTGAATCCTGCGACGGGAGTTCAAATCTCCCCGGGACCTACCGTTTTCCAGAATGCGGTTTGTGCTGATTTCGCTCCAGTCGGTAACTGGCGATAGACGTGACCGGTGTCGTTAGTCGGAGCTGACGATTAATTAGCGTAAAACAGCGCTGAAAACGTTGAAAAGGTGCATAGTTGGCGAAGGAGCGGTCTCGCCTGAGGTCCCGTGGTGTAGCGGTTAGCACTCAGGACTCTGAATCCTGCGACGGGAGTTCAAATCTCCCCGGGACCTACCGTTTTCCAGAATGCGGTTTGTGCTGATTTCGCTCCAGTCGGTAACTGGCGATAGACGTGACCGGTGTCGTTAGTCGGAGCTGACGATTAATTAGCGTAAAACAGCGCTGAAAACGTTGAAAAGGTGCATAGTTGGCGAAGGAGCGGTCTCGCCTGAGGTCCCGTGGTGTAGCGGTTAGCACTCAGGACTCTGAATCCTGCGACGGGAGTTCAAATCTCCCCGGGACCTACCGTTTTCCAGAATGCGGTTTGTGCTGATTTCGCTCCAGTCGGTAACTGGCGATAGACGTGACCGGTGTCGTTAGTCGGAGCTGACGATTAATTAGCGTAAAACAGCGCTGAAAACGTTGAAAAGGTGCATAGTTGGCGAAGGAGCGGTCTCGCCTGAGGTCCCGTGGTGTAGCGGTTAGCACTCAGGACTCTGAATCCTGCGACGGGAGTTCAAATCTCCCCGGGACCTACCGTTTTCCAGAATGCGGTTTGTGCTGATTTCGCTCCAGTCGGTAACTGGCGATAGACGTGACCGGTGTCGTTAGTCGGAGCTGACGATTAATTAGCGTAAAACAGCGCTGAAAACGTTGAAAAGGTGCATAGTTGGCGAAGGAGCGGTCTCGCCTGAGGTCCCGTGGTGTAGCGGTTAGCACTCAGGACTCTGAATCCTGCGACGGGAGTTCAAATCTCCCCGGGACCTACCGTTTTCCAGAATGCGGTTTGTGCTGATTTCGCTCCAGTCGGTAACTGGCGATAGACGTGACCGGTGTCGTTAGTCGGAGCTGACGATTAATTAGCGTAAAACAGCGCTGAAAACGTTGAAAAGGTGCATAGTTGGCGAAGGAGCGGTCTCGCCTGAGGTCCCGTGGTGTAGCGGTTAGCACTCAGGACTCTGAATCCTGCGACGGGAGTTCAAATCTCCCCGGGACCTACCGTTTTCCAGAATGCGGTTTGTGCTGATTTCGCTCCAGTCGGTAACTGGCGATAGACGTGACCGGTGTCGTTAGTCGGAGCTGACGATTAATTAGCGTAAAACAGCGCTGAAAACGTTGAAAAGGTGCATAGTTGGCGAAGGAGCGGTCTCGCCTGAGGTCCCGTGGTGTAGCGGTTAGCACTCAGGACTCTGAATCCTGCGACGGGAGTTCAAATCTCCCCGGGACCTACCGTTTTCCAGAATGCGGTTTGTGCTGATTTCGCTCCAGTCGGTAACTGGCGATAGACGTGACCGGTGTCGTTAGTCGGAGCTGACGATTAATTAGCGTAAAACAGCGCTGAAAACGTTGAAAAGGTGCATAGTTGGCGAAGGAGCGGTCTCGCCTGAGGTCCCGTGGTGTAGCGGTTAGCACTCAGGACTCTGAATCCTGCGACGGGAGTTCAAATCTCCCCGGGACCTACCGTTTTCCAGAATGCGGTTTGTGCTGATTTCGCTCCAGTCGGTAACTGGCGATAGACGTGACCGGTGTCGTTAGTCGGAGCTGACGATTAATTAGCGTAAAACAGCGCTGAAAACGTTGAAAAGGTGCATAGTTGGCGAAGGAGCGGTCTCGCCTGAGGTCCCGTGGTGTAGCGGTTAGCACTCAGGACTCTGAATCCTGCGACGGGAGTTCAAATCTCCCCGGGACCTACCGTTTTCCAGAATGCGGTTTGTGCTGATTTCGCTCCAGTCGGTAACTGGCGATAGACGTGACCGGTGTCGTTAGTCGGAGCTGACGATTAATTAGCGTAAAACAGCGCTGAAAACGTTGAAAAGGTGCATAGTTGGCGAAGGAGCGGTCTCGCCTGAGGTCCCGTGGTGTAGCGGTTAGCACTCAGGACTCTGAATCCTGCGACGGGAGTTCAAATCTCCCCGGGACCTACCGTTTTCCAGAATGCGGTTTGTGCTGATTTCGCTCCAGTCGGTAACTGGCGATAGACGTGACCGGTGTCGTTAGTCGGAGCTGACGATTAATTAGCGTAAAACAGCGCTGAAAACGTTGAAAAGGTGCATAGTTGGCGAAGGAGCGGTCTCGCCTGAGGTCCCGTGGTGTAGCGGTTAGCACTCAGGACTCTGAATCCTGCGACGGGAGTTCAAATCTCCCCGGGACCTACCGTTTTCCAGAATGCGGTTTGTGCTGATTTCGCTCCAGTCGGTAACTGGCGATAGACGTGACCGGTGTCGTTAGTCGGAGCTGACGATTAATTAGCGTAAAACAGCGCTGAAAACGTTGAAAAGGTGCATAGTTGGCGAAGGAGCGGTCTCGCCTGAGGTCCCGTGGTGTAGCGGTTAGCACTCAGGACTCTGAATCCTGCGACGGGAGTTCAAATCTCCCCGGGACCTACCGTTTTCCAGAATGCGGTTTGTGCTGATTTCGCTCCAGTCGGTAACTGGCGATAGACGTGACCGGTGTCGTTAGTCGGAGCTGACGATTAATTAGCGTAAAACAGCGCTGAAAACGTTGAAAAGGTGCATAGTTGGCGAAGGAGCGGTCTCGCCTGAGGTCCCGTGGTGTAGCGGTTAGCACTCAGGGACTCTGAATCCTGCGACGGGAGTTCAAATCTCCCCGGGACCTACCGTTTTCCAGAATGCGGTTTGTGCTGATTTCGCTCCAGTCGGTAACTGGCGATAGACGTGACCGGTGTCGTTAGTCGGAGCTGACGATTAATTAGCGTAAAACAGCGCTGAAAACGTTGAAAAGGTGCATAGTTGGCGAAGGAGCGGTCTCGCCTGAGGTCCCGTGGTGTAGCGGTTAGCACTCAGGACTCTGAATCCTGCGACGGGAGTTCAAATCTCCCCGGGACCTACCGTTTTCCAGAATGCGGTTTGTGCTGATTTCGCTCCAGTCGGTAACTGGCGATAGACGTGACCGGTGTCGTTAGTCGGAGCTGACGATTAATTAGCGTAAAACAGCGCTGAAAACGTTGAAAAGGTGCATAGTTGGCGAAGGAGCGGTCTCGCCTGAGGTCCCGTGGTGTAGCGGTTAGCACTCAGGACTCTGAATCCTGCGACGGGAGTTCAAATCTCCCCGGGACCTACCGTTTTCCAGAATGCGGTTTGTGCTGATTTCGCTCCAGTCGGTAACTGGCGATAGACGTGACCGGTGTCGTTAGTCGGAGCTGACGATTAATTAGCGTAAAACAGCGCTGAAAACGTTGAAAAGGTGCATAGTTGGCGAAGGAGCGGTCTCGCCTGAGGTCCCGTGGTGTAGCGGTTAGCACTCAGGACTCTGAATCCTGCGACGGGAGTTCAAATCTCCCGGGACCTACCGTTTTCCAGAATGCGGTTTGTGCTGATTTCGCTCCAGTCGGTAACTGGCGATAGACGTGACCGGTGTCGTTAGTCGGAGCTGACGATTAATTAGCGTAAAACAGCGCTGAAAACGTTGAAAAGGTGCATAGTTGGCGAAGGAGCGGTCTCGCCTGAGGTCCCGTGGTGTAGCGGTTAGCACTCAGGACTCTGAATCCTGCGACGGGAGTTCAAATCTCCCCGGGACCTACCGTTTTCCAGAATGCGGTTTGTGCTGATTTCGCTCCAGTCGGTAACTGGCGATAGACGTGACCGGTGTCGTTAGTCGGAGCTGACGATTAATTAGCGTAAAACAGCGCTGAAAACGTTGAAAAGGTGCATAGTTGGCGAAGGAGCGGTCTCGCCTGAGGTCCCGTGTGTAGCGGTTAGCACTCAGGACTCTGAATCCTGCGACGGGAGTTCAAATCTCCCCGGGACCTACCGTTTTCCAGAATGCGGTTTGTGCTGATTTCGCTCCAGTCGGTAACTGGCGATAGGACGTGACCGGTGTCGTTAGTCGGAGCTGACGATTAATTAGCGTAAAACAGCGCTGAAAACGTTGAAAAGGTGCATAGTTGGCGAAGGAGCGGTCTCGCCTGAGGTCCCGTGGTGTAGCGGTTAGCACTCAGGACTCTGAATCCTGCGACGGGAGTTCAAATCTCCCCGGGACCTACCGTTTTCCAGAATGCGGTTTGTGCTGATTTCGCTCCAGTCGGTAACTGGCGATAGACGTGACCGGTGTCGTTAGTCGGAGCTGACGATTAATTAGCGTAAAACAGCGCTGAAAACGTTGAAAAGGTGCATAGTTGGCGAAGGAGCGGTCTCGCCTGAGGTCCCGTGGTGTAGCGGTTAGCACTCAGGACTCTGAATCCTGCGACGGGAGTTCAAATCTCCCCGGGACCTACCGTTTTCCAGAATGCGGTTTGTGCTGATTTCGCTCCAGTCGGTAACTGGCGATAGACGTGACCGGTGTCGTTAGTCGGAGCTGACGATTAATTAGCGTAAAACAGCGCTGAAACGTTGAAAAGGTGCATAGTTGGCGAAGGAGCGGTCTCGCCTGAGGTCCCGTGGTGTAGCGGTTAGCACTCAGGACTCTGAATCCTGCGACGGGAGTTCAAATCTCCCCGGGACCTACCGTTTTCCAGAATGCGGTTTGTGCTGATTTCGCTCCAGTCGGTAACTGGCGATAGACGTGACCGGTGTCGTTAGTCGGAGCTGACGATTAATTAGCGTAAAACAGCGCTGAAAACGTTGAAAAGGTGCATAGTTGGCGAAGGAGCGGTCTCGCCTGAGGTCCCGTGGTGTAGCGGTTAGCACTCAGGACTCTGAATCCTGCGACGGGAGTTCAAATCTCCCCGGGACCTACCGTTTTCCAGAATGCGGTTTGTGCTGATTTCGCTCCAGTCGGTAACTGGCGATAGACGTGACCGGTGTCGTTAGTCGGAGCTGACGATTAATTAGCGTAAAACAGCGCTGAAAACGTTGAAAAGGTGCATAGTTGGCGAAGGAGCGGTCTCGCCTGAGGTCCCGTGGTGTAGCGGTTAGCACTCAGGACTCTGAATCCTGCGACGGGAGTTCAAATCTCCCCGGGACCTACCGTTTTCCAGAATGCGGTTTGTGCTGATTTCGCTCCAGTCGGTAACTGGCGATAGACGTGACCGGTGTCGTTAGTCGGAGCTGACGATTAATTAGCGTAAAACAGCGCTGAAAACGTTGAAAAGGTGCATAGTTGGCGAAGGAGCGGTCTCGCCTGAGGTCCCGTGGTGTAGCGGTTAGCACTCAGGACTCTGAATCCTGCGACGGGAGTTCAAATCTCCCGGGACCTACCGTTTTCCAGAATGCGGTTTGTGCTGATTTCGCTCCAGTCGGTAACTGGCGATAGACGTGACCGGTGTCGTTAGTCGGAGCTGACGATTAATTAGCGTAAAACAGCGCTGAAAAACGTTGAAAAGGTGCATAGTTGGCGAAGGAGCGGTCTCGGCCTGAGG